>VYXB01007555.1:912509-978337 GCA_013397135.1 Pachyramphus minor
AGGCAGGGAGGAGGCAGGCGGGTGCTGACAGGTTGCTCCTGACGCCATTGCCTGGCACGCCCGGGCGCAGGGCAGGATCCTGCGGGGCGGCGCTGGCCGCGGGGAGCAGGGACAGCCTCCGGCAGCCCCTCGCGGGGGCACAGGGCGGCCCGGCCCGCACCGCATCCCCAGCCCCGCACACCCCGAGGACAAAGCCCTGCCCAGGCGGCAGCCGGGAGTCGCGGCCAAGGGGGGCACCCGCCCTGCCCGAGTCCTGCTTGTCATCCCTCCCCGCTGCGCGCATGGCTCGGGGCTGGAGAATCCCTCGGCCTTGGACCATAAATGGTGTGTGTGGATCTGTAACAAAGGCCCTGGCTGGAAGCTCTGATTAACTGTATCAGCTACAGCAATACAATATCCTTGGTGTGCGATGTTGCAATATCCTGAGTGTGGCATGCGTTCCTGAAGGAGATATATGTATATATTTGTACTGGTATTCCTCTGCAGGAAGTTAATTAAGAAAAATGGTCCTTTAATACTATTTCGTTATGAAATTGCACCACTATGCAGACAGGTTGGCTTGCACACGGTGGGATATCCAGGGTATCCAAGTTACCTGGCTGTCAGTTATTGCAGCATTTCATTTGTCCCTAGATAATTTGTCTTTTTAAAACAGGATGATTGGTATTAGCAAAATAAACCAAAATATTTAAGGAAATCCTCAATGTTAGAACAAGGGGAAATATTTACATTTTCCTTGTTTGTTATGGTTTTGGTTGATAGTTTTCTTTCAGATTTCTGTAATTCATGCTGTTGCATATAGTTTATTCGGTATTAGAATTATTCCTTGGTATCAGCATTGTGTCTGTAACTGATGTAGCAGTGCCAGTTGAGCTGGAGGAGTGTGTGATGCAGCAAGTAATTCCCCAGTGCCTGTGTCACATGCTTCACCGAGCAAGTACCACAAGGTGCAGCCACCATGGCATTACATTTGGTGACGTGATTGAAGGGATCAGGGAGAGGTGAAGGCCTGAGAAATTTCTAAAAGCTTCTTGAATGATTTCTTTTCCAGAAGTTCTCTAATCTCCACCAAGACCCTCTTGGGTGTTACAATGTGGTTAGTACTGTCTAACAGAGACTGCCCTCATCTAACCTAAGCTATGGTTTGTTGGGCTCTACCTGATTAGCAATCACAGAGATGGTTGCAATTGTTAGTGAAAAATTCTGACAGGATGTGAAGGAAGATTGCCAAGGATTTTTCTCCATAGCAGTTGAAATAACTTGGATTTGGAATTTCTGTTTGGTGTGGTACCTGTTGGGGATGGGACTTGTCATATGTGAAGAACCCTTGTTTTACTGATGAGTAGCCTGTGACCTGTGAGCAGTTTGGTCAAATGATAGCATGGATAAGAAAGCATTGAAGTCAAGCAAATCCAAACCAGTACTATACACCAAAGAAGGTCCAGCCAGCAGCAGGGGCCCTGGTGACATACCCAGGACAGACTCCTGGGAATTCGAAGCCATAATTAAAACCTCCTTTTCTCTGTTCCCTCTGAGGAAAAACACAAACAAAAACTATCCAAGTTATGTTCCTTGCTACATATGAAAACACTGGGATAACCAAATCTTGAAAGGCTTCACCTTAATGTAGTCTTAACTGATTTCTACAGTGGGGCCAAGTTCTCAGGCAGAGATTTTTGTCACTGTGGTCTTCTGGAATGGGGAGCAAATTTCTGGTCATGTACTGAATGACTTTGTAGACATCTTTGCTTCTGTTAGTTTAGTAATGAGAAATGCCTAATTCTCGTGTAGGGCAGGTGTCATCCAGCAAGGCTTTCATTACCCTCAGCCTTTCACATACTTTGAAGAGAAGCCAGGGAGGAACTTACTCAGTAGCCTTGCAGAGATGAATGATGGCTCACAAGGCTGAGGTCTGTGTCACAGAGAAGCCATGTGCTTAATGAACCAAGTGGCAGCTGTGGTTATCTGTTCCTGAGCTTGACTTTAATGTGGCTCTTCCTTGCTTCTATCAAAGGCTGAGCTCCAAATTCTGCAGCTATGTGCCTTGGATTCAGCCCTGTTCTCCCAAATGCTTTGCAGCACTCTGGAAACCACTATGAGCTATGTGCCAGTTCAGAGGGAAGGATGGCATTAATTGCAGGGTGGGATGGCAAGTGAGCCTGAGCTTCCCAGGGGCCGAGTTCTGGGAAGGGAGCTACAAGTTCCTGAAGAACCCCAGGTGCCCCATTCAGTGCATGACACAAGTTTTTCCCTAAATAGCTCATGGTGTCAGTCCACAATCCTACAAGGCTTTTTTTGAAACCAGCAAACTGCTGCGCTCTTGCTGCTGCTACGATGTAAAAGGCCTTGATCCAGAAATGTGGAGGGAAGGATGGGGAATGAGGTGGGGAAGGAGCAGCTCTACAGTAATGCTCCGTGAGGCCATTCCGCTGTACATGCCTGTGCACTCTGGCTCTATTTAAAATGGCAAATTCCATTTCAAAGTCAACAGAGGGAGATGGGAGCTCCTGCCCTCCATCTGCCTGCGTGTGGGTGTGCCTTGGCACGTGCAGAGCTGGGCTGCTTTCCCACAGCTGAGCTGTTTTGCTGGATGGCAGGGGTGGGCTGCAGGAATAGCAGCTCTCCTGGCCCCTTCCTGAGCCACCGCAGCTGTGCCAGTGCACGGTCTGAGATGGGAATGTTCAAAATGTTTCATGTGGAGGTGCAGGAAAAGGCTGGGCAGTTGTGCATGGCTCTGGCTTTCTTTATCCATGAAAAATTTGTTATATGCTTTGGAAATAATGTCATGTGGGAGGTTGGTTTGTATATTAAAGGTGCCAAGGACTTCCTAGCACAGCCCATGAGGGTCATAGAAACATTGTCTGAGAAATGTGCCTGTTTTAGAAGTGACTAAATATGTCAATGAACTTCAGCACTGATTTGACAAATGCTACCCCTATATTAGACAAATATATTAGACCCCATATATTAGACAAATGGCACTTTTTTAGATTTGTTTTGCATGCATTTTTCACTTGATCCTCAAATACTTCTCCATCAAACATGCTACTTTTATAAATAAAACCTGCTTCTTGGTAATGGCTGTTCATCTGGCATCTGACATTCAATCTGTCATATTGCTGCTTCTTACATCATCACTAAGGATACATTTTTGTAAGCAAACACAATCCCAAGTGAAGTACAGAGCAGACCTGTTCTTCAGCACCTCCCATTCATTTAGATCTCTGTGCAGATTAAGGAACACATCATTTACTGGACTCAACCTTTCAGATACAGTTCACATCTGACAAAATGCTTTTGAGTGGTTGTGATTTTATTTGGAGATCTGTGAGCTTGTTTCTTCTTTATTTTTGTCAAATTATGATTTAAAATGTGAATAGCACAGTGCTGTATAAGCTGCCCTGTGTAATCTGCCTTCATGTATTTTTTCATGTTCTTTCTGTAAAGTGATAATTCTTAGAAGTTCATGGTTTACCCTGACTTGCTAGTTTAATATACTTCAAGGATTAATGCAGTAACTGTTCTTCAATGCTTCAGTTGCAAAATGGAGAAGGAGAAATGTTTAGGAATATGTATTCATTCCTAAACTTTTTTAGAACACGGCTCACATTTCTCTAACTTTGTTATTCCTATTCCTGGAAAATGTGTATTAATTTTATCAGCATTTCTAAGCAGTGATGTAAACTTTCAGCTGTTTTTCCAGACAATCTTTCTCTTTCAAGGATGTTGTCTTCTGATTTCTTGATGACAAGTGTTTTATTATTCCTAATAATGCCAATAGTTCTCTGCCAGAAGCTTCCTCCTCTGACACTGCCCTTGCCCTGAGCAGAAAACTTTGGAGTCATGTGATGGCCTGAGCAGCCCCTTCCCTCATCATCGGGGTCCCTAAGCTTGATTCTTAAAAACAGGGGTGGTATCCAAAGAAACAGGAGATCACAGTACCAGTAAAATTCTTTCAGGGAGGAACAAGTAAGTTCACTGGAAAAAGGACTTTTAATTTAATGAGCATGAGGCTAAGCTGAAAACACATTTGTGTGTGCTCGGAGTGCTTTGATTCTGGTATCCAACTAAATAGATTTGTCAGAATAGTGGGGTTTTTTTTGAGGTTAAGACTATTCAATTTTAAGAGGAGAAAGGGAAAAGAAGTCTGAAATATTCCTTGTTAGGCTCACTACCCATCTTTCTGCTTCTTCTTTCCCTTTTGCTCTCAGTATGAGCTGTGTTTTGCCCCCCATCATGCAGGTCTCCCACGTTAGATATTTAGCAGTAAATGTGCTTGTGGAGATTGGTGTTTGCTCACATTACAGCATCATCAGGTGTGAGACACAAAGGTCTCAGGGATGGGACTGTCCTGCCTGCACATGAACCTGCCCTAAGTCTGTGAAAACACGATCTGCCACTGCAACAGCTCCTTTTTTTTTTTTTTTTGCAAAGTGCTTTCTAAGGCTCACAGATATCTTACAGAGGTTCTTAAAGCAGAAATAAGGAGCTTATTAATGTGTTCTTCCCCAATGAAGCTTAAGACATCATTGAGAAGTTAAAAAAAATGTGAAAATGATGGCAAGTGAATATATTTGGAAGGAGTGATAAACATCTGCCTGTAAGAACGAGCACATGGTTCTGTGCTTGAGAAATGTCTGTCTTTTGACCAAAAATTCATTTTTTATCTTATTTCAGCAAGCCACGGGCTGGCACTTGAGGAATGAGTGTGTGAGATAACATTCCTGTTATCCCAGGGTCTGCATGGTGGGTTTCTGCCCTGTGCCCAGCCAGTAAAACACCGGAGGGAAAAACAAGGTCATAGAATAGGTGAGAGTTAAATGTCAGCGCTGGGGTTGACCAGGTGCCTTCCTAACAAAAATTCTTTGAATGACTGTGGGGTAAAAGTCAGCATTTGCCAGGATTTTCAGGCACTGGTGCCTGCGTTCCTGGCTGAGGCTGCAGCTCTGGAGGAGGCTCCCAGCCCATGACGTGATGGGATTCCTGAGCGCTGATGAACCTCCCCAGCCAGTGTTGCAACGTGTGACCCTGGGAGTGCTGGTTGTAGTATTGTGTTCGTTGGTTGGACTTTTTTTTTTTTTATTAAATCCTTTACATAGAAACCTCATGATGAAAGGCAGTGTAGGAGACTTCATAGTAAAAATGATGGATATTCTTTACTTGAGCATTGATAATACTGATATTTGCCTTCAAAACTTGCTGGGCAGGAAGTTTTTCTTTTGTTTGTCTAATTAGGTTTTCAGTTTGCTTTCCCTGTAATTCAGGAGGTTGCAAAAACTGTGACTTGAACCAGGCAGGAGTTTCACAAATGTGTTATTTTTACACAGCAGATTCTCCCATGCCCTTTCTTGCTTTTACTTGGGGCTGCATTATTTTTAGGTTGTTTCTTAAACCTGATAGTAACACAGCATTTGTAAACTAAAATTCTTACAGCAAAGAGTGTCTCTGTGGTGGAAATGCTACGAGAGGGCATGACTTTGATTGCAGAAATCAAATTTTGGGTAATTTCACTTTTGTGCAGTTGCCTTCTGCTTCTCTGCCTTTGTAGGTGCTCTCAGTTTTTGGGGCTGCTGTTTTATTTAGAACCGCACCAGTGTAAACAATTTTGCAGTGTTAGGTGTTAGCATTCACAGAGTAGTGAATTTCTCGTAGTTTCAAAACCAAAAGACTAAAAGCAATGTAATGGTATGTAAACAGCTGCTCAGAGAACACTCTTCTTAAGGTAAAATATTTTGATTACTTTGTAGGGTTTGTTTGCCTTTTTCTTTTACATCAGTGAAGAAAACACACTGATAAGTCACTGAACTTACTAAAAGTCTGAAAGTCTGCTTTGGACATTCAGGTATTGGTTTGAAGATGTGCTCAGATATTTGAAAAGTTCTTTGGAGCATGTGGGTGAATTTTATTTTGTAAAAAATATTCCCAGGACAAGTAAAAATTACATTAAATTGACAGTAGTGCCCTCTTTGAGCCTTACTTACCCTATTGCAAATATTATGATATAGGTGTGTGGGTATTTTTGCTGTTGAGTACAATCCCTATAAGAGGCCCAACCTAAAAAATAAACAAAGGTAACTGGTTTCAGATGTCTGATTAGAAGGACTGACTGACTCTGTAAATGCAAAGCACATTGTGATGAAATGGGGTGTGTGGACACCAGATTTGCTCCCTTGGGCAAAGCCTCTTTTTTGGAGCCTTTTCTTCATTGTGAAAGAAGGAAAACCACTTTTCCCCCCTCCTTTCTTTTTTTCTTTTCTGTAGAGCATATCTGTTTGCTATTGTGATCCAAATACCACCAGTTCCACTATTTTCTGTTAAAATATACTTGGGATGCCAGTGAATATTTGTCTTAGGTCTTCATCTGCAAACACAAGCGAAAACTGCAGTTAAAAGGTATCAAGCTAATAAAATACACTCCTGTAGCAGAGTTTATGACTTTGAGTGTTTAACACGAATTTTGCTGTTTGTCTCATGTTGGTAACAAACTGCCTTTGAGATGTTAGTTTGTACACAGATGTGTGGGGAAAAAAGATCAGTTAGTTTTTATTAACAAAAATAGTTTGTAGAGCTGACAGAAATTGAGAGTTTCAGGGGCAAACAACTTTTTGTGTGGGTTACATGTGGGTACTTATGTTAATTATGGTTGTATGCTACTACCTTGGGAATAGTCAAATATGAATGAAAGTCTATTGGCTTAGAAACATTACAAATTCAGAATAACAGATCATATCCCTGTACAGAGGAAAGCAGAGATAACAGTGGTGCTGCAAGTTTGTAGGAAATCAGATGCCCTGTTGTAGATACCTGAACGTTAAAACATCTCCAATTATTTCATTCCAGTAACTTGATTTAGGTGTTCCCTGCTATGAGGATTTGAACTGTTGACTTTGCCCACTGTGTTTATTTCTCTGATTTTCCTGCATTCTCCTAATTGTCTCTTTTTCAGCGAATGCAGGTCAGAGCTGACGACTGCAGTGGTGTTGGTAGAACTGAGCTGTGCACTGTCAGTGATACCTGGTGCAGGTGAAAGCAGTAGGATCATTATTGAAACTTGGGGACCTTACACATCCTCTGATTTTGGAATGGAGGGTTTGACTTAACCTGGAGCTGTAGGAGACTGTTGGGCACCATCCAAAACTTGTGATTTTGTGTTCCTTCAGTGCCAACATGGGAGTGCTGTGTAATGCTCTGCTGTCTTGTCAGCATTTTGTTCTCAAAGCTTTTTTAGCAAGAAAATCACTTTTCCTGTGTTTGGGTGGCATTTCTACACTTAGGGTTTAGGTTGTGCTTGAGTACAGACTAGAGAAAATCCACCCTGCCAGGGCTCATCTGTCACTCTTCATGAATTAGGATAATGACTAAGTAATTTGATTATGCAAAAATTCTTTTATCTAGTTTTAAAAGCTTATGAGAAATTATCTTGCAAGCCAGCCTTGTGAAGTTAATATCTGTGTCTGTTCATGGAGCACTGGATCACATGGTGACACCTCTTTATTTCTGAAAGCAAAGTTGATTTTTACTCCCCTTCTGTACTGAGGGAACTGACTTAACTGATTATTTGCATCCAGCAGGGCATAAAACATTTTAAAAAATGGTTCTTTGTAGGAAAGCACCTTCTGTGTGGTGAGTTGTGCACTCTGATCATGGTGCTGCCTGTATCTTCTGGCAAGACAGGCACTTCAAGAGCTGAACGCTTTGTGTACTCCCTTAAATAGTTATTTCTTTGTTAGCCGTGCATTTAAGTGAACTCTGTGGCAGAATGCTTGATTCAAGAACAGATCTTTGTGGTGCTTTCTGGAAAGATGTTTGTAAGAGCTCTGAAGCTTTTGGTTATCAATCTGGCTGATGCTGACTTTCCCAAATGTCAGTGAAATTCAATAGGGCTGTTTTTAAAGGAACAAGGAGGGTTGGGAAGAGACTGGCTTTCAGAAAGAAGCAGTGACAACAGGAAAATAACCCTTTGGGGGTTTGGGAGGGTACAATGCTGTGATGTGTAGAACAGAGAGGTTTTTTCAAGGTAAAAGAGGGATTTCTGATACATCTTTGCATCTTCCATGGCGGGACTGATGCTCTGTTTGATTCCTTGTCTTGAGTAAGGATTCAGAACATTGAGCAGTGTTAGTTTTGTTCATTAAAATTCCCGTGAGCAGGGGTTTCTTTCTGGCCTTAGTGCCAGACTGAAGGTCCTGTGAGGCACCTGCAGCTGGTGGCAGGGGGGTTCCCACCTGTGGAAAGAAAAGGTCTGGGGGAAATGTGTGTGACTCAGAGAAATGTGTTAAAAATGAATGAATAAATTAATTAATATTCCTTCTGTAGGTGTTGTGAGTGCCTAAGATGCTGTGGGAGGAGAGACCCGAGGCCTCGCACTGTTTGGCTTGGCCATCCCGAGAAGAGAGACCAGAGATACCCTCGCAATGTGATCAACAATCAGAAATACAACTTTTTCACATTTCTCCCTGGGGTAAGCATGAATAAAGTTGCTTTTCATCATCCCACCCTAATGCTTTCCCCACTTTTGGTGGTTTTACAGTAGACAGGTGCAGAACCTGGAGCTGGAGAGAATCATGTTTGGGTTGGGTTTGGTAGGCTTCCTGCAAAAGATGCCTTAGGGCAGACACAGATCTGCCCTGAGTGGCCAGGGCTACTTTAAGACTGCCCCAAGTTGGCATTTAGTCACTGGAAGGGCATGCAAAAATATTTCTGGTGGTTAGGTTAATATGCATAACATCTGAACTCCATTAATCTCTTCCATCCTCTTCTCTTCTTGTTTTTTAGGTGTTGTTTAACCAGTTCAAATACTTCTTCAACCTTTATTTCTTGCTTTTGGCCTGCTCTCAGTTCGTCGTTGAGATGAGGCTCGGTGCACTTTACACGTACTGGGTTCCTCTGGTAGGTCATTGAAGGTTTATTTATTCAAGCAAGTTGAAAAAAAGAAAAAGTTTTAAAGCCCATCCTTGGGTCTCTACATGTGTCTGCATGTTTAAATACTGCAGAAACATTCTACCTTGCATTTCATTACTATATTAATGAATTCGATCATGCATTTAAAGCCAGGTGCATGTGCCAGAAACCTTCAGCTTCCAGCATCACCTTGCCCCCTTCTAAAAACGAAAAGTTCCTTATTGACAGAGATAATCAGTACATGGTTGCAATTTTCAACAATACAGGTTGTAAAAAGTTCATTTTCTGTGATGGATGAGGAGAGTTTTAACTGTTTAGTGAGTCTGAGTTCAATAATGTCGAGTAAAAACATGACTTTGTGATACTAACCCCATAAATAATTGTTTTGCATTGATTTAGTTATTGTTTTATACAGTGAAGGGTGTGATGTGGGCATTTTCCTTGTGACAAATGGAAATGAAATGACTACTCATATACACAGAAAAGTAGGAAACCCTAATCAGGCAAACATGTAATTATACCATGAGTAGTGCACATTAATATCTTTAAAGTGCTTATTTGTGCAGGTTGAGGGTGTGTGCACATACACAGGAAGGCACATGCATTCTATATTTATGTATCTGTATATATAAATTTCTGTATAGATTTCTATATAGATAAGGATATAAAATAAAGAAAGCTGAGCTGACTTTGATGGCTCTGTGGTGGTGGCAAGAGTACTGAGTTTTGAGGGATCCTGTCTTCCAGTGGACTCCTGTGTAACCCCCCTCAGTTACTCACCTGTGAATTGAGATGAAATGTTATTTACATTCTTCAGATAAACTTTACAAAGATTTGCCTGTGGAGAGAATCACGGTAAAACTGAAAAACAACCGTGTTTTTCTAAGCAATGATGTTTTTTGAAGCAGCTCTTGTCAGTTTGGTGTTGGGAGTCCTGCACAGCAGCACATACCACGGTAATGATTTAGGAAGATAAGACGGAATAAGGAAATGCAGATTGTTGGCATTGGCACTGACAAATATTGCTCTTATTAGAGGCAGATGTGATTTTTCCTGACCTTTCCATCCATTCTGTGTCCCCCCTCCGTGCTCCTTGCAGGGGTTTGTGCTGGCTGTGACGGTGATCCGGGAGGCGGCGGAGGAGATCCGATGTTACATGCGGGACAAGGAAGTGAACTCGCAGATCTACAGCAAGCTCACAGCCAGAGGTCGGCCCGGCGGCTCCAGCACCCCCTGCATCCTGCTGCCACTCAGTCCAACACTGCTGGCAGGCAGAGCCAGAGCTCTGGGAGTGGGGATGGGGTTGTGGGCACATGGTGGCCACTGCGGAGCCCTCGGGGTTCCGGGTGACTTCTCCTGGATGGCTCCTCACCAGGCTGTGCTGGAGGCTGGGATTTGCTGAGGGGTTTATGGAATCATAGAATGGCCTGGGTTGGAAGGGACCTTAAAGATCATCCCATGCCACCTCCTTCCCATGGGCAGGGACACCTTCCACTAGCCCAGGTTGCTCCAAGCCCCATCCAACCTGGCCTTGGACATTTCCAGGGATGGGGCAGCTTCTCTGGGCAACCTGTGCCAGGGCCTCCCCACCCTCACAGGAAACAATTTCTTCCTAATACCCAACGTAACCCTGCTCTCTGTCAGTGTGAAGCCATTCCTTCTTGTCCTGTCACTCCTCTCCTGCAGGCACTGTAAGGCCACGGTTAGGTCACCTGGAGCCTTCTCTGCTCAAGGCTGAACAATCCCAGTTCTCTCAGCCTTGTAGGAGAGGTGCTCCATATGTTTCCTAGAGAGGTGCCCAGCTAATGCAAGGGGGTGTGTGTGGTAATTGCTCAGGTAACTTCAGATCATCATCCTGATGCTTCAGCTGCACAGGAACCTTCCTTGGTGGGCTGGGAGTTCACTGCAGCACCAGGCAGGGGCCAACTTCAGAGCAGCTGATGGGATATTTTGAAACCCCAATTGCTCCTAACTCCAGTGTAGGCTAAAACATCTGTCCTGATTATTGTCCCTTCTTGGTGGATTGCAGTCACCAAAGAAAATGAAACTGGAGGTGGATGTTTCCAGAAGGGAAATGTGTTTTCCTTCCTGCAAAGCTGTGACGTGAGAGAAGAGCTCTGTAATATTGTGTGGATGAAAGGAGGGAGGGGAAAATACAGCAAACAGCATAGCAGGAGGAAAACAATAGAGCTGTAGTAGATGAGACATTGTTTGGGGATTTTTGGATTTTTCTGTTTTACTCAGTAAAAGAGAAAGATATAAGAAGGATTTTCTATAAGCTACCCATTCATATTTTTTAAAGGAAATCACAAATGTGTGCTTAAAAAAGGGTCCAAATAGGCAGATCATTTACAAAAGTGCTTTACTAGAAAAAATAAACCTGGGTGTGTGAAATTATCAGGAGAGGGTTATGCAGAAAGTGAAGGGTGGGGACCCTTTCAGCACAGGTACCCCAAATCCTAGTGAAGTACAGGTATTCTGTGTACTGAAGAATCTTGAGTGTTAAATTTAAGGTACTGACATGTTTCATCTCTTACAGAACATAATAGTGGTTGAGTCTCATAGCTCTTTTTCTGGGTTATACCAGACAGGGACTCAGATCATGTAAGTCCATTGATAAAAAGGACTGTGTGATACGTGTGTGTTTCTGTCAGCAGCAACTGATGTAGTTCCTCAGTATTGGCAGTGTCAGCTCTTGTATTTTCTTGTGTACATCATCTTTAGCCTCTTCCTCCAACTGTGAGGAGTTTGGAGCCCTCATTTTGGAGCCCATGCTGCAGCTCAGCTGAGTCAGATCCCAGGCTCTGACCATTGTTTACAGCTGTGCAGTACCTAACAAAGACATTTAAATTCTCATTTGAAAAATCCAGTGCTGCCTCACTATGGAGTTACTCCTAATACCATGACAAAGATGGTGAGGCCAGGGTTTTGTTTTAAAAAGGGAGTGAACTGAATTTAAGCAATTTTTATTTTGTTTCCAGTTTCTTTGTTATAAAAGTTTGTATTCCTGAGTTAAGATGCAATGAATTCGGTATAGTAAAAATATGCCTGCTCTCAACAATTTTACTTTTAAGAATAAGGCTGCTTTTTATATGCAGTTGCTTAAGGCTGTATATATTTCACATGCCAGGAGTTATGAGGCAACTCCAAACTAGGGAGTTTGAGTTTCTGAATATTAAATCCCCTTTTAATAACGTGTTCTTACTACAACACTTAAAATGCTTGGCAACCAACAAAAGCCTCATCCAAGAGGGGTATACTACATCTATTTAAAGATATAAAAGAGTTGCCTTCTGGATTCTATTCAATGATCTATAAGGGGCCTGACCTTTCCTTTAGTTCTTTTCATATTGCTATTACGTTTCCCATGAATGATTTCCCTCCCCCCAGTCCTTTAACTTTTCTGATTTTGTGAAAGAAACCAGGGAGGATTGGCAGCTGGACACTAGCTGAAAATCTTAAGCCACTTTATTTAACATGAATTTGATGCGGAAACAGAAATGAGATTATCTGACGCTACAGTTTAGAGTAGAGAAAACATAGAAAATGATTTATGATTGTCTCATGGGGAGAAAAGTAATTTTCTGTTTCTCACTGGATCTCAGTAGTAAATTTTTCAGAGGACCTGACCATCTCCTTTTCCACTGATTAAAGCCTTAACACCTCTGAGAATTACCTGGGAGCAGGGAAGGACTTTGTGAGCCCACCATGGCTGGGGGTGGAAGTTTTGGGTTTGGTTTATCACATCCAGTAGCACAGTCAGAGAAAGGGGGCAAGTTTTTGTGGGAGCCCTTTATGAGTTCAGAAGTAGAAGCAGCAAATATCAAAATAAGTTGAGAACAGCTGATGTGAATGATTAATTTCCAGCGTAGCTGACAAAACTCCAGGTAGGGCTTGACTTGGGCTGTTTCGGGCTGTTTCTATTTTTATTGCTGTTGACTAGCACAGGTCATGCTTCAGGATGTTGGCACAGCCCTGTACTGAGAGGGGCAGTGCAGAAGGTATTGATGCACAAAAGCCCTCTAAACTGTTGCTATATATATATATATTTTTTTTTTTTTAAACCTCACACGAGTTTCACCTCTAAAGCCAGAGTTTGGGGGAGGGGGATTAGTGAGGCTTGACACTAAGCACTGCCTTGGAGACTGGCTATAATGGATCTAATGGAGCACTGTGACTTTCTCCAAGGGATTTTTATTTCTCTGGAGTATTTGCACTAAGCTGCAGTTAAGGTGACTGGAGAATAAATTTTCCCATCTCCAACCTTGGCCTCCCTCTGCAATCCCATGGGGTAAATACATACTTAGGTCTGTGTGAACTCAGGGAGACTTAAGCACGTGCTTATACACAGTTTTGAACAGGGAAGTAATTTGGGTGCTTTCCCAAGCCAGGATCCTCTTGTCCCCTTTGTGTGCAGTTCCTTGTGCAGATCCATGGCTGGAGCACAGCCAGGCATAGCTCCTGCACACCCACCAGCCTGGTGTGCCCCCTTCCTCCCCTCCCCAAGGAGGGATCTAACCCCGTTTTGAAGCAAAAATCACATTTTGGATTTGAAGTTTTGCTGCTGTATGTGAAACTTTTTTCCTGCGCTCTTCTTGTTAAGCTTTTTAAGATTGACTAAGCTGCTTGCCTCATAGAGAAAAGGGAAGAATCCTCTTTGGATCACATTTATTTTGAATATAGTTGCTGAATTCCAGGGACTAATCTTTTAGAGTAGACAGTAGTGTATTTTATATGTTCCTTTATTTTACATCACAACAAAAAACTCCACCCTAAACCTCTTTTATGTTTTTACCAACGCGATCCCTTTATGTTCCAAAACGATCAAACCACCAGACTTCTGGAAAGCATTTTTTTGTGGAAAGCTCTCCATTTAAAGGACAGTTGTTTGGATTGTAATAAAAAATAATCAAATTTCAGTCCCCTATTCATAAACCCAAAAGCCTCCTTGTGTTCAGAAGTCTGTGTGCTGACTTTCTGCTTGACGGAAAGTTAGAACTTGTGCTTGCAAATTCTTGGTTTGTTTTTCTTCTCCTGCAGCCCCCCCTTCCCTGGGTAACACTGCATAATAGAGAGAAACTCCACAGAAAAGTGGGAAGAGACCTCCTACTGAGGGGTGCTACTTAAGATACAGATCATTGGCATTTACCAGCCATATAAAAACAATATTTTCCCAAACCCTCTGAGTCCTGCTCTGCAGCATAAAGCTGCAAAACCCAAGAATTTGCTGCAGCACATCCAAACAACCCTTTTTTTTTTTACAGATGTATTTAACTTGCTTTAATAAACTTCTTGCTTCATCTTTAATTTCAAATTAAGTGGTTTGATCTGTACCTCAGTGAAGCTCTGCAGATCTATTGTGAAATCTGAAATACTCACATGGTACAAAAAAGGCATCTCTTCTGGCCAATATATTAGTTTAAATAATCTGCTTTACGGTACATCCATTATGCTGCAGATTTGGTGATAATTTCAAAGACCATAACTTAAGTTGGAGCAAACTGTTTGCATTTTATTGTGTTTATTATTTTGTCTTTCAAAAAGTAAATCAGGATACAGCAATGAATTAAACAAATACCAGTCACACTCTAACAATGAGGGTTTTTTTATAAGAGATAAGACTAGTTCCTCTTGGAAAAAATGTGTTAAATACTCACTTGTATTCTGATTAACTTCAGAAAATATAAAATGTGATATAGAAATATAAAAGTGATATATAAATGCTAAAGAAACCTGTGTGTATTTACAGGAAGCACTTCTAGTTGCATTTATAGAAACAGTAATTTATAATTACAAAAATACATTAATAGCAGAGCAATACTGGGAAATGAAACAATTGTGTTATTAGCTAGTTTTACACATGCATGAGAAAACATCTGATGTTTAGGTGGCAGTTTCCCCACAGAAAGAAAAAGGAATTACAGAATTCCCAAGATCAAAATAAAACTAATTCAAGTAAGTTGCTTTATGGGAGTCCTGAGTCAAAGGAAACATCTGGTCCTGCTCCTTCTTAGCAGGACGTGTGGTGCAACTGCAGAGATGTCACCCACGAGGGGCCAGGGATGGCTGGAAAAGCAGAATTAGCTACCTAAAAAGGGCATCTCATTTATACAGGAGTTATAAAAATGTGTGTTGGTTAGAAAGGTCCCCTCTGTGTTTTACCTTCAAACAGCTGAGGTTGGGAGGGTTATTGAACAAGACAAATCTGCTCCAGCTGCTTTGGGTTTGCTCATATTGGAAAAATTTTAAAGCAGATGATGCTGTTTTCAGAATAATGATCTAAAAAGCCTTTCATGTGCATAATGATAGGAAATCATCACATTTTACTTTTGTCCAGGCATTAATTTTTCTTTTGCAGCATGATTTTTTTTCCTCATTAAGGAAAACATTACAAAAAATAAGTTTCCATTCCTGAACCTTCCAGGGATTGCTGCTTCTACTGCAAATCTTTGTGATCTTTAAGAGAATACAGAAAATATGTTTAAACAAATCCACCCTTGAGAGTATACCTAAAATATGGTTAAACAAATCCACCTCTCCTTCCAAGAGCTTTCTTGCACAGTGGTTTAGGGATGGCTGTGCCTGTGTGGGGAGAGCACCCGGGGTTTTTTTCTCTTCCTTTGCACAGGAGAATATTCAAAAGCACTTTTTGTTGTTTTGTGAATAACCGTATTAAAGGGGGAGGAAGAGATGTTATCTGTCAGACCCTTTTAGTGTCATAGTACCTAACTTTGTATAGCCCATACAGAAGACTGCCAGGGATGCTTTTTTTGATCCTCTTGGAGTGCGGCTTTTCTTTTCAAGCCTCAGCGTAATGGACTCTTAATCCCCGGTTTGCTTCCTGCCCCGGCAGAGATGTCTTTAGCCCAGCATTCGTTTTGTTTACCTTTTTTTTTTCCCCCCTCCTCTATCTTTTTTAAGTTAAAAAAAAAAAAAAATCTCACAAGGCAAACCCCAGAATCCACGAAAGACCTACGAGATATTTGTGAAATGGGCCATGACTGCTTATAATTTGTAGGAATAATTACAGCATGTAAGGAAGTCTGCATTTATTAGCAGCAGTGCTGAAGCATGTTGTTAAGCACACAGTGTGTCACCAGAGCAGCAGGCTGCCCGGAGCCCAGAAAGGCTTTCATTGTTAATTTGGAGCAGAAACACTGAAGCATATCCTGAGAAGGATGCTAATGAAGGGACTGCCAGTAGTAAAATCCCAGTGACCTTTGTGCTTTGTGCTAATTTCTATTCCCCCTTTCTCCCTTCCCCCTTCCCTGTCCCCCCTGAGCTGCTATCTGGCCATTTAGCCCATGAATTTTGAGGTACAGTAGGAGTGTTGTCCATGCTGGGGTGAGCTCCACGTGCCTCCCCCACTCCCACTCAAATCACAGCAGATTAAAGAGGCTTTTGTTGAAATATAACAGACAGACACATAGAGGCAGGGTTCAAATTAGCTGATTATAAATCACTGCTTAGTCTGCAAAGCCAAATCTAGAGCTGCCTAATGATTTGAAATTACTAGCCAATTGTTAAATTAATCCCCTGTTTTAAAGCAACTGGGAAATGTTTGACAGCTGCACAGAAATAAATATTTACGTGTTTTCTGTAGGACCTGTTCTCTGCAGGGAGAACAGTTCTGGCCAGTCCATGGAGAGGCAGAAGGAGGTGGTAGAGCTGAGCCAGATACTGGAGCTGTAGCAGGGGAGGAAATGAGCCTGATTTTTAGATAGACCCATTGTATTTACAGCTTCCAGGTCTTGGCTTGAGAGTCGAGCTTTAAATTTTCAGCCACCTCAGAAAAAGGAGTTGGTGGTTCCCTACTGTAATTTTCCTGTTCTTGCTCTGTTCTCTGCCCGACACTGAAAGTATTTTTGAATTCATGAGTTAAGCAGTACAAAAATGAGTTAAAGGAGTTGTTTCTGGGGGTTTCTGCATCCAAGGCTGAGGTCTGGAGCTGATAGACTAGAGGCTTTCAGCCTTTTTTGCAGATTGAGGTCCTCCCACTTTACTCAGTGGGCTTGGGAGGTCTTTACAGGGCAGCACTGGCCAATTCTTGTGATGGAAACATTACCCTTTCCCCCAAAATAGTGCAGTGGAAGGAAGGGAGGGAAGGAGCATCACACAGCACCCAGAAACCCTGTCCTGCTGCTGCTCTAACACACTGATATCTTTGCTTTGCAGGGACTGTGAAGGTGAAGAGCTCTAATATACAAGTTGGTGACCTCATCATTGTTGAAAAGGTTAGCCTTTATATATGTCTTTTCTGTCTAAAATACTTTTCTTGCAAGACCATAGAAAAATATGTATTTATAATTCATATTTATTTTATAAATCGAAATAGAATGGCAAGTGTTGAACACTAGTTACAATATTTAATCACTTTGCAGGGTTCCCCTGCCCCACCAATAACACCACCATCTTTGAAAATCTGTAAACATGCACCTATAACCTAATTTTTCTACTTATACTATAGGAAGATAAAAGAGCCTCCCTGTCCTTTCCCTGACTGTTGGATACAGGTTAAATTGCTGTTAAAAACCCAACATTTAAATGTTGCTTTGGGTGTAAACACAGTATTGGCAGATACTGGTATAATTCCACCTTTTATACAAGTTCATACGTGGGGTTTTTTATCCACTGACTTTATGTTTTTCCCCCACACTTTCTGTGCAAGCAGCTATGACCTTTAAAACCATCAGTATGAAAATATTCAGTACAAAAAGAGATAATTGGTGGCTGAAGATTCCAGATACAACCTTTTCTTCTAGCATGGGACCTCTTGAAAGGAAACCAGCATTAGTTTAAGATTTCTTCATACTTCTAGAATTACCCACCAGCCCTTTTGTAAACCAAGCCCTTGGTTCTGGGCAGTGGGAGCTGGCACCAGTTATTATTCTGCAGGGAAGTGAGCTTAGGATTCAAAGCAGAATGAATCCCAAGCTTCAGCTTGACAAAGGAATCCCCTTTCTCCCCCCATATCCCCTTTGCTGGGGCTGTGCAGGGAGCTGCACACGCGTGCAGGGCTGGGTGCACAATAATGGCCTTTCTTCTCCTCCCAGAACCAGCGGGTCCCTGCTGACATGATCTTCCTGAGGACGTCGGAGAAGAATGGTAAACATCTGGAACCGATTGTCAAAATAGCCATTAACCTTTCACTGGTTGTTTAGAGAAAATTATCTTTTGGAAATGTGAAAGAGATAGATAATAGTAAAATTTTAGAGAGACAGGCAATTCAAGCAGTTTTATGGACCACCATTTCTGGGCATGTTTATACTTTGTTTTTGTTTGCTAATCAAAGAGCGTGGGGAGTTGAATCCAGGGTAGATGTATCTGGTTGCATAACAGTTTGCATTATAGATGTAAATCATTTTAGTTGCTGTTCAGTTTGTTTTGTTAAGTGTGGGATAAGGAAATGTTTGATCAGAAGGATTAGAAAGATTCATGAGAACATTTTAAATGTCTTAAAAATACAGTGTCTCACTGTACTCTGGACTAGTGGAAGGAAACGAATGTGTGATGCAGGAGCATCATCCTTACATTATTAACAAATGTTACTTGGAATCAGATACTGTATCCAAAGAAAGGAGGACATGAATATCCTAGATATGAAGCCATGAGTTACCTATAGATGTAGCTAAGACAGAGCTGGAAGGAGCCCTGACTGCTGTTGAAAACCCACAGGGTCCTGCTTCCTTCGCACGGACCAGCTGGATGGGGAGACAGACTGGAAACTGCGGCTGCCTGTCACCTGCACCCAGAGGCTGCCGACTGCTTCTGTAAGCTCCTGCTGCAAACCTCTCCTTGCTAAACCTGGGAATGTTTTACCTGAAAAGCCTCTGGGTGCCTCAGTCCACGGGCACCCAAGAGCATCATTCTGCTCAGGGCATGTGACAGATTAGCTTTGGCAACCAAAAATACAGGTGTAAACCAGCTCCTCCGGAGCTCGAGGCAGAGTGTGAGGTAGGGTGAAGCTGGGTGCCCCTGTGCCACAGGGCTCTCACTACCAACTCTGCAGGAAAGCTCTGGGGTCAGCAGCCTCAGGTGTCTCATGGTAAGATGCTGCTATTTATTTTTTCCTTTCTAGAGACCATTGTTGCCACTCAGTGCAGGACAGGTCTTGTTGCCCTCTGAAATGGCTTCAGAGGCCGCTCAGTTTTCATTGCCCACCCTTGTGAAAGGGGAGGTGTCACCACAAAAGCTCTACTGTATGATCTAAAGTAAGCATAAAATCTTCACCAAACATGCTATTTCCCAAAATTTCTAACTAAAGCAGTTTGTGTGCTGTTTGTTGGTGGAGCTGTTTTATTTGCTTGTTTTTTAAGAAAACAAGAAAAAGTAGGGGGAAATCAGAGTACCTGCTTTATTGATGTTCTATCTGTAAAAAGTGCAAGAAGTTTATTCTGTACAAAGCCTTTGAAGCAAGTCATTCTCTCCATGGAGTGAACAGTTCATACCTGCCTGGGAGTCAGCAGTAAAAACCCTGTGCAGAATTGGCATTATCTTCTTGCCATCCCAGAACTGTCCTACTGACACTAAATATTGAGTTATAGGGTGTGCCTTGGTTTCCTTGGAAGACCAAACCTTCTTTGCTATGAGATAAGAAGTATCTTAGGCTGCCTTGATTATTAAGGCTGAAATTTCTTTTATGGGGCACAGACATCTGAGTAAGTCCCAGGAGTCTCTCAGATATCCCTCCAAGAAATACTCCTCACTGGTATGTTCTCTCAGACACTTGGGCTGCAGAAAGTAGCAAGATTTAGTAATTACTTTAACTTGATAACTAACTCTTGCTCAAGTATTCTTGTACATTATTAAAATGTGGTTGTCTGTCTGCCAAAATGTGTCTGTTTTCTAGGACCTGCTGCAAATCCGATCCTATGTATATGCAGAGGAGCCCAATATTGACATCCACAACTTTGTGGGGACCTTCACAAGGGTGAGTCTTGCTGACATATGCTTGAAATCAAACCTGGAGTGTTTGCTGTGCAAACCTGCTGAATGCTACCAAGGTGCCAGGGATTTTTGGGAGAAATAGTGGAGTTGTCTTGCCATTTCTTTCTAGTTTTCCTTTTTTTTTTTCTTCATAAAATCCATGAAATAAAAATTGAAACTTTGACTTGGAGACAATGCCACAGGCTCTTTGGGATTAAGGACTTCACCTGAAGGTATGAGACATGAACACTTGGACAAAGATTAGTACTTACATATTCATGGTGGCTGTTCAGAAGAAAATCTGGACCACCATGGACTCTGTAGGATTAAAATCCTTTAATGGTGGGAAAAAAAGGATCGTAGCTGGGTCTGGAATTACAGTCTTAAATATGAGTCAGTTGATTTTTTTGCCTTCAATTGAATGCAGTGTATCTGAACTCTCTGCCCCCATTTCAGGGAGCAACAGCACTGAACCACTGAGAAATGTCACCACGAAAAACATTGGGAAGGTGCATTCTTGGGGCAAAAGGTTTATTTCCCCCCTGCCTTCCTCTCAGTGGAATAATGATAATTTTGAGAGGTTCACCCAATACCCTTGGGGAGCTTTCAGAGGGCAAATGGGTTTGTAATAAATAGGAGACAGGTAGAGCTTTTTAGATGTTGTTGCCCAAACAGGTTCTCAGTGAGATCTGACAGCAGCAGGAGAAATGCCAGATGAACCCAGGGAGGGAACATTTCCCTGGAGAGCTGCTGACAAATCCCTTTCTCATTTTTGATTCCCAGAGACCTCTACCAGGCAGAGGTGTCTTAATAGATCACCACTGAAATAAAGTGATCATGTTTTTAACCCAGAGATTTACCAGGGTTTATGAAAATCCTCCATCCTGCCAAGAATCCCTCTACCAACTCTACCAGCATCCCTCTGCAAACACCTCTGTGTGCCTCTGCTCTTTTGCATGACTGACAATTTTGTTTCTTTTCATCCCATTGCAGGAGGACAGTGACCCTCCAGTAAATGAAAGTTTGAGCATAGAAAACACCCTGTGGGCCAGCACAGTGATTGCATCAGGTAAGATGGAGACACGTGTGAAATTTGTTTTGAAGGGAATATGTTAACAATTTTTAAAGGTATTTTTGTAATGGAATAATAATCTCTGTCAGTTGGAGAAATTAGCAGTTGGAATGAGGTTTCCCACTTGTCCTAACACCTCTGGGGACCTGAGCTGACATCTAATTGCTTCTTGGACATTCCTAGATGAGAAAGAATTGGAGTGGCCTTTGGGGCACTTCTTTAGCATGTAGGGCCAGAATAGCACTTAATTGCTCTCCACATTGACATCCTAATCTGTAACAGAAATGGTGTCAAATAGATTCTGGTAACAGAAGCTAAGATGAAAGATTTTCAGGTAAGTGCTTCCATTGAGTTCGTCCTATATACTTTTAAAAAGGGAAAAAATAAAATCTTTGACAGATTTTGACTTATACACACGATAAGCTCCCAAGGCCTGAGATTAATCAATGCCCTCTCATAGAGGCTTGTCAAAGTAAAAGCCTTGTTCCTCTCCTGTCCAGTGTGTTTGTGAAGCTTGCAGGGCCATAGCTGGAGGAGAGTGGAATTCTGAGGTCCAACTTTGGAATTAAAGTTGTCAAATGGAGAGACTTGACAGTGCATTTGCAAATATATTTTCAAAGGGTTTATGCAATTGAGTCTGTTTTAGGTGGTCACAAGCCAACTAGAAACTCTTTTTACCCATATCAGTGTGTCTTCAAGCTTTTGCTAGTCCTGGCAGGTGTTTCCTCTCATTTTGACTCACTTAATACTCAGTTTTGTTTCTCCTGTGGCAACAATAAATAGCACGTTGTAGGTTATTTCTGTTAGGAAAAAATGTGGGTATTGTTTTTCTTCTTCTGTGAGTGAAAGCTGCCAAGTTGTGGTGCCATCTCACTGGGGCAGCCCTTACTTGAAAGACTGAGCTGAGCTATGTGGCTTCTCCATCTGCTGTAGTAGGGATGGGTCTGACTCTGACTGCTTGAGGTGGATCTGGAGTAGCTGTGCCATCTGCTGATTTGAATTCTGATGATCTTTACCACCACCTGCCATCTGGCTCCAGGGATTTGTTGTTGTTTTTGGAGGTATTTTTTTTAAAGAGATGATTCTCAGCATATTTTTAGAAACCACCTCTTTTGAATCAGTCTTATTTAAAAATAATTCACTTTCAGCTTATTAAAACTTTGATCATTAATGAGAGCAGGGGAACAGTAGAGTATGAAGTAGCAGTGTTTTTGCAGTAGTAGTTTATTTTAGAGTTACTTTTCTCCATTTTTTACGGAGTAAAGTTTTATGGTAAAAAAGGATTAGACCTTGACAATAGGAGCATTTAAACTCTTGATGGTACATAGCTTTTTCTTTATGGCTTTCTGCAAAGTCTTAAGGAGAAAACCTGGAGAAACCCAGTAATTTATGGTACTAAACTGTATTATGTTTCTGCAAGAAGAAAATAGAGAACTTTGTTGCTCTCAGCTCTTTAGCAACTGTGGGACAGAGCATTAAAATACACTGATGGCCTTCCAGAAGCTCCATCTGTTACAGTAAGGTAGGAGTTGGTATGATTCACTTTATGGTAGGAGCAGTAATTAGACAACTTCAAGTAAATTTAGATTTTAAAATAAGGTAATTCTGTCTTTGAAAGCTGTTGTAATTCATTTGGCTTACTCTGATTGTGTCAACCTTCACCGATAAATAACCTTAGCCCAGAGCACTGATTGAATTTTGACACACAGTGAAGGACCACTGTCTGGTGTAAGGCAACACCAAAGTGGGATTCCAAGTGGTGGGAGGAAATCCAAGAGGTCCTCCATCCCCACCAACTTTTATTTATAGTATGGAGAGAAAACTGACAGCAGAAGGGGGTCAGGGAAGGCTGAGAGAGAGCAAAGCTGACTGCTCTTTCCATGTACACGAGTTGATGCAGTGTGGTTGAAGTCTTACTGACATGGAGGATGTTTTCTGTTCCAGTCTCTGTTTCCCTAAGTGTCATATTGATACCAGCTTTTTAAAATTCTAGTTGCTTGTGAATTTAACATGCTAAAAATCCTTTCCACTTGATATCCAGCAAGGGTTTTTATAGAGAAAGCATTTGTTTGTTTAGGTACTGTGGTGGGAGTTGTCCTCTACACTGGAAGGGAGCTGCGCAGTGTGATGAATACTTCAAACCCAAGAAGTAAGGTATGGTGAAGAAACAGTCTTAGAATAAATAAAAGGGTCAGAAATTGATAGTTTTTTAAGGAAGATCCTTCCAATGCTGTATGTACACACTATAAGGACAACCTCCTGGGAATAATTGATATTTTCCAGCCTGTGATTCAAGATAGTTGCCATAACAGAACCTTTTTCTCCTTATTTTCTTGATCCTATTATACGTGTGTCTTCTCACTTTTTTAAGGTTGGCAAAACCATTGGTTTATATGTTTATAATGATACAGTCTCAGTCAGAATAGAACAGCTCATTTTGCTGCATTATTCTATTGTAGCAAAGCAAAGACAGTGCAGGGATGTTTATATGGTGTCTTCTCACACCTCTTCATGCACTGCTTGGCTACTAAAGGATGGAGTATTGCTTATAAATTTAAATATGTTTGTAGTGTTTTAAAAGAGAAGCCGACTGACGGGGAATGTCTCTTTGGATATGGTGGTTCATTTCCTTTGCGAATATTACATTGAGCTCACATCTTCATTTGTGTGCTTGAAACATCTCTCTCTTGTTTTTTTAGATTGGTCTTTTTGATTTGGAAGTGAACTGTCTTACCAAGATCCTGTTTGGGGCTCTCGTGGTGGTCTCCCTGGTCATGGTGGCCCTCCAGCACTTTGCTGGCCGTTGGTATCTTCAGATCATAAGATTTCTCCTCCTGTTCTCAAACATCATTCCCATTAGGTAAGGCAGCAATTGTTAGTGCTTCCCAGCAAAATACTGCTTGCTTTGTGTCCCCCTCCATGCTTCTCCCGTGAACAAGCACGTAAACTCTTATCTACTCCTCATTTTACAGCTAGGCAAATGTAGAAATAGAAATCAAGTTACTGTTCAAACATAAGAATTGCTTTGTTGTTTCTGCTGACTTTGTTCAAACTTATTAACCCATTCACTGACTCAGGCTGTGGATTAGTCATTTTAAGGGCCCTTCTCTGTGTTTGGACTACCTGGTTACTTTGATAAGAACAGAGCAAAAAACGGAAAAGGAGGGTTATTTATACAGCCTATAGTGTAATGGAACACAATTGCCTTTTAGAGGGGAATGAAACTTTAATATTGAATTGTACTGGATTAGGAAGTGGATTAGTAAATTACTTTGGGTGCAGGACTGGGATTCATTTCAGTTCCATTTTTAATCTGCTCTCTGTGGATCAATCACACTGTCCTTCCTCTGTGTCCATCTTCCCCTCAAATCGTATCTGTTCTTCTCATTGTAATTTTATCATCTATCTTTGAATTACAGTGTAATTACCTTTGCCACCCGACCACTGACTTTGAATATACTTCTCCTGAAACACCCTCTTTAGCAGCTCAAATTCAGGGTGGACTGTGTGTCCTTTCATTGCATTGTGGCAGTTCACAAGGATTTTTTCCAAAGTTTAACTGGTGATACCTTTATTTGTTTTTCTCTTTTCCCCCTCCCTCCTGCACAGTTTACGTGTGAATCTGGACATGGGGAAAATTGTCTACAGCTGGGTGATCCGCAGAGATTCCAAAATCCCTGGCACTGTGGTTCGATCCAGCACCATTCCTGAGCAATTGGGCAGGATATCCTATTTGCTTACAGACAAAACAGGTATCTGTAGAAAATCATGGAATGTTGTGGTTGGGAGAGGCAGAGAGTATAATGTAAGTTTTTTTTGGACTAGAAGAAATATGCATTTCCTGTCACTTTGACGTTATGATTTAATCATTTTTTTTGAAAAAAAGTTCTGAATGTTTTTTTTTTTGGTTGTTCTGAAGGCACTATAGGTAGGACAGGAATATTACACTACTTCAAAGGACACTTAAAGCATGCTATTAAAACAAAAGCTGAGGGTAGAAATAAAATTAAAATCAACTTTTTAGAGCTAGTTTTCAAAGCCAGATAAAGATAGCTTACATATGTAGGCAGAAACATATCATTAGTCTGTTTGCTGCTGTCTTTACACTTTTGAAGTTGGGCTTGATTCTGAAAGCTTAAGCTGTAATGAAAAGCTTGGCCTGATATAAAACCCTGATCCCATTGAAGTTGTTTCCAGGGTTTTTTTTGTTCCAATGGGACCAGAATTATGCTTGCAGCTCCTGCTGGCACTGACTGTGTGGTGAATCTCTTTCTTATTTATGCACCACTACTTCCCAGGAGAATCAGCCTTCAGGTTGACAAATAGACAAATATTGGTTTTTTTGCCAGCCTCGGCCTGTGCTGAGAGTCTGGTGGCTGGTTCAGCTTGTGGCCCAGTTTATCTTGACTTTAAGGCACGAGGACAAGAAGAAGTGCTGGGGAATAGGTGTGTTGTACCCCACTCCATGTCTGGTGCTGCTTTTGTTGCAGGAACTCTGACGCAGAACGAGATGGTCTTCAAGCGACTCCACCTGGGGACAGTGGCCTACGGGCTGGACTCCATGGACGAGGTGCAGAGCCACATATTCAGCATATACACCCAGGTAGAACTGAACTGCATCAATTAACTCTTCATTCACAAAAGTTTTCCAGCTCACTGGGCTGATGATGGATTATAATGGCAGGGATCTAATACTGACTATTACTTTTTGGAAAAGTTGGAAGGTCACTGGATTCTCAGTGCATAAATAACATCATGATTACTTGCTGCATCTGTAGGTAGTTCCATGTCCCCAGTCTTTAAATGCCCCAGCATATGCAAGTGTAAGTGGGTGTATGTGCCTGTGTCTTGTTATTGAGGTTTGAGTGTAAAATAACAGATATTTATTTAGATATCTAAGCATCTCTCTCTCTTTCCCTTTTCTTTCTTAGCATCTCGTTCTTCTCTAGGTGTTGAGACACTTCAATGGCTGAACTGCACTGGAAAAAAAAAAATTCAGCAAAAAAACCCCAAATCACACCCCCCCAAACCTTAGTTCTATTTGTCCTCAGTGCTGTACTCAATCTCTGGAGAAAACTTGCCTGCTAGTTAATTATTTGCCAAAGTATTCAATATTTGTCAAGAACATTTGGGTGACTGACTAGTGCAGTGTGTGACTAGTTACTGAATGCACTTCAGCTGAGGTTTGAGCTGTTTGATTTTGGCAGCAGTGCTGATGAGCAGCAGTATTAAATTTGAAGATCTTGTATCCTAATCACTAGTGTGGAAAATAGCACGTGGAATTACCCTGGTAAAGAATACGTCTCATAAAACTTGTATAATTACCAAGTGAGATTTCTTATAATGAGGAGCATTTGCTGGCAATGATTCATTTTGAACTGTAGTTCTTATTCTTTGGTCTTATTTTTACCATGTTGTGGCCTTTGACCTGGAAGTGAAACTTTTGTCCTCTTGACACTAAAGGTTAACAGGGCAGGAAACTGGATCACTGTGTGTCCCTTCTTCAACCAGGATAATTTAGTAATTGTGCAATTATCTGAAGACTCCCATTCTGATACTAAAAATAGTATTAAAAATTAAATGAATGTAATTAAGATTTTCTAACTCCATACAAGTCATCTGTTTTCTGTTTTCATCAATTATATTCTCTTGCACATGAAACCCAAGTGACTCTAAATTTTCCAAGCCACACCGGTCTTTTATGGAGCAAAAAGTGTTTTCACTGAGTCTTCTGACTTCGGTCAATCACCGTTTGGTGTCTGGTGGATGTGCAACAGGAGGGTTTTTTTTTCCCGGTGTACAGTTCCAAAAACTTAGGCAAAACTTTTGGGGCATTTTACTGCACCAGTAGCAATGATAAAGGAGCTGGATTGCCCTGGGCTGTCTCCAGCGATGGCCTGAGTTAAGGTCTGTGACATGTCTCATTTCTGGGGACAGTCTGCACAGCTGCCTCATGTATGGTCTTCACTGAAGTAAAGACTTTATTTAATTTATTTTTTCCCCCACAGTAATTCTCCTTTCTTTGTTTATAAGCAATCCCAGGACCCCCCAGCAGTGAAGGGCCTCACCTTGGCCACGAAGGTGCGTAAGACGATGAGCAGCCGCGTGCACGAGGCGGTGAAGGCCATCGCCCTGTGCCACAACGTGACCCCCGTCTACGAGTCCAACGGGGTCACGGACCAGGCAGAGGCTGAGAGACACTACGAGGACTCCTGCAGGGTGTACCAGGCCTCCAGTCCTGATGAGGTCAGTACCCACTGGAGTGGATAAAAGTATCAATATGACCGTGCTTGTTACTGGGAAAAAACACAGTTATTCAAAGGAAGTGCTCCAGCTTAGTGAAGGGGATAATATTTTAATGCATTTATTGCTCTAATGACTCATGAATAGACAATAAGTGCCCTCTCAGCTGTTGTGCCTCTCTGCCTGAAGCTACAGATCCACATGGTGACTGGGATCTGTTGTATCATCACAGAATTTTTGCTTCTGTTTCTGCAGCTTTTGTCCAGGGTACATTTTGCACTTCAACACCATGAATCCCTTAGACCACGTTTGGTGAATTATGGGCAGTCTTATCTTGTTTGGGGAGGCAACTTATGGGAGGGGGCTAGAATACTTACACAGTTCAGCTCTGTGAGGTGTTTGAACTTCCAGACTAAGTGAAAAGCTGTAAATCACACCGGGCAGCTCTGCTGACCCAAAACACATCGCTTCCCAAGCAGATGGACAGGCCCAGTGCTCAAGAGTGAAGTGCACGAATTTGTTTTGGAGCAAAGCTGTGCCCTGCCAGGTCTCTGCCAGCCCCCAGCACAGCCAAGACTATGCAGGGTGGTACAGGGGGCAGAAACTTTACAACTCTCCAGACACTCACTGGAAACTTTAACTGAACGCTCGAGAGATCAGGTTCAATACGGGGCCTACAATTTACGTGTTGTTTGCAACCTTCTGCAAAATTTGGAAAATTTAATTACAGTGTTGTTTCCTTCTGTGACAAAGACAGGAGGATTAAAATACGTTTTTGTGTATTGGTTACACTCCTTGGGTACATCTTTTAGTGCAACCAAGGTTAATAATTTTGTTTTCTATTAATTTGTACAAGTACACTTGCCCTGTGCTATGGAAAGAGACTGAAGTTTGAAACTTCCCCATCCACTGATGCTATGAGAACATATCACCCCTCTGACTACATTTGAAGAGTTCTTCCATTTATTGCCCCAAATAAACCAGCTTTGCCTCCGATAATAACCTTTTCACCTCTGACATCAGAAGAGAAGCTGGCTCTCCTCATTGTTAGACGTGAGAAATGCTTTGCATGGAAATACATTTATTTGTTAGAAGCCCAGCTGTGTGAGGATTTTGGGATTGTATGAATTACTGAAAGACTGGCACAAAGACTTAGTTTCCACATTTCATATACATTCATATACTGTTCCCTATAGTGTTTTTTTTCCCAAAGTAAGGCAATTCATTCATTTCATACAGTGTGTTTTTCTCCACATGGTACAAAAGCTGCACCTCTGCTGTTTCCCCCTCCTCCATCGATGTGCCCACAGTGCCAACCAGCATTTCCTCCTCCCTGAGCAGGGTGTGGGTGTCCTCTCTTCCTCTCCCACACACAGTCTAGGGCAGGGCTTTGTTTACCTGCTTTTCTCCCCTGTCATGTGTTGCTCTCCCCTGTAAAAGCAGCTTATAGAAAGCAACTGCCTTTGGATTGAAATGAGTTCTGAATGATTTCCAGATGGTAATTTTTGTGATCTGCATTTAAGTTGGGACTTTTTTTCCCCTCTAAAGCATTTACTGGCTTTTTTTGCACAGATCCTCTGTTTGTTTACATATATACTGTGGTATATAGTGAAGTCAGTGATTTTTCTTTTCCTTTTTCTCCTTGCACTGTTCTGTCTTTAAAATATTTATGCAGCAATTTGTCTGAAATGCCCAGGGGATATTGTTTGTTTGTTTTACTATAACATGATAACTAATCCTTCCAAGATTATTGTTTAAATTCTTTTTTCCTTTCTTGTGATATCTTAAGTAGAGAATTACAGCAGGTTCAGAAATCAGATATGCTTTGCTGCACTGAGGAAATATTGTCTGTAGGTCTTAGATATACAAATATTGTTTAGCCATGCTCTGTATGTCATACTAGATGGTACAAAACGCAGGATCAACACAAGTGGAGTCCTTGAGAAGCGAGCAATGCTGTTAAATAACATTCCCTGTGGGGGAATGGCTTTGGACTCCTGTTAAAGCCAGCCTTTGAAATCCTATATCAATAAAATATTGCCATGGCAGGGAAGGTCAGTTTATGAAATGAGTACAAAAACTTGTACTCTCTTTACTTTAACAGCAAGGGTAATTTCTACCAGTTGGCACAGGATTCATTTCCTGTAACAGAAAGCAGGATTTCCTAAATTTGTTTCCTGTGCATGCTGCCATTTAGAAGTCTTGAAGTATCTTTATTCAGATATCGGTTACAGCCTTGGGGCTCTGCGAGCCAGTTGTCAGTTGTGGCCATACAGTAACTAACAGGGGAAATGAAATAGATATAATCTGATCAGAGATAAGAGTGCCTGGGATTCCTGGGCAAACAGTCTTTAACCCTGACAACCCTCCACAGCTGCCAGGACATGAAAGGGTGCACGGATCAATTGGTCTCTGCCTGCTGTCTGCCTGCCCAGGAGATTTAGGATGGGGCTCTGCAGAGCAACTCATGGCACGCGAGGATCAATTTGTCTCTTTAGAATGAAATTTATTAGTCGATATCCACTTCAGTGGTGGCTTGGGTAATTTAATTGTTGGAAAGAGCAAAGTTTGGGGATGGTGTTCTGAGCTGCTGGAGCTGCTCTGCTTTGTAATGTTCAGGTTAGTATCAGGCTTGGCCTGGATGGAGCTGGAAAATCCTGGTGTGTGGTCACTTAGTTGATTTCCCTCCTCAGAGAGCATGTTTGGTGGAGGTGTTTGAGGGACCTCAAGCCTCTTTTAAATCTCAGTCTAAGCTGTAAACGTATTTTTGCATGTATAATGTTTCTCATCTTTTCACTGTGGCTGAGAGCACCTCTAGTTATCTGTTTGTACAACACAGAATAAACCTGCTCTGTCTCACATGGAGCCAGGATGTGTTCCCTGTCCCAGGTGCCCAGACCCTGCCAGAAGAGCCGTCGGTGCTTCCGTTACCATTGTTTTTTCCACTGGTGCCGCTGCACTTCCCAAAGGCCAGGCCCATTGTGTTCACTGTTGAGCGGAGACAGTCATGTCAATGCTTTTAGTACATCTGATGGGAACACTTCAGAATCACATCACTGTCTCTCTCAGTAGTTATTCATTAAGTGCTGTAGAGGCTGGGAAGTGGCACGTTCATGGGGTCAACCCCTGGCCCCTGTGGTTCACCTGGAGGTGAGACAGGACCCACACCTGCTCAGGGGCAGCATGGAAAAGGGGAATTTCTTTTATTATTCTTTCCTTTCCATTGAGGTACCATTTCAGGGCCATCCCCAATTCCCAATGCTCTGCAGTCAGTTAGTTTGAAGTGTGCCCTGTGCATGACGAAGCACCTCTGACTACTCATCCATTTGTTCCTCTGCACAAGGCTGTTCTTTCTGGAGGTTTAAAGCTTCCTGATGTAGGATTTAAATGAGATGCTGGCAGGGAAGGAGAGAGGAGGTGTCTGTAAAAAGGAGATGCTGAGCTGGGAGCAGAGATTTGTCTTAAGGCATTTGCAGCTTACCAGCATGGACAAATGAACAGCCAGTGCTGCTCAGGCTGAACATCACATAGCAGTGTGTTCTGAGCAATTCTCAATAATTATTTATTAACCAAAGTATTAGAAACCCAAGCTCCATCTCTGCTCTGGGAGTCTGTTAGGAGGATTATCTAACTGCACACTTTAATGCAGTGAGGATGGCTTGAAGAAACTTTTTCAAAGATAAGCTTGAAAGAGCCTTTGATTTGTAATCTTTGAGTAAGCCTGCAAAAACTTGCTAATATTAAACCAAATATTGATTCAAATTGACTTAAAGGTCTTTCAAGGCAAAGGCAACTCAACCATTTTTTTAGCTTTATTTTAATCTGGCAATTTAAGACTACTTAATGAAAGCAAAAGTTTATTTTAAGTTTTCTTTTATGCCTAATTTTGGATGAAAGGGATACGAGTTCACAAAAGATTCCCCAGTTAGACCCAACTGGGTAAATTCTTATCATAAAATCTAGACCCAATACAAGTATTTACAGGTTCCATTTTTGTTTGTATCTCATGTTTATGATTTCCCAAAATAAATTTCATTTTTGTCTAAGGCATTTGTGGTCACTTAAAGTCAGAACCTGAAAGGCATAAGGTATAATTAACCTTCAAATCAGCAGCAACCATGTCCCCGGTGCTCTCCTGCCTTTGAAAATGTCACTGTAAAACACTTCCAGTATTTCATGTCTGTTTAGAGAAAGTATCCCTTGATCCTTCCTGGAGGCCGGTGATATATGGGCTCGTGTCAGCTGCTGCTCCCATCTGTTACTGCCCAGACAGCTTCTAGAGTTAAGTCTCAGCAAACTCAGTCTTAGATGGATGTGTCAGCTGAGATGGGGATTCTGGGGGGGATTGTCAGGGAAGCAAAATAAAGGCTTTGGTCTTCTGTCCTGACTCAGCTGCAGTCTAGTGAAAGCTAGTAAAGAATTCAGTGCTGTAGGTCCTTAAATACTGGAAGCTGCAATCTAAGTGATACCCAGCTAAGTTCAGTTAAATGAGTGTGTGCCTTGAAAAATCTGGGGTAGATTTAGGGTTTTTTTTGTTTTGTTTTGGGTTGGGTTTTGGTTTTTTTATTGTTTAAGGAGAAGGGCTCTCTGCTAAGAAGTGTCTAAGCCTGCCTTCAGCTGCCTTGCTGATCACTACAGAGCTTGAAAGGTGTTGATGAACTGTTACTACTGAACAGATAGATAATAACAGAGCTCATTTTGTTGTTTGCTTTTTTAATATGAATTTTTAATGGACTGCATTAGTGTTTCTGGCTTTGATATTTTAAATCCAGGGTGGATTCATTGGTTTGAATTCTTGATTTCATAAACAACAAGCTGGGGCATAGCACTTTCAAAAAGCAAGTGATTGTAAAGGGATTTACCTGATGTGCACAAGGAGGTTTGGGCACCACAGGGCTGGGCAGAGGGTCCCTGTGCCTGCCCTTATTCCTTTGGAACAGAATCCCCAAATCATTTAGGTTGGAAAAGACCTCCAGACCATCGAGTCTAACCTGTGACCGATCCCCACCTTGTCCCTCAGCCCAGAGCACTGAGTGCCACATCCAGTCATTCCTTGGACACCTCCAGAGATGGGGACTCCACCACCTCCCTGAGCAGCCCCTTCCAATGCCTGACCACCCTTTCTGTGAAGAAATTCCTCCTGATGGCCAACTGAACATGGCAATTGAAGGGTGACCACGTCCTGCTGAGGGTCTAGGACAGCCTGGGAGCTGAACCAGACAGGAGCTGGGCTGTCCAAACCATGAAAATACTGATAGTAAGCTTCTAAATCAGGGAAAACCCACTAGGAAGAACCATAGAAGAGCACCTTTGTTTATCAACAAATCTATTTGATAGCAGCATTAATGACTAATGAATTCTCTGCAGCCCCCTCACTATCCCTTCCCCTCATAGTGGGCTCTGGCCGCCCTCACCGTGTCCTCCTCTCCTCCTCCCCTCAGGTGGCCCTGGTACAGTGGACCGAGAGCGTGGGCTTGACGCTGGTGGGGAGAGACCAGTCCTCCGTGCAGCTGAGGACCCCGGGTGGCCACATCCTGAACTTCACCATCCTCCAGATCTTCCCCTTCACCTACGAGAGCAAGCGCATGGGCATCATCGTCCGGGTGAGCGGTGCCGGGAGCTCCGTGTCCTGCGGGGTCTCCTGTAAATCACAGAATCTCAGGATGGGTCAGGCTGGAAGGGGCCACGGTGGGGCATCTCACCCAACCTCCCCGCTCAAACAGGGCCATCCCAGAACAAATGGCGTGGGATTGTGTTCAGATGGTTCTGGAATATCTCCAGTGGGGGAGGCTCCTCACCCTCACTGCGCAAAACATGAAGTGAAACACATCAAATGTCCATGTCCATGCCACAGTCATGCTGGCAGAGCTGAGAGGGTTGTGGGATGGACTGGGACTGTGAGTTGGACCCAGGTCACAAGTGCCTTCCCCCCTCGTGGTCAGCCAGGAGCCAAGCAGGATCATGGGTCCAGCTTACACTGCATCTCCAGAGTGTTGTGGGGTACAAGGAATGATGGAGAAGGCAGCAGGTGGGAAGGAGGGAGGGGATTCTGAACCGATCCACAACAATTTTAAGATATTGTTAGTGGGTTTGTGAATCTGCTCCCCAAATCTCTGCCAGCCATCAAAAGTTCTCTCAGAGCCTGTGGAAGTCCAGCACCACGGGAGGAAGCACTTGGAGCTGCAGGGAGCTGTGCAGATGATTTTAGGTGTGAGCTGTTGGACAAGTACCACAGCCAGGCTGAGCACACAGTGTCACGAGCAGGGCTTGGAAATGGCTGAGTTAAGGTGAAAGGGAGCATTTGTACAAGTATCTCGATCAGCAGCAGGCACTGCACACGCTGAATACGTGCCCAGCTGGAATCATACGTGACTGTGGGTTTATGTAAAATACAGTATAAGATCAGAGCCTCAGAAAAAAAAAAAAATTACCTTAAAAGGAAAGAACAACAACAAAGTGTGAGTGTTAAAAGAGTCACCATTATCATTGTTAGTTTTCAAGATTCAGTCTCTAGCACTATGTTAGTAACATAAACCCAGCTGTGGTAAGGCACTGCTGTTTGCCTGTGGAGCAATCAAGGTGAAGCAATCTGAATATTTCTTTTGGAGATAATTAAAACATCCTTGTTAGTTTTTTTTTTTTAACTGTGTGTACAGACAGATAATTGGTGCCAGGAATCTAAAACATGAATATGAAACCTATAATCCAGGGAAAGACTGGATTTTTTTGTTTCACTCTGTAGGCTCTGCAGCTTTGTTATTTAGGGTGAGGAGAATAGGTAAGATTAGTGGGGAGGGGTGTTGTTTTATTTTATTTTTTCCCTCAGTAAAACTGGGTTACACTATATTTATTTTGGGTATCTGGAAACAGGTTGTAAAAATTTCTTCTGCCTGAAATTTTCTCATCTAAGTAAAAGAGAGTCCTCTCTTTTTTTACCGTTTAGATTTAAAGCTTATTCCTTTTATATTGTCTATTGTCTACCTTCTCCCCCATTAGGAAGAAATTCTCCAGTTTGTATTTCTGTATTTAGGATAGTTCTGCTGGCAAAACCAGCAAAACTCCCACTTGTGGTCAGTGGGAGCAACATCAGGCCCAGATCCTGACTGTAAATACTTTTAAAGAAGCATTGGTCCCTCTATGTTGTGCTTGTTAATTGAGTGTCTTTATTTTGTAGCCATTCTGCTGCTCTAAGCCATTAAAATCAGCTCCCTTTCTACCTTGTGCAGAGTTAGGGTTGAGTAGCAGATACTGGCTGCCTGGGTATTACTTTGCCATGTTCTTGTATATTCCAAAATAACATTTTCAATGAGTGTTTTCATTTTCATGAAAAAAAAATTTATAAATAGTTATCAAGTAAAATTTACTTTGTTGAAACATATATGTGTGCATGTTCAGGTGCTCATTTGGTTTTGATCCACAGCTTTCAAGGTGTTTACCTTTTCAGTGTATCTTATAAAACTCTGCTGCTGGTTTAGAAAAAAAAACAAAAATAAGGGGAGGGAAAGTAGCTGAAGTATCCAGAAGAAAAAGCACAGTGGTGCAGGGAAGGGAAATGAGGCTGCACTCACCATTGTAGTGAGCAGAATCTAAATGGTAAAGTTTTCTGCTCAGCTATGCAGGTATAGCTTATAGTTCTTATAAACTGCTATTTTTTGGGCTGTTGGGAGCCCTTGTGATAATGTTGCCAGGCTTCCTGTACAACCTGGGGAAGGAGTTTCAGCAAGTGATTCCTGTGCCCAGCCCAGCAATGCTGTTCCTGCAGTCCCTGGCAGGCACCCACCTCCTCTGTGCATCCTGTCTGCTCTGGCTCCTATGAAAAGATCCCCTTCAACATATAACTTCTAGTAAATAGAGTAATAGTTAATATTGAAAGCAAGTAGCAGATGTTGCCTGGTTTGAGGTATTTTTTTCAATATCTGCTCGTTTCCTTGTGATCAACTGTCATTTCTGTACCTGATTATTTCAGTTCTAAGAAGTCCTGTTTAACTCAAGCAGCCTCTTCACCATTCTGTGCACTGACTTATCTTCCTCTTTGAAGGAGGCCTGTTTGTTTGACCACAATATTTTCCATTCTTCTTTTTCTTTGCATTTTTTTTCCCCTTGCTCCTGTGGAATGATCTTTGTTGTACAGTAAAGATAGTGCTATTGTCATATCTGGAATTGAAAGAAGCCTTTGAACCGTGGCCAGAGTTAGACCATGGTGGAAAAAGATGCTTCTCCAAAACAATATAACTGGCAAATCTCTGTGTAGATTTATAGCATGATCTTGCCATAATATGAGAACGCACTAACCTCCTACTGAACTCAGGGAGAGGAAATGACTAATGCAAGGAGATAGCTGATACAGTATTTATATTGGACAAAAAATCTAAACTATCTTAAGCCAGCTCTGCAGCACGGGAAGTGGAGTCTTTATTCAGTTTCCTACAGAGATGTTGTTAGACACTCTTTAATCAAATAATTTCATAGATAAACCTTTGGCTACTGCCAAAAGCGTTGTGTTTTATTTAAGCAGATTCTACTTGTTTTGCTAGAGTGACACATTTTCCTCTGGGGATGTGGAATGTGTGTCTGTCAGTATATGAAGGCTGGATGTTTCAGAACATTGAAAACCATGGTTAGGATTAATTACAAGAATCGTCCTTGTGACTATCTCTGTGAGCTTGGCAAAAATGGTCAGTAAAGAAGCTTCATTATCCTTGGCTACTTCTTAATTTGCCCAGCAAAGATACTTCTTTTCTTTGCAGGTTTAGTATCCACACCAGGTGCTGCTTTTACATTTTTACCTATGGATATAAACTCTATTTTGCCACAGGACATGAGGCTTTTACTTGCTGACTCAAACTCTTCATGTATGAGCACCTCCACCACTAGTTTCTGTAATGATGGAACAAACTGACCCATCTATTAGTGAGAGAATGAAGCGTCCTCTGTGCTTTTTTTTTCATTCCTTTTTTCCTGAAGTACTTTGCCCCCTTCATTCACAGTTGTCTATTGCAGATCTTTCTGGGCTTTTTGGTTTTTAGTGTTCACTTTGTTTTCTTCCTATCCCTGGTGGCTGTCTTGGTTTACAGAGCAGTTTGTTCCTTACTCATTGTTTTGCCTCCTTTGAGGAAATTGCCAGTGTTTCCATTAGCTTGAAATACTAATGCCTGTAGCCTCCTTAGGTATCTGCCTGGTTAGAAGGGATTTTTTAAATTTGTGGTAGTGTAAATATGCTTTGCTTGCAGCCTACAAATTGCTTGTATCAGATAAGGCAGGCAGCAACCTGACCTTTCTGTGGTAAGCAGAAGCTTTAATTTTGCTTATTCCACGTAATGTAACAGAAGGGGTAAATTAGAGTGATTTTTTTACCCTGTTAGGCTTCATGCATCTGTTTTATCGTTTCAGGTGAGCATGAAATACGTTTTCAAGGTGAGGGCTAGAGGTTATTCTGAGGGCACACAGAGTCAGGATTGAGAGGTGTCTGTGTGGAGATGCCATGTGGCTGATTAAAAAGCTGATCCTCCTTGTCTAAACATTAATTCCTGCTGCAAGTAACTGAGTTGGAATTGAATAAGCATCTCCCTTCAGCCCCTAGACAAGATGCTGAGCCAGGTGGATCTTCAGCCTGACCCAATACAGACATTCCTGTGACTGTTGTGCTGGGAACTCATCATTAACTTGCTGAGGCCCGTCCAAATCTGCTAATACTGGCCCAGCTTAGATTGTTCTGTTTCTCATCTGCAGGATGAATCTACAGGAGAGATCACCTTCTATATGAAGGGGGCGGATGTGGTGATGGCTGGAATTGTGCAGTACAACGACTGGCTGGAAGAGGAGGTACAGGGCTGTCCCTCTTGTGCTCGGGGGGGTCCTCGTGTGGGGACTTTTTTTCCTTCCAGGGAAATGCCTGACAAAGCTTGTCAGCATGGCAGGGGGGACCTCACTGCTAAAATATCTGCAAGCCAGAGGGTCACCGATCTTGGCATGGATTAATCTTCAGCGAAACATATATGTAATAACAAGGAAGTCAGGTGGCAAATTCAGCATATTTAGTGCAGAATAAGTCCTGTAAATAAAATGGGTTTTGCTCAGAAACTAATTGACACTCACCAAGTTTGTCTTGGATTTGGTTCTGTGTTTGGATCTATTTTAGACTGAGAGGTCTAACTTCAAAACTGCATTTGGCATCTTGGTACTGGGACATGTTTGTCGAGTTAGTAGTAATGGTGGCACAGAGTTCATAGAATCTGAGAATGGTTTGGGATGGAAAAGACCTTAAAGCCCATGTCATTCCACCCCCCTGCCATGGGCAGGGACACCTTCCACACACTCCCAGGTTGCTCCAAACCCCATCCAAACTGGCTTTGAACACCCCCAGGCACGGGGCATCGTAACAGTAGCTTCAGTTGCTGATTTTCTGGTGTTCACAGAAATAATAACTTGGTCTTATTTTAAAAGAGCTGATGGCTAAAGATGTGAAGTCTACAAATCACAGGCTTTTGTCCTTTTGCTTAAGAGACAGAGACAATTAAATCAATGGGATTGTTTTTGCCACCCTGGTGTAGCAGAGAGGACATTTTTCTTTCTGATCACTGGCATAGGTTACAAACCATTGCAGATCTCCTTTTTCTTCTCAGGTTTATCATGCACTTTATCAGATGTTATAGACTCACTCGGGTTGCTCAGATGGGGTGGTTATTTTCTTAACCTGCTATCTTACATTGCCATCTCCACATTGCTGTGCATAAATCATCTTGTTGGAGTTGGAGTTTCTGGTTTACAATGTGATCCTTCTTTCCAGTGTGGTAACATGGCTCGGGAAGGCCTGAGGGTTCTTGTCGTAGCCAAGAAGTCTCTGACAGAAGAGCAGTATCAAGACTTTGAAGTAAGTTTTTATTTGGTTTTTTTTCCCCCTGTGTTTTTAAACAATCACTGAAGTGATTCTTACAGAGCTCTTGTGATAATGCTGCCTCTCATCTCTCTCCTGCTTCTGCTAGAATTGTCATTTGTCAGTGTCTTGATGTTCTTTTAATCAAAGTTGCTTTTTAAGTGATATGTATGAAACCTGGATCCCAGCCAGGACTCTCCAAAGCCGTTCCTGAATCCTGCCTTATAATCTCTTGTGGTTAGAAATTCTGCAAATGTTAATAATTTGTTAGACAAGTTGTGTTTGTGTAGGGAAATGTGTTGGCTTTTAATTTCCATTTTTGTATTCTGACATCCAGGGGAACTACAAACAGCCTGAATATAACCCATTCAGGCTTCATGAAAACACAGGCTCCATGCATGGGGTTTGCTAGATGGATCTCTACACACAGCACTGACTTGCTTACCCCAGGCAGGAGTATATGAAGGAGAGCTGTTTATTTAAATGCAGAGATGTGATAGTGGAAATGCTTAGGATTCTCTGCTGCCATCATTTGTAGATGTGTTAGTTGCAGAACCTTGGTTAGACCTGTGGGGTGAGGGAGTTGCTTCCAGGCTTTCTGCAGGTGCCACTCCAGCAGCTGCTGTGCGTTTGTATGCTCAAGGCCACGCTGTGCACCTGAAAGAGCACAGGGACAAAATGGCAACAACTCCCTGAAGTATTTCTTGCCTTATGCTGTAACACACACCTCATGTTCACCAGCCCTCACAGGTGGCATCTCTGCATCATGGAATCATACAACGGCCTGGGTTGGAAGGGACCTTAAAGACCATCTCATTCCAACCCTCTGCCATGGGCAGGGACACCTATCCCTAGATCAGGTTGAATGCCTATTGTCAGAGGGAGGTTCAGTGGTTGACCCTCGTGCTGGTCAGCCCAGTTTGCCACAAAAGCAGATGCTGACTGTGCTGTGCCTGCTCTGCCCTCAGGCCCGGTACATCCAGGCAAAGCTGAGCGTGCACGACCGATCCCTGAAGGTGGCCACGGTCATCGAGAGCCTGGAGATGGAGATGGAGCTGCTGTGTCTCACCGGGGTGGAGGATCAGCTGCAGGCCGATGTCAGACCCACGCTGGAGACGCTGAGAAATGCTGGAATTAAGGTCTGCCTAACTCAGTGTTCTTGCTAGCAGGAATGCTTAGACCCTCTGGAGGACGTGACACTGTCCTACAGATGGTAAATGAAGGGAATCTAGGGGCCCTGTCAAGGTAAACACTTCACCATGCCCTTTGTGATGGGGCTGGGTGGTGTATTTTAAACATCACTTTGGGAACAGAACGTGCTGGAAGTAGTAAATGAAAGCATGTCACCTCTTGTGCTTTCCTTCCCCTAAGACGCTCTGGCTCCTCCTGCGCAGACAGGGAGTGTGAGGGCAGGAGGGTGGGGAACTACAAGAGAGACTTTTTTCAGGTAGTTGCATGAAACAAGGCAGGTTTGGATGTGTTTGGTCTGTGGTGCTGGGGTTGGAGCTGTGAATATCCACATTTTCAGTAGCCACTAGAGGGGAGTCTGAGCCAAGAGAATCAGGGACTGGATTTTTTCAGCTTTCTGGGCTCCAACATCCCAGACTCAGACACCTAGAGCCTGAGCTATGTTCAGTGGTGAGGGAGCTGCTGTGGTGCCTACCTAGTTTCTCTCTCTGAAAACTAATCAGTCAGATCCCAGAGTGCAAAAGGGAAAAAAAAAAGGATTAAACATTCAGATTTGGGCAAGAAAAGTAGGTTCTGATTGGGGTTTCTCTGCTGTAAGTAGCAAAGTGAGCAAAAATCTCGAGCCATGCTGTGAATTGAAAGCAGGGCTGTGTGTTTGGTATTTAGGTAGGAAGTGGAATTCAAGGCTTGGGACAGACTTCCAAAAGTGCTTTCTGTTTGGAGCCATCCCTGTAAACAGCAGGGACTTCAGCAGAGAAGTGAGACCAGAGGAATCAGACAGAGTTCCTTAGTGGTGTTGTGGGTTTATCCCCCCACAGTGTAGTCCTGGCCCATCATTCAAAAAAAAAAAAATTCCTTTTCTCTCCTCCCTGTGGCTGTTGGGGTGTGGAACATGTGTCATCACACCGTGAGCACAGCACTGCTGAGCACTCCTTGCACTGGAATGTTCATCAGGGCATTGCATGCGAGAAATAAATCAAGAGTGAGGGGGGTCTTGCAATTCATGACAGGGACCATCTTGTTAAGATCAGATTTCTTTCCAACCTCGGATTATAATAAGCAAGTCTTTGTGTGTTTTTTATTTTGTTTTTTTTTGTCTTGAAGTGTTTTACTCATTAAATATTCTTGAAAGGTTAAAAACCAGTTGAAAAAAACCCAAACAAACTGATACATTTACACCATTGAAGGAATTCCCAGCCAGATTCTAACACAGTATTGCTGCTGACATTGCATTCTAATTCCCCCCTTTCACCAGCATAAAATAAAAGAAGCAGTGTATATTTAAAAAAAAAACAACCCTAAAAAAAACCCAAACCTCAAGCAGCTTAGTGTGTTCCAGCCATACACATCAGCAGTGAGCTAATCCCAGTTGCATCATCCACATTTCAGGCAGGGCCAGGAGGGATCTTTCTGCAGCAGGGCCCACTCAAGAAATGGCTGGGGAGGGACACATTAACACACACATACACATTTTTTAGCTTGTATTTTGTGGGTTTATCAGCAGAATCTTGAAATATTGCAGGTGGGAAAAATGTTATACATAGTTTGTGACTTCCTTTTGCGGTTCAGCCTCTTTAAAAGCTTTGCTTTCTTTCATGTGTGAGAATTTTCTTGTGTGTTTTAAGATGGGTTTTTTTAATGAGAATAATTTGTATGTGTATTTTAACGGTCCTTTCATATGCCTGAGCTGGCAGGTGGTACTTATAGATGTCCTGCAGACGTGGTTGTTCAGTTTGTATCTAATGCATTAAATATTTGGATTTTAGGTGTGGATGCTGACAGGGGATAAGTTAGAGACAGCCACATGTACAGCCAAGAACGCACATTTGGTGACACGGACACAGGACATCCATATATTCAGACTAGTGAGTAATACCCGTGTACCCCTCTCACAAGACTTGTTTGGGGCCCAAATTCGGGACAGGAGGAGTGCTGAGATCACAACTGTTTTTCCAGCAGGATATTTTTATTCTTTTGACATGTCTTTCTATCCCCTGAGTTTCTGTTTCTCTGACGGTGTGCTCCGACTCCCTCAGTGTGCTGCCTGTCCTGTCCATGTTACTTTTGCTCCCTCCTAGACTTTTTGGGTTTTTTTCACCCCAATGAGGCAAACCTTCCCCAGTTCCCATCCTTTTCCCCAGGTGACCAACCGTGGGGAAGCCCACCTGGAGCTGAACGCCTTCCGCAGGAAACACGACTGCGCCCTCGTGATCTCGGGGGACTCCCTGGAGGTAGGCTCCGAACCAAGAACAGCCCCAGGGCTCTGTGGCTGGAGGAAACCTTCCTGCACAACCATCAGTGACACCTGTGGTCTCTAAATTAGGTGTGTCTGAAGTACTACGAGTACGAGTTCATGGAGCTGGCCTGCCAGTGCCCCGCCGTCGTGTGCTGCCGCTGCGCCCCGACACAGAAGGCCCAGATCGTGCGGCTGCTCCAGGAGAGGACTGGAAAACTCACCTGTGCAGTAGGTAAGGGACTGGTTAGGGAGCACTGACCATGTAGGATGGTGTCTGCTATTTCTTGGTGCGGCCTCACCTTGAATATTGTGGCAGTTTTGGGCACTGCAATATAAGGAAGATATGAAGCCATTGGAGAGCATCCAAAGGAGGGCAACGAAGATGGGGAAGGGCCTTGAAGCCTCATGAGGAGCAGCTGAGGGCACTTGGTGTGTTCAGCTGGAGAAGAGGAGACTGAGGGGAAACCTCACTGCAGTTACAACTTCCTCATGAGGGGAAGAGGAGAGGCAGGCACTGATCTCTGCTCTGTGGGGACCCGGGACAGGACCCTGGGGAATGGCCTGGAGCTGTGTCAGGGCAGGTTTAGGGTTGGCTTTTTGAAAAAGATCCTTCCCCCAGAGGGTGGTTGGGCACTGAACAGGCTCCCCGGGGCAGTGGTCACAGCACCAAGGCTGACAGAGCTCAAGGAGCATTTGGATGATACTCTGGGGCACAGGGTGTGACTCTAGGGGATGGTTCTGTGCAGGGCTGAGGGATCATGAAGGGGATCACTGGACTTGATGATCATTGTGGGTCCCTTCCAACTCAGCATATTCTGTGGGGGATCACTGGACTTGATGATCATTGTGGGTCCCTTCCAACTCAGCATATTCTGTGATTCTTTTGAGTGCCACGTCATCTCATAACACCTGGAAATGCTGGTTTAGAGAGCAGTGTTTTTGTGGGATGATTGTGAAGATGAAATTTTTCATATGGAAACTTCAACTACCAACTACTCATGAATGTTTCTTGTGGTACCTTTGTAAAACAGAGCTTGAACTTGATCAGGTAAAGTGCCACTGTTCATCTGTGAGCTTTATTTCAGCACTGTAGGTGTAATGGTACATCTACAAGTTAGATTAATTGATCAGTGACCTGTGGGTCTATTAAAACAAAACAACTAAGAACTAAAATTTCTAATTTTTATTTAAAATCCTGCTTTTGTGGATAGGGTTAAATGTTTCTTGTAATAATATGGTCTGGTGCAGATACCTTCGGTGGGATTGCAAGTTGCCCTTGTTGCTTAACTCCCAATGTTATTTGTGCTCTGTCCTGCAGGTGATGGAGGGAATGATGTTAGCATGATTCAGGAGGCTGACTGTGGTGTTGGAGTTGAAGGAAAGGTGAGATTACCTCATGTTTAATAAGAATTCCTATGGCTGGTTTGCCAGTAACTCTTAAATGAATCCTCAGAAATCTGTGCAAGAAAGTGCACAAGCTCCCACAAGAGTAATCATCAGAACAATAGCCTTACCATGAAAAATAATTTGGCTGTAAAGGAGACTACTGTTTAAGGGAGTTCAAATTAATTATTTGGTTCTTAGCAGAATCCCTTCATTTGGACTATCATGATTAGTTTTTGGGTTTTTAATCATGCATAGATACTCCAAATGCTGAAGTTATAATTACACTGATAGCATATACCCTACATGTACAATTAAAACCTGTTTATGATCCAAACTCTGGGTTAGAACTCTGCTTCCTACACGTGGAGCTGCTTGGAGCAACAGGACAGGATTTGGAGGCAGTAACAGACTCTGCAAAACATTCTCACTGAGTGAACTTTTGAGACTGAAAATTTGTGTTCAGAACTAACTTGATATGAGTGTCACGTTCACATACATGTTGTGAGTCATAATCCAGAGGGCTGCTTAGAATTGGAGGCCAAGGTTCAAATGGGAATTCTCATAGTTTTTGCTTTTTGCTCAAAAACCACGGTGGAAGGCAGAAGTGCTGAGGTAATACTCTCCCTCACCTAATGCCTTGCAAATATTCTTGGAAATTCTGTCAATAACTAAATAATAATACAGTATTGCTGTGTTTCCAGTAATGGAATGATCTCACTATGCTTTTACTTGCTGTTGTTCACAGGAAGGAAAGCAGGCATCACTCGCAGCTGACTTCTCTATCACTCAGTTTAAACATCTGGGTCGTTTACTGATGGTGCATGGAAGGAACAGCTACAAGAGGTCTGCAGCCCTCAGTCAGTTTGTGATCCACAGGAGCCTGTGCATCAGCACAATGCAGGTGAATGGACTGCCAGGAGGGTTTTTCCAGAGAAGGGATGAAAAAAACCAAACCCTAAAGTAAAGGTCCTGTGTGTTTTGTTTTGGATGCAGCTCTTTGTCCTGAAAATTTTTGTGGGTTGGAACTTACTTTGGTGTGAAAACACGTGAGAAAGTTCCTGGTGTTGGACAAATATCAGCAACTTCTCCAATACTGGACAAACATCAGCAACTTCTCCAATACTGGACAAACAATATTCTACCTTAGAAAACACTGCTGTGTGCAGAGTGTCATTGCTGTTGTTTGGTAGTGCTTGGAAATGCTCAAAATCAGAAGCAGGGCAATGCTCTCAAGGCCTCTGCTGAGTAAGTGCACTTGTTTTCCAGGTGTGTTTAAACTTTGATCTCTCACTATTTGAAGGCTTTAGTTTTGATTTGGAATTCACACCTGTGCAGAGCCTCACTGCAACAAAAATGAGATTGCCAGTTGGCAGGGAGCGTTAAAAGAGATTTTAAAAAATTTATGAGCCAAATTCTGTTCTTAGCTGTGGTGACTTGAGTGAAAGTTGTAGTTAAGGACGGAGTTTACTCTTTGGAAGGTGCTATTTCCACACCACAGTGCACTGATACATTCCTTAAAAATTCTAAGTATTTTTTGACTGAATTACTTGATATGTTGGAGAAGGCTGGTTCTGCCCTCTTCCCTCTTTAGGATAAACACTTTGGAGAGGGATGCATAGAGACAAAAAGTTCAAACTCAGAGGACAGTCTAGCTTCTCTGCAGCTAAAAAACCTCAAAACAACAGAAAACAAGCCTGTAACTTCTGCCAAAAAAAGAATTAAAAATCTTGAACTCTTTGGAGCTTTGTATTAATGAGTGTTCACCCTCTTTTATATTGGGAAAGCATCATCCAGGCATAAATAAGGATACACCTGTCCTTCACAACATCTGGATGGCTTTGATTGAACCAGTGGGTTTTGGAGGAAACTCTTTATGTTCTTTTCGTGGAATTACATTACAAAAAGGTTTCCAGTCCAGCTCTCCAGTGTTTGCTGTTAAATAGAACTTTCGTCCAAGGTTTGCCTAGGAATAAAAAGGGTTGACATTACATTAGTCTGTCTTCGTTTCAGGAATTTGGAGAAACCACTGCAAGTATATTCCAGTTTGAACAGGGTGTATTTTTAAGCTGTTACTTTTACTGCAATATCTTAGTGCCTAAAAAGCTTGTTTCTTTTCTAGGCTGTTTTCTCATCAGTATTTTACTTCGCTTCAGTTCCTCTCTACCAAGGCTTCCTCATCATTGGGTAAGAGCTCACTTTTTTACTAATAGTGAGGAAACCTTTACAAAATTAATAGATTTGGGCTAATTGACATTGTCTCTCTTCACTCTGTGTTTCATTGCACCATTCCAGGAGATGGATGTGATCCTTGTCCCCTCTCTGCTCCTCTGCTCTGAGCAAAGGCAGTGCAGACACTTGTAGAAACCTTTCCAAAATGTGATTTGTCACATTTAGAACATGTGAAGCAACCCATTCTCCAGGAACTGCTCCCTGGATCCCAGTAAAAAGTAGAGGGACAGTTGTTATGGTCTGCTGCCTGCACAGCAGTGAGAGCCAGTGTCCAGCTCCTGACAGTGTCAGAAGGAGGGACAACCCAACTTCTTCAGCAGGAGGAGACAGTTCCTGTCTAAAATATGGGATTGCAGGTGTAATCCCAGTATGACTTTTTATACTTCTGAGTACTTAATTGAAAAAAAAAAAAAAAAGGCAAATTCATCGTGTTTGGCTTCTGAGGCAAACAGAATCAAACCTGAACTGCAGAGCAGGTTTTGGGGTGGTGACAGGTCTGTCCTTGGCTCCAGTCATAACCCAGTAACACCAGTTGCACCACTTGAACCAATCATCTGTGTGTGAGTGTTCCTGATCAAAAGTCACTCAAAAAGCCAATCCTGCAGGTTTGCCCTGCATGCAAAACTCTGGTGTGTTCCTTTTGCAAGTTTTTATAACATGTACATTATTTGGTGCCTAAAGACTGGCGTTTCTGTTTGCTCATCTACCCCTGAGGTGGTTTACTTGTCTTCTACCTTCTTCCCAGGTACTCCACAATTTACACAATGTTTCCAGTGTTTTCTCTTGTCCTGGACAAGGATGTTAAATCTGAAGTTGCAATGTTGTACCCAGAGCTCTACAAAGATCTTCTTAAGGTGGGGGAGACTCTTGTTTGTCTGTTTTGGCTTAAGTAAGGTCCCCATCTTGATTTGAAACTCTCTAAATGCGTAAAGTCAAATATATTGTCAAGAGATCCAGAACTTTATTGTGCCTTTTCAAGCAAAACTGTTTTAAAGGCAAATTTGAATTAACAGATAGAACCAGATTTCCTGGCAGATACTTATTGAATGCTACATGAAATGCAATTTATTAAAAACGGCTGGGGAAGTAGAAGTTCCATTCTGTGGGAAATTCTTAGGATTTAATATTAACAATTTGTTCCAAAATAAAGGAAAAAGAGAAATTGTCAGGGATTTGGAGCTACCCTTAAGCCAGAAAAGGGAATGAGGGGAAGGGATATGCTCATTTGATGGAGGGAGAAGGTAATCACAGAGGTTCCTCTATAGAAATTTACCTTGAGAATGATGTAAAGGCACCTAAAGTTTTGCTTGCTGTGCCATTTTTGTAGCTTTAGCATCAAAGCCCTGTCCTTCTCCTTAGACAAAGAAAACTTTATTTGATGTTTACCATAGAAATATCAGGAAGGTAAGCCTTGTCTTAGGTTCCTTTTTATTTTTTATTCTTCCTCCCTGGAAAATGTTTTGAATAACTGGGGTATGCAGCCTGGGAACATCTTTCTTAATTGAAGGAAAGGGTGGACTGAGTCTTCAACAGATCCTTTCCCTCAAGGATTTCTGTTAAACAGATACTCTCAGAAGCAAAGCCTGTTTTTCCAGCAGCCTCAATAAGTCTCCATCTGGTTTCACTTGTATGTTGTCTCTTATGTCATAAACCACTAATTCTTCAACCATCCTTAGGCCTGGTCTAAACATAGGGGTTTTTTGTACTGGTAGAGCTGTGTTGGCTGGAGATGCTTTTTTAAAAAATCTATCTGCCTTCAATATGATGGTGATTTGTGTGTGTCTAGAAAAATAGTATTAATATATTCACATAAATGTGTGTACACACATCTTATATTTCACAGTAGAGTGACTAAACTCATGAGACATCTTTGCACTGAATTCATTGTGTGTGCAGGGAGGACGAGGCTGTGCTGGGTGAGCAGCTGAGCTTCCATAGTCCCAGGCCTCCTTCATGCACCCGGAAAACTGAGAATACAGAGAGTAATTCTGGGTTGGTTGATTTATTCAACTTTTTTCCCCAAATCATCTTCAAATTCTGTTTTATTAATTTCTGAGTTGATCTGTAAGTGACTGTTCATAAAAGAAAACCCCAATGGAGCTTTGTCTTTTTTTCCTCCACCCAGGGACGACCGTTGTCATACAAAACATTTTTAATATGGGTATTAATAAGCATCTACCAAGGTAAGAAATCAACTTCTGCTTGTGCCTTGAGATGTTTTAATGTGTCTGAATATCTAATTTTTTGTATTGCAGGAAGTTAAGTAAGGTATGAAGTGAATTTCACAAAGTATCCTTGTGATAATGAATATGGAGTTTTTTGTCTCAGAAAATGTTGGTAGTGTTACTAAAGGAAGAAATTATCTAAAATCTAATATTGACAGCAACTTGTCAATCCTGTTGTAGACAGGGATGTTCAAACCATCATTGGAACCACCATCCTTTGTAATTTTGTGAAAGTTCCTTTCAGTGCTGTAATTGCTCCAGCAGTAGAGCTTATGGCTCTCCCCTTCTTTTGGAAAATCTCAAATCTATAGATTTTGTTAAATCTAGAGATTTTGCAGGTTATTGCCAACATGCAAAATACAGCTTCTGATTTTATCCAAAACCTGTTTATTGGAAGTGGCAATAGTTCTGGTTGCTTCACAACCATCTGTACTGAAGGGTTAGAGTAGAGCTCAGGTTCTGGATCATACCCCATACACTCTACTTAGGCTGCTAAAGCAGTTAAGTAAGTGCCTTAATTAAAGTGCATCCATTTCCCGAAAGTGAATGTCCTATTTGGGGTATATGCCTAAGAAGGTATTTTCTTTCATTTTGTCTTTTTTTGGTCAAGTAACCTCAAACTCAAATACTTTCTAAAAGTGCCAGTTAGAGAATTGTGGAAAACACATCAATAACATGGAGCTAAAAACTAAAATGGCAATATTTCTTGTTTTTCAAAACTCCTTTGTCAACAGGAGTCAAAACAATGGGTCAAAATAAGCAGATAATTCTTATGGATTTAATTGATATTGCCCTCCTCAGCAGGGAGGAATCCAAGAATATAAAATCTCTGTTGGCTTTATTTTCTGAAATCTGTCACAGTGCAGTCCTACAACAGGGATCATGGTCTCCTGGTGCTGAATAACACAATGGCAAAGCCAAGGCATTGATAAAATACAAGTGGTGGACAGCTAAAGCCAGAGGGTGATGCATGGAGGGAAAGATTCCTCCTTGAGCTGAGACCACTATCTGGTTACAGCGTTTGGTTAAAGTGACTTCACTGGTGAAGTGCTCGATAACCAGAAAACAGCAGGCCAAACAATGGGGCTGGTTGCTAGCAGAGATGAGCCTGACCAAAAATTTGAGCAGTTCTAAATTTTGGAAAGTTCACAGCTGGATTTGAACTTTGTGGCTCGAGCTCTAGTCACTCGCAGGTTTTCCCTTCCCCATGTGATGGATGTTGGTGTGGATTAGTCATGCTGCTAACATGAGTTATTTGTGCAGGTGGCTGCACAGGGCTGCGAGTGTTCCAGAATGGGAGCACCAACAATGCCTCGTTAACAGAGCTTTCATGTGTGCTCCTTTGTGGGGGGAAGTGTAAAGGGGAGAGATCTTGGCCCAAGCAGTGCAAAGAGAGGCTCACTTGTATCCACTGAGCTTTTCAGCACCTCACTTACATCTTGGCGCTGGGGCAATGCAGTAGGTTTTAGAAGAATTTGATATATTTTAGCTTCTGAGTAGTGACCAACTGCTTTTCTGGGAGGATAGAGTTTCATGATGTTAGAGATCTCCAGTTGCCAAAGCAGAGTGTATTAATTTCCTATCTACATGTGTATATGAATATGAGAGACTGACATAAAAGTTTGGGTTCCTCTGCTGTAATTTTCCCTGTCTTCTCATCAGTTCTTTCTCCTAAATAGTAACTGATTTGTTGTCATTACATTCATCAGGTTTCATGAAAAAAATTCTCAAGACACGATATGTTTCAGCGTTTCCAAGACCTAACAGTGGGGTTTAGAGCTTAGCCTGGTGTTTGACTCAAATCCACAAATGTTCCCTTCCCTTGCAGGTAGCATCATCATGTATGGAGCACTGCTCCTCTTTGAATCCGAGTTTGTCCACATTGTTGCCATTTCCTTCACGTCCTTGATTCTCACCGAGTTACTGATGGTGGCCCTGACGATCCAGACGTGGCACTGGCTCATGATAGTGGCTGAGCTGCTCAGTCTCTCCTGCTACATAGCTTCCCTGGTGTTCTTACACGAGTTTATTGGTAAGCTTAAAGGATTCCCCCCAATCAGTTCATGGGCTGGGTAGGAACAAGACTGTGAAGAGCTGAATTGAGCAACAGGCTGTTGGTGGAGCCAACAAATAAGTAAAATGACAGTGGTACTACAGTAAGTTCTGTGTGATTTGAAGGCACTTGGAAGACATTTTATGGTTCCTTTCCATAGCAAAATGCAAGGGGAGGTAAAGGTGGTCAGCAGACTCTGCTGCCCAGCGAATCTCATCCATACTTTGAGCTCTACCACACATCAGCTGTCTCATGTATCAATGATCTTTCTTTCCATTTGGGAACTGAACTTGAGGTTACAGATTGAAGCCTCTGCTCTTGGATTGAAAGATTTAGTCTTTTAAACTTGGTGAAAAAACTGCCTCCTAAAATTTACCTTCTTTAATCTGTTCATTGGGGCCCTTCTCTTATGGGTTTGGTTATTGTTGATTTTTCAGTTGTCTGAAACAGAGCTAATCCTTTCCCTGGCTAGAGGAAAAAAGGTGAGGAATTCCAGATTCTCCCAGTAACTGTCTAGTTGCAAATATCAGACCCTCAGGGCTTGTTCCAGTGTTCCTTCAGGAACCACAAGATGTCACTACTTCTTCCATAAAGCTGTTTCCTAACTCTGAAGGCAGCCAGGATAACTTCCCAGTGGGCTGGATTTGCCTCTCTTGGATTTGGTTACACCAGCTCCATTTTGAACAAGCCTTTGACTATTTTTGCAGAGATTTTTAGGTATTCTGAGACAAGAGATGTGTTTGCTGGGCTCCCAGCCAAGTAGCAGAGGGTAGCTCCCAGCCAAGGAGTCCTTAGCACTGCCAGGAGATGGATGGGCCTGTTTCAGGTGGGGTATATGAGGGCAGTTACATGTGAGGAGTCACATCCCTTTCAGCCCTTTGCACCCTCTGCACTTCGTGTTTCTGCATCTTTTGTGGAAAACAAGGGCAGGAGAGTGAGGAACCAGGTATTGTATGAGCTTTGAACTTGAGTGTGGAGGGGAGGCATTTTTGAGAATCGTAAAATGGCCTGGGTTGGAAGGGACCTTAAAGATTATCTAGTTCCAACCCTCTACCATAGACAGAAATAACTGTTTGTAGATCCTTTGCTGCACCTCTTCCCAGAATGAACTTCCCATCTTGGCTGACTTTGTGCTCTTCTCCTTATACAGATGTTTACTTCATTGCAACTTTGTCGTTCTTGTGGAAGGTCACTGTCATCACTCTGGTGAGCTGCCTTCCCCTCTACGTCCTCAAGTACCTGAGACGAAGGTTTTCTCCCCCAAGCTACTCGAAGCTCACATCATAGGGCTGCTCTCCCTGCACACCAGAGACAGACATTGCCCATGGCTGAGAGACAAAACCCTGTAGTTGTTCCTATAACGAGTACGTCCGATATTTGCATCTGGATCATGTGGTAATCTCTGTTACCTGCTGCTTTGTTGAAAAAGACTCCACAACTGCCATGAACAGAAACCTGACAATAAAAGAGAGTGTTCTGAGAGTGGAGGCACTTCTTAGTTCATCCAGTTCTTGTCACTTTAGTTCCACTTAACTGGGGTCAAATGCATGTAACTGAGATGGCGATGGGTTTCTCTTGCATGGTTAAAAGTCTGCGAAAGCTGCTACCTGACCTTGGGATTTACATTTGACAATTTTTAAGTGACTTTTTTTAAGTGTCTGTGCTGTTCTTTGCATTGTGTTATGTTGTTTTATATTGTTTGTCTTTTTGATTTAAGTAGTTACATTCTTTTTACATCTTGGAAATCCCTTAATGTAGGTGATGCACTGTACTGCTGACAGCTGATCCCTGATTTATGGCATGCTGTTTCCAGAACGGGGCTCCAGCATGTCGGATCTACACACACATGAGAATCTGAGCCTGGTTGAGATTTTCCTTCAGTTGAAATGTGGTCACCCCAGTGATTTTGGAGGTATCTAGCTATTGATAAACGATAGTCCAAAATGAGGAAACTCAGTTTTGTTTAGCTTTTCTGCTTCCTGTTAAAAGGAGCTGGTGACATAATAGCTTTACTCTGTATTTATTTGTGTAGGAGAAAATGATCTAAACTAAAGCAAATCCTCTTTGGAACAGAAATTTGCAGTTGATCATACTTGAAATGTGTCGACAACGTGAGAAGAGACTCGTACTGTTCTGCAGACAATGTGGCAGACGTGTCTTGAATCCTTGGAGACTGAAATGAGAGGTCACAGAGCTGCTACTCCTCACATCTACACGAAATCTGTTTCCTGTTAGGGTGAAACAGTGAGGATGAGCTGCAAATAAGCTGAGGCACTCCTAGGTGGATGTTGTTAATGACACGCTCCCTGCAGAGAGGCAGTTTTTGGAACCTTTGACTTGCTTTGCTCTCAAAACCAAACTTGAGTCACAGGAGTGGGTTCATGCAAAGGCGTTGGACCCATGTGCAGAGCAAATTAATGTATTTTTAATTTTCAAAAATTTAAACTCAATGACTTCTGGTTTTATGATTAACTTTGGCCCACATTATGATATCATGAGGGGAGCAACACATGCCAGGGGAGAAGGACGGAGAGTTACAAGAACCTTTTAGGTTCTTGTGTTTATGCATCAAACATGGATGAGCTTTTAGTGGCAGCCATCCTCATCTAAAGGCTGTTTAGTCTGGGCTTAATTAGTTGCTTGCTGTCTTGTTCCACATCATAAAACCCATGGTTGGAGTTGGCACTGCTTGGCGCCGCTGGGAGTTGGCTGCATAGGAGAGGCAGAGCCCAGAGGTCTCACTTCTCCAATCACAAGGAAACCCTTCCAGGTCAGGGCCACTGTGTTGCTGTGAGGTGCAGAAGCTCCCTGGTCATCTCTGTGCCATGTTGAACCTCTTTAAAGGGCTGCCAACATCTGCTGCCATTGCTACAGGCATTCCGTGTCTCAAGCTGCACAGTGCTGCATTAAAAGGTCTGATGTGAAAATTGGTGGAAAATGGGAATGTTGTTCTAAAAGAGTCTGTGTTGGCCCATAATGGTGTGTCTCGAATTTTCAGATCTAAGATAGTTGTGGTTTGTGTGGTTGATGTGTGGCAGTTGCTCCAGGGAATGTTTTGCACAACCTGACCTGCCTTCCTTGCTTTTAGTTCCTGTAAATAAATATCAAAAGGGAGGGGAAGCAAGTTCCAGAATGTGCTTCATAATGCACGTGGCTTGGGGTGAGAGGAAAGGTGCAAGTCTGTATGAGCTTGTTGTTTCATGTGGGAGAAACCCTCTTGATTTAGAAAATTAGGTTTCAAAACTCACTGATTTTTCTTGTGTGCCAGTCTTCCAATTAGGCTCTGGTCTGAAGTCCTTATAGACAGCAACTTCAGAAACACACTGCTGGCTAAGGAAAGCTAATTCTTGGTATATTCAACTTTTCATAATATTTTTAAATTTGCCCTTTTCCTTCTCTTCTAATATTTTTTTCCTAAAAGTAGTAATAATATACATTTCTACTTATTTGATTCTCAAGTTCATGTTGGGAAAAGCCCTGGAAGTCCAGCATTCCCAGTGATTTGTGTTGTGGAGGAAAAGTGGTGCCTGAACAGCCCATGGTGGGGGAATTGGTCTTAACAGCCTTTTGTGAATTATATCACTTTGCCAAAAAGATCCTTAACATTGTCTTTATTGTGACTTGCTACAGCTCCTGGGTAATGTCGGCTCTGCCGCTGTTCTGGAGCCCTCAGGCATCATTTCACAGAATCATAAAATCACAGAATGGTTTGGGCTGGGAGGGACCTTAAAGCTCATCCAGTTTTACCCCTTGCCATGGGCAGGGACACAGGAGCTCAGGTTGCTCCAAGCCCCGTCCAACCTGGCCTTGGACACTTCCAGGGATGGGGCAGCCACAGCTTCTCTGGGCAACGTGTGCCAGGGCCTCCCCACCCTCACAGGGAACAATTTCTTCCTAATATCCAATCTAATTTAAGTAGTTTAAGTACAAGAACCAAGGATTTCTTTTGGCCTAATGTGTGACTGAGCAGTCCAGTCCCTCTGGCTGCTGGTGAACACCCTCAGCACCCATCGGTGTCGAGCCCTGTCCCTTCTCATGTGTGTCAGTGGTTAAATGTCCTGCAGCAACAACAGTGCCATGCTACTGTGTGTAAATATTTGAGATGTGTATATGGTAGAATTCACTGTTTCCTGAAGTCAATACAGTTTACACTGAGTGGACCATATTTGCAAACTATTAGTTCACACCAAGAAAGGGAGTGAACTGTGATTTCATTTGTATTTATTGAGTCCTAACTTTAATAACACACATTTAGTGGAATTGATAATCATCCATAGCTGTGTTTTGGGGTGCAGATTATGTTCCATTGCAGCTAGTGTTTTTGCACAAGGTTGTAAATCCAGGAAGTAATTGCTGTCTGGATACACACTGAATTTTTAAAAGCAATCAGAAAACTAAAACTGCCATCTAACAAACAGCAGGAAAGAGGAATGCTTCTATTTTTCAAGTTTAGCACTTTATGTTTGCAATCTATTTCTCTTAAGTTATTTAAAAATGTTTTTAAAAGCAAAGTTTAATATGTATGTTCATATTTACTGTACATTGGAATAAATGGATTCTCTGCTGGAAATTTAATCTTTTCCTCTACTAGGCTCATAATTTGTACTTTTTGGGAGTGAAGCATTGTTTTCTTCCTCTGTAGAGTATCTTGTTTATAGCCTTAGTGTTCTTCCTATTCCTTTATTTGTCTGGTTTGTGTACTGTAGCAGTTCATGTCTAACTCTTGTGCTTTGGGACTGAGCTCCAGGTGATGCTGTAGGGTTGGGTGTGTGTCCCACCTTGTGCTCCTGCTTCCCTTGGCTGTTGTAGGGAAGCCAGTGCTCTGTGCTGAGCTGCTGTGGTGGTGAGTTAATGTGTAGGTTTTGTGACACAAACTGTTCTCTCCTTGCCTTTCTGCAATAATTCCATATATGTCACAACCCTCTTGACCCCTTTTTTCCCCCCTTTATCTCTGGATTTGTCTCCTCCGTAGAGCTGGTCCTGTTCATCTGTACAAACATTCGTTTCGCTCAGCTCATGGCGCAGTGGAAACGCAACGTTCTTTGTTCAACAGCAGCAGCTTAAATCTGTGCAAGGTCTTATCAGAACTGGGCTGAGGAGCGATGAGTGGCATCCCTGGTGTCCCCTTGGCGTTGAGAACTGTGTGCTGAGAGCTGTGGCTGGGCCAAATTGAGCAGCACCAAGGGTGTTTCTCTGTGGTCTCCTGAGCTCTCACAGTGAAATGCTGCGACAGCCTCTCTCGGCCTCTGTAGCTGCTGGGGGGAGTTTTGCTGTAACTGAGCTGAGTTTGTCAGGGAGCCCCAGAGAGCCAGGTGTATGAATCCCTAGAGCTGCTTTTTTGGTTTCATCTGTTGAAGAAAGCTGCTGCAGCCTCTGATGCATCATAAATCCTTGCTTTGCAAAGTAGTGCCCTGAACCAGGGATGTGAGCTCACCATCCCGAGGTCTGTGCAGGGAACTGTTCCCGTGGGATTGGGTTCATCTCCACAGTTACTGGGGCCAGTCCAGTGCCCACTTCAGCGTGAGCTGAATGGGCTCTTTTATTTATTATTAGTTATTTATAAGTATTATACTTATTATATACTTATTTCATAAGTATTAAACTATGATTTGCATGAGATCCTGGGTTTCACAGCTTTGCCAATATGGTCCATTACTACTGCCTATGACAACTTGTGTACTTATATGCCTTTGAGAACATTTTTAATTGTTAAAATTGTTTTAAAAAATCAATGTTAATTTAATTTTTAATGGGGAAATGGATTCTGGTGTCAAAATGGTATTTACTGTGATGCCGATGTTTTGTACCTGTCATCTAGTTAAACAATGTGTAAATACTCTTGAGTCAAGAGAAATATGAATGCCAGTTATTTATTGTTCTGTGGAGTTATATGTTGCAGATGTGTAAGAACTTAAAAGGGAATGTTGTAAAACAAGGTGGAAAAATAAATTTTATGCTACTTCTTTACTTCACCCATGTATGATGCACCTGGTTAGTCCTGGCACAATCTATCCCAGATGTGTGCAGATGGAATTGTCAGGATCTAGGGCAAGTTGCATTGTGGCCCTGTAATTTGTTTGTGTGGGAAATGCATACCCAAGAAATGATCAGTGTTTTAAGCTGATCAGTGTAGAGCTGCTTCCTTAAATTCAGGTTTCTTAGAGTCTTAAGAGGGTCGTTCCTGCTGGTACCCACTGCTGTGAGTTAGGAGAAAAATCTATCATTTGAAACATAGATATTTGCAGCTCTTGGAACAGCAATGATGCAATAGGAGCAGCTATTTTTGGAATGTTCTCATCACTTGAACATTTGATTAAGTGACTGGCTCGACACAAGAGCAGTCCCAGGGCCAGGACTGGCTGCCCCAGCACGGGGTCAGAAATGGGGGAGAGGCAGGAGTTTAACATGGAGTATTCTCCACTGGGGAAGTGTCCATAATGTTGATTGCAAACACAGTACAACAGTTTTCTACCAAAAATGTAATAGATCCATAAACACTTAAAAAAAATTTGGAATTGGGTAAAGTAAATCTCTAACTTCGGAGACTATTTAATGACAGCAGGGATAAATTGTCCCTCAGATCATTAAACATCTATGAAAGTGTTTATTTTAGATTCCACAGGACACAGATGCCCTTTTTCATCATTAACTTTTTTTTATAAAATAGTTAATGCAAATATTAAATAAACCATTTTTGTGATGTTTACACACATCAAATGAACGGTGTAGACTCCAAAAATTATAGGAACAGACTTTGCTCCCAAGTGTTACCAATTTCCCACTCTAAATGGGTTACATAAGCCCTAGTTAGTGGTTCTTTTAATTTATGGATGGTTTCTTTTTAATGGTGAAATGTGTAATTAAAAAAAGCTAGAAATAGTTTTTCTAAACTCACTCTGGAAGGGGAAGGAGAATTTCAGCAAATTTTTTTTTCACCCAAACATTGCATAATAGTAGAAATGTCAAAGATTTCCGTGGGGTTTCATTTCATTCTTCATGTGGCTGTGGTCATACAAGAAGTTTGAACACTGCAGGGGTTGGCAGATTTTTGGAAGATCACGCATCCTGGGATAAGTTTTCAGCCCAGGCTTTACCAGAGAATGCCAGTGGCCTTGTTTCTCAAATTGTGGTTGTATTCTACACAAGTGTGTCTTTTTTTTTTTTTGCCCCTCCCCTTTTTTCTCCTGAAAAACAGAAGAAAGAATAGGTGCTGGCTGTAATTGGGTGTCTGACTGTGGCCCTGTGCCTGATGTGTTGTATGGAGCTGTACAGAGGTTTTCCTGTACCATAAACCATTTGGAGAGAAGAAAACTCAGTCGACCTGCTCTGTCCTTCACCTCCTGATGGCCTAAGTCATGGCAGCTGCAAACCTACACTGCCCCTTCTCCCCTGCATTCCTGTGGTGTTTAAATATTGTTGTGATAAATGTTCACTAGAGAAAGGGAACTGCTCCTGTTCCCCTTTCACAGGTAGGAGATGGGGGCAGAGCGAACCTGTGGCCTGGACTGTCCCCACAGTCCATGGCAGAGCATGGAATGCAGAACAAGATTCACGTTTTCATAATTATACTTCCTCTGCCCCTTAAGTGTTGGAGTCAACCCTACAGGAAAGTTACTTATCCCACAGAGTATTCAGATGTCTTGTTTTAAATTAGGAATGTGATTGCAGGTTTCAAAAAAACCCCTGTCCTTATGATTTGGAGTATTGATAAACCCAAATGCAAGAAATTCACTGAATTCTTCCATCTTCCACCTGGATCCGCAGATCCACATTCCATCTGTGCTGAACATTCTGCAACTGCCTGTGGGAGTGGAGAGTTTTGAGTGTGAGCAGCAGTTGGCTGCAGAAAAGGCACCATTGCAACTGCACAAGTAATCCAGGGAAAAACTCTTGAGTGTGGCACCAGTTACCAGCAGCACCAAGTCCTGGTACAGCACCTGCTTAAGACCAGTTTCAAAGCTGATGCTGTGGCTCCCTTAGGGCATGAGCTGCATTTTCTGGCCTTAAAGCTCTCTGGGTGCTGTGGGGCTCTGTAGGTTACATGGTGGATCTTTGAATTTTAGAAGATTGTAATTAGAGTTATAGATGATCAGCATCTTGCAGGATCTGGCCTGCAGAAGAATGTCCTTCCCTCTGCTGTTCTTCCTCCCTTCGTGGCCTAAGACCCAACTGTTATTGAGTGAGCAGGTTACAAAAGAGGACTTTAAAATCATTGCATTCCCACTTTAAAGCCTCCTGCTCTTGGCTTGCTGGAATTGTCCACGTAAGGAAGAATATTGTCTGCTGTTCAGAGTCCCTCTCAGAAAGAAGTAGTAACAAGAACAATCTGTGCAAAAGAATTTAGCGCATTAAAGATGGGGGTAATAGTCATTCTCATTTGTCCTTTTATGTGAAACAGATTTTATTTTAAATGTACACTCTGAGTAGCTAAACCATATCCAGAAACTTGTTTACCAGGGTAAAAGTAGAATTACCCACAGTATAAATTAAGAGCATAAGAAGAGGTGAGTTGATTGTACCAAGTGATTCTGCTTAGTCAGCTCAGCAGTACCCCCTGAGCACACCTTGGTGGGCACTGAGGAGCAGGTATGTCCTGTGCTTGTGTTTTCAGCAGATTTGCTCATGTGTTTCACATCTGCTCTGCAAAAGCTGTGCTGAGGCGTTACATTTCTGTGCTGTGGGCACGGGTCTGTCCTGGGCTGCATCTGCTGGGTTTAGGACGTGTCACACATACAACAGCAGATTTCACCAACCTGTGCCTTGTCCAAAAGTGAAGCCACTTGCTGTTGATCAGGATTCCTATTTAAATTGAGAACAACCCATTTGTAAGTGACACTTAAAATGCCCTGTAGTGGTCTCACTTAAACGCATTCCCTGCTCCACAGCAGTGGTGTAACTGCAGTGGGAAGAAACAGCACTCGGAAAAGCTGTGGGAAAGGCAAGGGATGGCGCCCACAGAGGCAGGATCCCTCTGCACCTCTGTAAATTTGAGATTTGGAGGTTTGAGATTAAGGTTTGGAATAAAAGGCCCATTTGTAAGGATCAGCATCCCTCTGTCAGACAGTATCTGCCCTCCAGTGCAGTGGGTTCCAGTGAATCACCAGCACAAGGCAGAGCCACCCCTGTCACTGCACAGGAAGGTTCCCCATGTGAATCATCTCTCTTGGGTGGGCCAGGGTGACAGTTTGGGACAGGGACCTTGAATGGGTTGTGCTTAAAATGTTTTTATTGCCTTTGGCTTCGATCTTGTTCCAACAGTTAAAGGATAGGCCCCATTGAGAAGAGCTGGAAACTAATGCTGGCTCCTCTCCTTACCTCTATTTGTCTGTGTCCATGGTAAGTAAAATCCCTGGAGAAGAGAAAGACTGGTTTTAAGCACTACACCATCGTTGTCTGCTGTGAGCTTCTCCAAAGAGACATTTATCAATTACTGCTTGCAGTGTGGCGCAGGAACTTGGACCTTCTCTACCCTGACAGCTGGGCTGTAAAATGAAAAAAAAACCCCAAACATTCTAAAAGACAAAGGTTAGATGTTCTCAATCCCTCATCTATCTCACTTTTTCCAGATATGTCTCTTACAATCTTTGGTATCCACTTGTTTATTTGCCAAGAGGCATTGCTGCCTCTTGTCTGGATCCAGATAAATTCACCAAAGTGACTTTACATTTTAGGCTGAAACTAGTGCTAGAATTTCTCAGGTGACCATCTGTAGACTAAAGTTTGATTCGAAGCTGCCCAGTTTTGCCTCTAGGCAGTCTCGAGCCTCCTGCTGATCAGATTTCGATATCTGATCTTTCCTAGAAGCAATACAGAAAACAAATTATCTAAGTGAAATCTTTATTTTCAACACTAACCCATAAGGAGAAAATCTTTCCCAAATCAGATGGAACATAAGCATTTTGTTGATATCTCAGTGGAAGACCAGTGGCTGCTGTAAATGAACAGGTCACACTCACCCTCCACCTCACACAACCCTCGGGTTTTGTTCAAATCTGAGCTGAATTCTTGTGAGTCCTCATTACTGAAGTGTGGAACTAATTCTTACAGGTGCCATGGTCACCATAAATTGCCTTCAGCAGAAAGAAACCTCTTGTATTTCACCTGTGAATGACAACCATTTCCTCCAGCAGCCGAGGTGTCTTTGTTATCTTTCACCATCAGGATTCTGGGCTGGGCAGTGATTTACGCGGCTCCCACTCTTCCCTCTGTCAGCTCCTGTTGCCATTCCAGCCCTGAAGAACATAATGCCACAAAGCCTTCAGTAAAACCAGAGCCTGGAGGAAATATCAGGTGTTAACATCCAATAAAAAGCTGACACGCTTGAATGAGCTGGGATTGCAGGGTATGGCCCAAGCAAGGACTGACCTAATGCAGGGCTTTTATGGTGGTGGCAGGTAAGGACTAATTACAGACCCTGGACTCCATCATGAACTGACTTGTCAAGTCAACTTAGCAACTCAAGTGCCTATGGTTCCATGGTGGGGCTCTCTGCCCCTTTGTATAACTGAATGCAGTTACTCCTAAAGAAAGTTAGTGAGTAAATCTGAGGTGCTGAAAGAAATACTGCAATAGAAGTTACACTGTAGGGAAGGTTTTATATGTGTTGGGGTAAATTAATGACCGGGTTTGGGGTTTTTAGAAAATAAAAAACACAACAAACTTTGTGCACAAATTTACTTTAAGATATATTCTCTTTCAAACACCAGCTATTTTAACAACAGTGTAAATCAGATTTTACAGACCACATAATTCAGGTATGAAGTTCATTAAATGTGTGAAATTCTAGATTAGCTTCCGGGTGTGGCCAGAGCCCCAGTAATGAATTATAAATTCTGTTCAGGATATAATATCAGATTCCCTCACCCTGACACTAATACTAAAGGACTAAAACCACCTTTTCAAAACAGTCATAACCTTTCTTTATTATCTTTATTTAGTGTAGCCATCATATGATATAATGAATGACTGCATCAGTGTTTCCATCCTGAACCTAATGCACAGGTGTCTAACTTGATTAATTTGTGGGTTTATTATTAATAAACTAACTTTTATGTCTTAATGTAACTGAAATGAATGCTATCAATTTATACGCACATTTTTGCCAGTGCCCTGATAGTGGGTGGTAGGCTGCCTTTAGGTTCAAGAATATCACTCTAAGCTACTGTTCCCTCTGAGTTTGTATGAAAAAAAGTCCCTTGGCTGTTTCCTCGAGCCGAGCCAAGAGTCAACAGGTGTGGGCATTTGAGTGCAGGTAGTATGTGAGTGTGGTGGGTTTCACAGTCATCTTGGTCTGGGTTTGCTCAGTCCTGGACTAATGTTCAACTGTGACGTGCCTTCCCTTTCCAAAATCTTTGCAAACATCCCCCAGTCCCCCTGGAGAGGCACTTGCTGCTCTGTGGGATTTGGAGGAAGGTCCATGCTGAGAACTGTGAAGCCACTGGTGCGTGAACCCACCCGCTGAAAAGAACAGCTGTGGGGTAAGTGCTCATCATCTGCTGCAATCAGAAGCATTTCTTCAAATTCCGACCTTAGTTCTTTGCAGTAACTCCTTGGAAGGGGAAGGTGAGTTGAATAGCTGGGAATAACGATCAATTAATGATGCTGTTCTCATTCCATAAACTCTGTGAGCTGGAAGCAATGTGCAAAAGGGAACAGCTTTTCCTTGTACCGCTGTAGGAACTGTAATTTAGGGGACAGGATCTCTGTGGTGTCCAGCCTCACTGAACACAGCAGACAGGAGAGGAATCCCAATGTTCCCCTACCCCAGGGATGGGCACAGGATGGAGCAGCTCAAGGGCTGACCTGCACAACTTGGCCTTGGACAGCAGATGTTGTTCCTTCCTCTCCTTTTTTCTTCTGCTCTATGCAAAAGGAAGGATATTCACAAGCCAGTTCTAATCCTGTATGATCAATAATGGGAATTTCCCAGGCAGCAACTTTTTTTGATGGGGCTAAAAATCCAGGGCTAAGTAGAAGAATTGGCATTTCTCACAAATGGCTGTTTGTTGGAGATCTCTTTCCAAAGCAGAATTTTTAATTGTAGATGAAAAGCTAGTTCTCATTTGGGAAAAATTCAAGCAGTTCTAGTTCCAGTCCTGGAGAGTTCTTTGTGGGTGGATTCCCTGGGCCACATGGAGCTCATTACAAGATCAGACACTCTGTTTGTAACTTAATAAAGCGAGTGAATATGTCATTTAGACAAGTGCATTGTCAGAAATAAGCCTGAGTTGGTAATGTGCAGTCAGGATGCTCCGGGACTGCTCAGAAAAGGGAAGGAGGTGCCAGTCTGCAGGCCGAGCTGCAGCTGGGGAACTGCTGGGTCCTTGTGAGGACCTCAGAGCTCAGAGAGGTGTGATGAGGACACAGACAGAGTGTGGGAATCTGGTGCCCAGGCCCCGCTCTGCTCAACGTCTCGGACGTGTGGAGGCTGTGCTGGGACTCATTGTGTGCGAGGGCAGATTGGGGAGAGCACTATTTACTTTGGAAGGGTGAGGAGCTTTTGTCAAAAATACTTATTGTTGCTGTGAGACTGAAATACCTTTTGCAAGTGGAAAACAGAGATGTCTCCATGAAGTCTATGATGATAAAATCCAGGCAGCTGCCTCAATGGCCAGAGAGCACATCCTCAGGAAGCCTTGATGCCTTATCTCCTGAAGAGCATGAGAAATAATAATAATTTAAAAAAATAATGATTTTTATTGCCAATTGCCTGCGTGGAGCTGGGTGGGGAGGCTCATCCTCTGGCAGGAGGTGCAGTGTGATGCTGTGGGTGGCTGCCAGAGGAAGTCAGGGACCCCCCTGGAGCCGGGCCCCTGGGAACCCAGCTCCCTGGACCGGCTGCCGCTCTCCTCAGCAGCCTGCAGCTCTCCCCTGCCGGGCAGGGAGCTCCTCGCTTGGCCTCCTGGGCCGGGAGCCCGGTGCTGAGGACGGGCCGGGCTATTCCTGGGGACAAGTTCAGCTTCCAAATCCATCCCCCGAGCCAGGGAGCTGGTTGGGGTCAGCGCCAGCTGCAGGAATGCACCCCTTCTCCTGTCCCCGGAGCCGGGCATCCTCTTGGCAAATCCCAGAGAGTGCCATGGGAATGGGGGGGGGTGTGTGACCCTGTTTTTGGGGGTAGGGATGCAGTCCAGAATATGCCCCTAAAAGGAAGAGGAAGTATTCTCCTAAAGAGGGAATAAATAGCTAAAAATATTAGCTATTAATAGCTCCTTGCCTCCAAAAATAAAATCCCTTAGTGATACCAAAATAAGAAAGCAAAGGAAAGTCGGAGGTATTTGGCCTTCCTTTGAAAAAGGAAGCTAAAAATAACTATATATATATAAAAATCTCGTTTCTAGGGAAAGTCTCTGCCCCCGCATCCAGCTTGCACAGTTATATAAGACTTGAACTACATTCCCCTCTCCTCCGCGGCCGCTCACAACGCGCTGGAGCCGCGGCCAGATGGAGAAAGGTTCCGTCAGGAAAGTTTAACTCAGCGGGGAAGCTGCAGCCAGTGGAGGACACGATTCTCTCGCTGAACTCTCCAAAAGCCTTGGAAATCTTACAGTTGTGTCATATGCTGGTTTGGGGAATGCTAGTCCAGAGGCAGCCGCCAGCCCTCTTTCACTTCTTTATTTATTTATTTTTTTTTTTCGCTTTGCACTGAGTTTAATTTGGGTAGCAGGATTCAGCAGTTTTGAGTTGGAAAAAACTTAGTGGAAGAAGATATTTTAGGAAAACCCTGTCATGTGAACTAGCGGGAGCCGATCAAACCGAGCTATTAAAAGAAAGACATTGTATTTTTAAACGGGGCAGCCTAGGGCAGCCAACCTGTGTGCCCAAAACCGCGGAGCCGGGGCTGCTCCCCCGCTGCAGCTCCGCGTGGGAGGAGGCCGAGCTTTCCGTCGGGATCGCCCATTCTCCGCTCGCTCTGGGATACCCTTTGGCAGGACCAGGTGCCCTCGGCCCCCCCAGGTTGTGTGTGGCCCCCCCACGGCTCGCCCCCAGCTCTGCTTCACTGACCCCCTCGCCTAAAGCCCCTCTCCCAATTCTCTTCTCCGCGTTTCCCAGTGCCCATATAACGAGGGATGCTGGAGTGATGGGTCAGAGCCACAACGGGGACTTTGGGTGACAAGCGTGCAAGTTCGGTTAATTACATATTTCTCCCGACTAATAATTAATTAAAATCGTTTTGCTCTCCAAGCAAAGCGGCAGCCTCAGTTTCCCTTTAATGTTTCTAAATGGGAATCAGGTGGTTCTGACTTTGATTCACCTGATGCCAACAGTCCGATCAAACACACCGGTGACTCAGGTGTGACACCTGTGTGAGGGGCTTGTGGGGTCCCCCGTGGGAGCAGCACCGAGGGGTTTTGCGGGATCTCGCTCATGACTTTAAAGCTGCTCGTTGAGAGGGCTGTGAATGGGTAAAGCCTCCAGGTACGAGCCTGAAGGTCAGGTGTAACTTTTCCATCCCTCCCCGCTATCCCGGGCTCCGGCAGGAATATCCTCGCGGGAGAGCGGCCGGGGCGCGGTGCCGGTGCTGGGGGAACGGGGGGCCGGAGCTCAGCCCTGCAGGAATGAGGGGGAAAAGGCTCCTCTAAGAGCCGGTGAGGTGCGAGGGGTGACTCACTGCGGGGGCTCCAGGGGGAGCTGAGGGGAGCGGGGTTACCGGGACGGGGCTCCCCCGCATCCCGGGGGCAGCCGGTTGCATAACGGGCCCGCGGGGCTGGGAAAGGTATTTCCGCCCCGACGTGTCCAAAGATGACAAAGGGTAGGAAAGTGAGGTGCGCTGAGTTTCCCTGGGCTGCTGCAGTTGCTAGCCTGCAGGACAACAAACCCGGGAAGCAGAAAGTTTGATTGCGGTGCCTCCTTCGAGTCGAACTGGGGAGCGAGGGAGTGAAAAATGGAAATGCGGTGCGAGTGCCAGGCACCCCTCCGCATGCAGCACGGCCAAGTCCTGCTGCCGTGACTCAGCCCGGGGCTCCGGCTGACCCCGGGAGCCACCCGGCTCGCAGCGCACCCCGAGGGGCGGCAGAGCTGCCTCGTTCTCCGGAGAATCGTTTATATATGTGACCTCTTCATCTCTGCTGGAAAAAACTCTGTGCAAGTGCAATTGCACGGAGATTCTGAGCCCAGCACTGAATCCAGAGGCAGATGCTCCTTAACACACCAGTGAAAACTATACGTTGTGAGACAGCAGCAGTTCATGACATCTCTGACTTTATTTTCCTGTTTTCTTTTGCTTTATTTTCCTGTTTATACATAGGACGTGTAAACACACACGGGTTGTCTTGGTTTCGGAGGCTTCCTTGGCTATTTCATTCTTGCAAAGCTCTACGTGTATCAGTGGAAATCCATGGGGTTGCTCCTCTCTCTTCTAAATTGATCTAAAAATAGGAACAGAGAGAGGTCTGTGAAACGCCACTAAACAAATATACTGATTTTTAATTTTTCTTTTCGCCTTTGTATGAAAAATTGAGCCAATGGTAATTAAAAGCCAAAACCTGTGCCAGTAATAAGATGGGTATTAATAGGGTGCTGGTGAATTTAAAAGACATAAATATAAGCTGGGGACTTCGCTTTTCTGAATGATTTATTCAAAGGTGGAAGCAGCAGGAGCCCGAGCTTGTCTCTGCTGGGAAGAAGGAAAACTTCTGCACAGAAGCCCTGTTGCTTTGAAAGGCTTTGCAGTTCCTGCAAGTTTTGTTTAAAAAGCACACACTGGGATTTTTAACATCATCCATATTTCTTTCTTTCTCGCTCTCTAACTTTCTGCTCAACAATTAAGTGCTTGTGCTGCAGACTGAGAAAGCCGCAGAGCTGCCTTGGCCCGGAGCTGGGAGACGTCATGGATTCCTGAGTGTGAAGTTGCAGGAAAGCCCTCAGTTTGGGAGATGGACGCGATCCAGGGGTTTCCATGGCACTGGGATAAACAGGAGGAAACAGTGAGGGAATCCCGTTATTTTACAGCATTCAAAGACTATAAACACTCGGAGCAGGGAAGGAAGTGGCCTTTCCCTCTCTAGTAACCCTCATCTCAGAGCAGAGAACTGACTTCACTTCAGGAACAAGCTCAGCCCAGTTCGGATCCCTCTTTGCACCTCCAAACACTTACTAAGGAGGCGAGCAAGAGGGGTTCCCTCTGTCCGGGCGGCACTGGTTGAACATGGTTTAAAGGAGACCTTTTTTTCCTTTTTTTTTTTTTTAATAATTTTTTTTCCTGCTATTGATTTTTTTTTTTTTTTTAAATTCCCGATGCAGCGAGAAACTGCCTGCAGGCTGGTACACTACCACCACATCATGAGGTCTATGGATCAAGGTAGGGTCTGACTGCTATGCTGTCTGTGTGCTGTGTGTGCCCCCGTGTGCGCTCCCCTCCCCGGGGCTTAGCAGGTCCCTCCCCGGCCAGGGGTTTTTGTCCGACCGCAGGCTGGGTGGGCAGGGGGGGTTTCATGGCGAGAAAGTCCTTTGGGGAGGGGACTGGACTGGCTTTAGGTTAGGTTAGGTTTGGTTTGAAG
>VYXB01007555.1:985640-1074065 GCA_013397135.1 Pachyramphus minor
GCCCTCGGCAGCTCCTCGGGCGGCACCGCCGGGCCCTGCCCTGCCCTACCCTGCCCTGCCCTGCCCGGGGCCGGGCGGTGGGTGCCAGCGATGCGCTGCTCGGCGGGCCCGGCGCGGGTCGGGGCCGGGCGGTTCGGGTTTGGCGGGGCTGCTTTGCCCAGCAGGTGCTTGCGGACGGTCACTGCTTGGTCCCCATCCCGTGCTGCGGCGTCTGAAAGCGGCTGTGGGAGCTCCTGTTGTTCCCGAAGTTGTGCACCCGGGAATGAGCGCAGCTGCCAAAGGCGAGGCAGAGGAGCTTGGCTCGGCTGGTCGCCTTGTGACCGTCATCGTGCTAGAGCGTGTTCTGGAAACTCCAAAAGGCAGCTCAGGCACTGGGGCTTGGAGCCCCGAGGAGTTAATTACCTGCCATGAGTTTGAGCATCCTGCTTAGATGGCAGGGAGCTGGGTACATCTGGCTTCCAGTTTGGGTCCAAACACCATCAGCTTAAGTTAAAGTTAAGAAATAAAGAAAGATCTGCAGACTCTTCTCTGAGCTTATGCTGTGATATTAAAAGCACTGTGCGAAGTGCTCCCTGACTTCCTAAGTGATAATTCTATCTGTTAATGATATCAAAAAGTGATACTTCCTTACCCATTAAATACAGATTTGTGTAAACCAGAAAAAGCTGAAAGAAAGGGGACCCAGAGGAATGAATTGCTGGGATATTGTTTCTAAGATACATTCGTTTGGATTCTGCACAGTGGACAGGTGGCATTTCTCTAGGGCATCTGAAGAGAGATGTTGTGTTCCTGGGGGACAGAGCAGGAGGAGACCTTTGAGGCCTGAGTCATGGTAACATTAGTGAAACAGAGTCATTAGTGAGTTTTATTCTTTGTGTCCTTGTTTAAATATACAGATGTGCACCAGCATCAAAGCTTGGGATGGTTAATGTCATTAGATGCACAAAGCTGAATTTTCTTTCAAGTAGATGAAACTGTGCTAAAATAAATCCACGATGGTCAGTGATTTTAATGAAAATACATTAAATCTCAGTGGAAGCTTCAGGTGCTGATTTGTTCACATCTATACAGTAAGCAGTACTGCTGTGAAGCCTTAAGTGGGAGGTTCTACAGAATATAATAGTACGTAGGTGGGGTGTAGAAAGTTTAATCGTCAAACCACATAAATGCAGAGCAGTGTATGCTTGTTGTAGAAGTAACTTCCTTCTTGAGCCTGCTTTCTCCACATTTGAATGACTGGAGACCATAATTAGTAGTAATTTTGTTTGTTGCAAAGATGGAAATCATTAGCATTAAAAAAAAAAAAAAATCACAACCATATATACCAGCATTGTAATCTGGAGAACATTCTCCCTGGCTTTGAAAAGGCACCAGCTAGAGTCTGTAAGCAATCCAGTATACATCCGTGACCTTTAATGTAGAAAAGATTAAAGCATGTTTACATGAGAACAGAAAATGTTCACATTTTGAGGAAGGACTTTATCCACATGCCGGTGGTAAATGATGCTCATTGTTCATGTGGGATCCTGGCCTCGTCTGAACTGCAGTTGGGAAAACAAGGCCTTTTCAGAGGAGGATTCGAAGTGGAACCAAAACCATAGGAGTGTCTGTGCATCCCAGCACTTCAGTCTGGTTCCTACATTCAGAGCCAGTTTGAAAGAGGCTCTGGTGTCCTCACAGCCTCAGCTGCTCCATAAAAACAACATGACAAGCAGCTCTGATAACAAATCCCTGTGAACATGCTAAAAGGGGTTTTCTAAATTAAAAAATAAAAACAAAGGGGGGGGGAGGGAAAAAGGAAATTTGAGGCTCTAGGAACAGATTGGGATGAAAGTTTATTTCTGATAGAATTTTTTTTAAAAGGTTGGGATTTGGCAGTATCCACCCAAACTTGTGTTTTAAAAGTAGCACCTATATCACAACTTGTTGCCATGGGAATGCCAGAAATATCATTGCTGAAAGTGACTGGTGTTCAGTAGTGCTTAAGTGTGCCTGAGACAACAGGAGCATGGAACTGTCATAAAAGCAACAGGGAAAAGAAGGGTAAATAAAAGTCAATATTATTAATATTAAATATTCATCTCTAAGCCAAACATTACCAAAAGCAGGAATGCTGTACAAAGTGCCCTTTTCCCTGTTCCTCTTACCCTTACTTGCCAGACTTTAATTAGCAATTATCTTGTCAGCATTTGCAAATGAGAAACACCTGCTGAACACAGTGCTGTGCCCAGGTGAACAGGATTTGGGGAGTGTGGGCAGGCAGGTATCCTGTGCTGTTAAGTTGAAGTTGGGATTTCACTTGGCCATTGAGGATGTTTTCTGTCTCCTTTTAAAAGAAAGTGTTAGATGCATTCCTTTCAGAGTTACCTGTGCAGGTGTTGCTAGGGATATCCCAAGTTTTAGCTTATTTCAAGCATGGCAGGTGCTGCATATCTTTGTTTCTCAGTGCAGAAGATTGACAGAGAATTAATGAGCATTTAAAAATGAGCTCCTACAAACAGAGCTCCCTGATGAATAAGTTCTGATAACTTCTTTGTGTATTCTTCCATTATACCTGTTGTTGGCCACTATGAGAGACAAAATACTAAAAAGCTGCTCTGCTTAAGTAGCTTCATGTAGTTTTGTGGTGTTAACTGTGTGATGATCTGCTGATAGGTAAAGCTATCACATAATTTTTAATTTTTGAGGTTAACCCTTCTGGGAGTTGATCATCTGAGGGGTATTTTGAAAATCTAACCAAATCTTATCCTTAAATAAGATTCTAGACAAAATCCTGCCCTGACACAACAGGTGAGAATGCAGATGGGAAAGAGTATTTTCTCGTGGGCTCAAGCCCTTGCTGTAGCTCAGCAGACTCTTACATTGCATCTGGTGATATGAATCTACAAGGTCTGTGTATATACAACACAGAGAGGGGAAGCAGGGAGCATCCATAAATATTAATATTCCTCTAAATACTTGTTTGTATGTAGACAGGCTCCCAGGGACATTGCCACGTCTTGTAGGTGTCAAGCCCTGTATAATTTGCCTGTTCGTTTTTTTTTCCTCCCAGATGCAAAGCTATTAAAAGGAAAAAAACTGAAAGTGCCTGCAGCTGGGTCCTGGCTCAGGAACACAGGAGGCAGTGTTCAGCCCTGCCGTAAAGAAACAAATATGCACATCTAGCAGAGAATTCCAGATTTCACTCAGGAAACCAGCTCTCACTTGGAGCTTCCAAGCAGTTTGTGTAAATAACAGACAACCCGGCTTTTGAAAAATGCAAAAGAGCTCTGCACTGGTCCCTTCAAATAACAATAAGCAAGTTAATTGAGAAAAAAATTGACTCTTTTATTTATGCAAATAAGGAAGTCCATTTAAATCCCAGGAGCTGCACTGCAGCAAGAGGATGTGAGGTCAACACCAAACTTCAGCCCCTGCCCTCCCTTGTCCCGCACGTGTCTATCTTTAGCTTTTCCTAGATGATGGTTTGGATAAACCCAGCATGGAATGCAGTTGCTCGGGTGATCTTTTATTCCCTAATTTCATGCTAATTGGCAAGGTCACATTTGGCTGACTGGATGACTTTGAAGTAACTGCCTTGTTTTAAAGGAGGGGAGGGTGGTCCTCACAGAGCCGCCTGTGCACACACTGGTGTGGTCCTGGGCTTGGGGGATTTCTAGAGCCTGGCAGGACTCAGCAGGATTTTCCTTTCTGCCTCTCAGAGGTGTGTGAAAGGGAGTTTTATAAATCAAGGGTTGAATCCTTTGAAACTAAAATCCCTTGATCTCTTCCACCTGTGATTTAACCATTGGGTTCTAAGGGCAGTCCTGAAGTACCCACCCGGGCAGACTGCCCAGCTTCCAGAGGGTTGGGAGAGCTGCCTGCACCCTTCCTGGACCTGTCTAGAGGAGCTGGGTTGTTGGTTATTTGCAATGCAGTAGCTCTGCTTCCATTCCCTGGTGTTGGGAGAGAGGGGGAGAGGTGGTCTTGTGAAAGGGTAACCAGGTAAATGCTCTGGTAAAAAAGGGGGAATGAGAGCTGACAGCTTGGAGGCAGTTTGTGTGGGATCCTAGGGGGCTTGGGCCTCAGACTGCTCTAGGTAAGGGACTTGAGTGATGCAGGGTAGTCTGTTTGCTGACAGTAAAGCTGAAAGAGAATGTGAGGAGGTGTCAGTGCTGTCTGGGTGAAAAACTTGCTTTCTTTTAACCCACTCTCAAACCAGAAGGATCTTTTGGTGCTGAATCAGAGGGTGATTCAGCAGTGAAACCTCAGGCTGGGAAATGCCTGAGTGAAGGGAGATGGGGAAGTGCTGTAACTGCCCATGCAGAGGAGCTGTGCTGAGGCTGCTGTGCTGTTTGCTGAGATGTCCATCAGAAAAGCAGTGAAGAGGACAGCCCTTTGCTGGAGTATTTAGTCTGTGTTTTGGGATGCAATATGCAGGAATGGATGAACCTGTGAAGGTGTCACAGCCTTGGGTGCAAACCTGTACCTCTGGGGAGCATCTTCCCCCTGTCTGCCCCCTCTCAAACACAGGAGCTTGACACTGTTTACAAAAGCAAACTGCTGGTGGTGCTGGTTGTGCTCCTCGCCTGGGAAGGCTGGGATGTTGGCTCTGGTCTGTCCTCTCCTGGAGCAGATTCCCAACCCCAGGCTGCCTTAGCCAGCTTGGCCAGGAGCAGAGTAGACAGTCCCCTCCTACTGAAGCAACAAGCAGAATTTCTCCTGGTTTTGGTGGAAGAGCTGTTCATTTCTGAGAGCAGCAGTTGCCGTTTCACCCCGTGCCCCTTTTCCCTCCCCGGTGAGGTCAGAGCTGTAGCATCACCGGCGTCTCCATGGTGACAGACCGTGATGTCACCGGCGTGGGCAGCAGCAGCCGGGACAGTGATTTCATTGTACCTCTGGAGTAGGGTTGGGACTCGCTCAGGAGACCTCCCCAAACCCCCCAAGCCTGGCTCCTGACGAAGCCGTGCCGATGAGTCAGGGCCAGCAGCCTCTCCCCTCCTGAGCCGCAGCCCCCGGGCATCGCTGCCTGGAGCTGTTCCCTGAGGTTTTGTCTGCAGCTTTGCCCACAGTCCTGCCTTATTGATTAATATGCCATGTGGGGGGAAAGTAAATATTGTTGCTGTCCAGAAGCTGTGGGTGTCTGCTCGGCCAGGGACTGTGGCCTGGGTGAACTGTCCCAGTTGCAGAACCGAGGAGCTCTGTGGAGCTCTGCCTGTGAAGGCAAGGGCACGCTGTGGCTTGCTGTTGTGTGCAAACGTTGTTATTAATATCTGGAACGTGGATCTTCTGGGAGGGTGAATGCCAAGGGTGAAAGTGCTCTTTTAAACACAGTATTACAGGGATAAGCAAAGAAAATTTAGGCTATCTAAAGCCCTGGTTTTAGCGGACAAACACTGTGGGTGGTTGTGTTTGTTTTTCAGAAGACTTTAAAAATTACATATTAATACATATACATGTTTGCTTTTTCCATATCTCTTGACATGAATCTACTCACACTGGCTTTGCTGATCATGTTGTGAGGAGTTTTAGTTCTTTACCTGCTGTCTGTGTATCTGGCACAGATAAAGCAGTTGAAGTGTTTGGTGGGGGCAGCTTTAGCTGTGGGGGTGTTGAATGGGGAAGTGAAAGGGTCACCCGTTCCTTGACGTGAAGCTGTTCAGCCTGGACAGTTTTTCTGTGATTGCTGGTCACTGCACACATCCTGCCTCCAGCCCTGGCACCAAGCAGCCCCGCTGTGGTTGGTGCTGGTTTTGCTCCTTGCATCAGCTGGGATCGGGGGGGTTGTGCCTCGAGCTGTGGGAGTGATGTTTTGCGTGTCTGTGGGGGGTGTGTTACTCTGCTGATGCCAAAGGCGTGACGAGTTCTATTAAAAGTGAATCTCAGCATCAATATCTGGGCTTGATGTGTCAGATCTGAGTGATGGGGGTGACACTATTCCTGTGAGTGCCAAAGCTCTGAAATCAACGATGCTAAAAATACGTTCGGCTCAGAATTCAGTTGCTGTTTTCCCATGCCCAAAACAGCTGTGTGCTGGGATTAAAAGCCAGAGGGAACCTTAAGAAATCTGCAGGCTGGACTCTCCTGTGCATCTCCCCTCCTGTCACAGGCATTCTGTGTGCTGGTTTGTTTGCTTGGCTCTCGGGGTTTCCCGCTAAACACGAAGGCTCAGCAGTTCCTGAAAACAAACAGAAACCCCCTGAAATAAAGTAAAAATCTCTCTGCCTGTAAAAGTTTCACTGCAAACTTTTGCAGCCATTGCAGAAAGCACAGTCAGCTCCTACCTGGCTTTATGTCTGATATTATTTTCTCATGTCATGTAGGAGTTAGAGAAAATGCTGGAACAGTTATTTAAATATTTAAGTGAAACCCTCTTCGCCTGTGGCACATACTGACCTGTGCCCATAATCCCAAACTGTGGAGCTGTTTCAGCTATTTCCTGTTGGAAACATTGAGAGCTTTAAAAACATATTAAAATCCTGATAGTACTTTGCATGCTTTTGTGTGGTGACAAATATTATTCAGCTCCCAGGCTGGGGAAGCTGCAGGAACTGATGCACATGGTCTGTCCTGGGAATATCTGGCATGACTCCATTCTCTTGGATGCCACTGGCATTAACTACTTGATGGGGTTCTGGGACCAGATCAGAATTGGGCTCAGTGATGCTGTTGGGAATTCTGTGTTGCCTGGAAGCATCCCTGTGCTCTGCAACCTGGACATGGTTTGCAAGATGAGAATCTGAAAACTGAGGATTTTTTTGCATCAGGAGAGAGGGTTGCACTGAATACTTCTCTGTTACTCTGTGTTTTATAATCCCTCTCTGGCCAGTTGGGCTGGAATTGGAATATGGTTGTCTGTAACCACGGGGCTGGATCCTTTCTACCTCTTTTTTCTAACAAATACTTTTGACTGTGTTTTCTGATCATTGTTATGTGAAACCTGTCACCAAAACTTGCTGACATGATATGGAGCCAAACAAATCATCACACAGAACTGGCTTTTAAATTTAATAGTTTGAGCTCAGCTTTGGTTTCATGAAGGGCTTGGCTGTGTAAGAAGGGTTTTTCTCCCTTCACCAAAAGCTGTTCCTCAACCTTTTGCTTTTACAGAGACCTATTTGGAAGTGATGTTGTGATGTGATGGTCTCAGTCCAAACAAAATTTGGCCAAAGTCACAGTGCCCCAGCTGATGCCAAGGGGTGTATTTGGCAGAAAGAGCAGGAGGGCCAGCACTGACATGGGCAGAGAGGCTGACACACTGCTGACCCTTCCAGGTGGTCCCTCTAGGTCAGGCTCAGGCAGTGTGGAGGTGTTTGCAGTGCTTCTGTCCATGCTGCACCTGCTCTGAGCACTTGAGCTTCCCTGGCTGCTAATCCAGTACTTTTCACAAGCATTAACTGCAGTTAAAAGGAGTTAAACAAATACTAAGCTAATACCAGATCACAACCAGTTTATAAATATGCATTTTTTTAATCCATGATTGCTCAGCTTCTGTAATAATATTTATAGTCTTAAAAAGACCCTTCTTTTTCCAGAAGAACCGACTCCACATAAAACCAACAGCCCACCCTCTGGAGTTACATACGCTCATGATGTCTTGGACTGTGGCCTCAAGCCATGCCCCCTGCCTTTTCCTAGCCTTTCTGCAGATCCCATGGGCAGATATGGACAGCCAGATAGTAGCATAGGGACAACACCTACACACCCTGCCAACGCTGCAGGGGCCTCTGCTCCGAGCCCTAGGATTGAAATTACTCCATATCATGAACTGATTCATTCAGGGGGTCCCTTCCGCAGCAGAGACACAGATGTTCTTTTGGTAGAACATCAGTCAAACTCAGCCACCACTAGCCCAAGGGTTACACTGCCTGTCCCTGGCTTTGAGGGCTACAGAGAACCACTGTGTCTGAGCCCAGCTAGTAGCGGCTCCTCTGCAAGTTTCATTTCAGAGACAAATGTATCTCCTTGCACGTCACCATGTGTTTCACCAAATAATGGTCCTAGTGATGACCTTTGTCCACAGTTTCAAAACATCCATACTCATTATTCTCCTAGAACCTCTCCAATAATGTCACCACGAACAAGCATCACGGAGGAAACCTGCTTGGGACGACATTCACCATCACCCTGTCCCAACTCAAGGTCTTCATCACCAGGTGCAAAACGGAGGTACTCTTGCACTGAGCTCTACAGCACTCAGCTGCCTTCCACTTCTCCACGGCAGTCAAGGACCCCCTCTCCACAATCCTCTCCTCGCATCCCCTTGAGAGAAGACAACTCTTCAGTTACTTACACGCAGTTGGCCAGCGCTCCTCTTTCCATGGATGCTATGAGCAGCCTTCCTACGGATCCATCCTGTGGTGTTCCCACGAAAATTTGGAAAACCAGCCCCGATCCTTCATCAATGTCTTCCCACAAAAACAGCATTTCATGTCACGTCTTTCAGACTGTTGACTTCCACGGGCCTTGTGAGCAGGAGGACAGGAGAAACTCAGCCCCAGAATCGATTCTGTTGGTACCTCCATCCTGGACAAAGCAACTGGTGCCTGCAATACCTATCTGCAGGTATGTGATCCTTTCTGTGGGGGTGTGTTTTCTCATGTGTGGTGTCCTCTGTCATGCATGATGATCCCTAGGGAGTGTTTTCTTGGGCAGATGCTGCTAAGATCAGAGCTAAGTGCTGAGGGACAGCACTGGTTAGTGGGGGCCCAGTCCATTATGATTCGGAGAGATGAATAAATCTGGATTTGGAAGAAACATCACCAAAGTGCAAATTCAAATTACCAAATTATTTGTCTCAATAGCAGATTGCAGACAGCCCTTGACAAAGGCTGAGCATACTGGTGCCATCCTGCTGCTTTTAAAGAAAATGATGGGATTGCTTTTGTAAATTCAGTCACTTACAAATTTCCATCAAGGATGAAAATGCTTTAAATAATTCCTGATTCAAAATAGAGGACACTGCTCCAAGTCAGACTGAGTGTTCAATCAACTCTGAGTGATTTATTGTTGGTGGTTAGTTTGTTAATTGTCCCTTAACCCAAACCTCAGCCATTGGCACTTCCCTCATCAGCTCCATCCGTTGTCTGGCATGGGTGGCAGGGCTGGACCCCGAGTGGTGCAAATCTGCCAGGACTGAGGGTGCCAAGTGTGTGATTCAGCTCCCAGTCACCACTGCCACCCTGCCATCCTGCTCAGCACCAAGGCTGTCCTCTCAATGACATTATCCCAGGTTGCTCCCAACCTACTAAACATGAATTCTGAGTGAAAGAACACAGACTGTGACTTCCCGTGGCTCTCTAAACTGGTTTCTGGCAGCAGCTTGTGCTCCCAAAATAAGTCATTTGAAATCCAGTGCAATCTCTATTGTACATTTCAGTGTATTCATTTTGTGTTATAAGCCCTTGTGTATTTTTGTAACAGGAAAACTAGTGTCAGGTAAGAATATTTAGCATTTTATTCACATGCATTTTAATATTTATGGAAATCATAAAGGTTATTAGTTTGCACAACTGGTAGGTAGTTAATATTTCACAATATGTGTTCTGTGATCAAAGTTTAAGACCTGCAGCAAAAGCTAGATAAAAGAGGGGGATCTTTTAAAAAATATAACTGCTACAGGTATTTCTGTATAAGAAATAGAAATATTCTCTTCTGCACGGAGATGGATGCACAGAAATTAGTCCTCATCCTGAATTTCAGCAGTTTGTAATCAAATGTCAGCAGGACAGCATAATCACATCGGAATTAACAGCAGACTCCTAAATGGTTCAGCAAGAGCAGCTGCTGTGGGGCGCTGGGAGGAAGGTGGGGTCAGAGCTTTGGGAAGTGAAGGGCTCAGGATTTTCACTGGGGTGTCCTCTCTCTGCCCAGTTTGCCTGTTCAGTCGCTCCCACCCCTGGAGTGGCCCCTGTCCAGCCAGTCTGGCTCCTACGAGCTGCGGATCGAGGTGCAGCCGAAGCCCCACCACCGCGCGCACTACGAGACCGAGGGCAGCCGCGGCGCCGTCAAGGCTCCGACCGGGGGCCACCCCGTGGTCCAGGTGAGGGACTGGGGAACATCCCCTTAGAGGAAATGTTGGGGGTGAGTCCATTTCTGAAGGGCTTGCTGGGAGCTGGCCCTGAAAGGGGAGGACCCTGTGAGCCTGGGTGTGGTTGTGGATGTGTTTGAAGGGTCTGAAGCTGAAGTCCAAGATGTTTGGAAGGTTGGTTTGGATTAGCTTGTGGATGCTCAGGAACTTGGGCAACATATTTGTTACCTTTTCTCGGCCATGTGTTAAACCCCCTGTGATCCAGCTCTCAGAAGATGCCTGGTTATCCTGAATTCCAGCTGAGCCCGTTTTTCCTTGACAACAGACTCTTCTGTGTAAACTAAGGCTTTTCATGAGTTTCAATATGTACAAACATCAAACCTGACTTTCCAACTTGTCGTAGCTCAGTGACTTCCCAGACTCAGATTTGAAACAAACTGGCAGATCGTGTCAGATTTGCAGCCCCATATCCTCCTGCTCGCGGTGAATGAGGGTTTTGGAGCTGCAGTCATCTGGGGACACATCAGTTGTTTCCCTCATGCCCTCCTCGTTTCAGCCCATGTCTCTGGGCAGGAAAGCCAAAGCCAGGCTGGTGGTGTGATAGTGCTGGGGATGATGGACCTGGACAGGTTGGCCCCAGCTATAGCTTTCACTGAGCAAAGCTGGGGTGCACCCTGCAGATATTCCTGACGCACTCAGGACTTGGATGAACGAGGGAAATATTGACATTTATGCTTAATTTTAAGCATGTGATCAATTCCACTAATTTCACTGGGTTCATTTGTGCTTAACTCCAAACATATGTTCAGTGTTTCCCTGCAGGCTCAGCCCCTTTTAAAATCAAGCCATAAATTGTTAAATCAATGAATTTAGTTTACTTTGGTTGAGCTGGACTTGCATGAATGGACTAGATATTTGAGTAAAGGTACAGGATAATAATAAATAGCAATCACATTTGCCATACCTCAATATATGCAGGCTTTTTAGTTTGAGTCTGAGAAGGTCGTGGCCCTCTGTGGTGTGGCTGAAGCTACCTGGATGTAGGAATGATATTGCCAATCAGCACTTCTTTCTCAGTTTGCATGCAAATACAGTGTCATTTACCTTCCCAAGGTAGTCCTATCAGCTGGATATTTATTGCAATGAAGGAGTTTATCTTGACATGGGGAAATTTGAATAACTTGTTTCCTTCCTGTAATCAATATCAATCAAAGAGGGATTTATATTTTCTATTGGGGGCAGGATCCTATATTCCTAGTTTTATCATAATTTGCCTTCAAGCTTCAGGATCTAAAACTATAAATTCAAATGTCCACATGAGTTTCCCAGGCAGATGTGCCTCTGCACAGCTGTTCCTGCATCTGGGGAAAATATGGACAATTTCTTTGTGAAGGTTTATTATAAAGCTGGAAGTATTTGTTGGGTTTGTGTTCACTTGAACATAACAAGGTTCATATGGATGCTGAGCAATGAGATAGTTGCACCTGTATGTTTTATGACATTTGAAACTGGGGGAGGCTGGCAAAATCCAAAGCTTTCATGTCACAAGTTATTTGGCTTCGAAGTTTCTTTTTTTTCTCTTTCTCCTTCTTTCCCCTCAGTAAATTTTAACTTTTGCATCTTGTCAGATGAAAAGAGATAAAATGAAATAGGAGGGATTTTTATAAGGTGGGTGCTGTGTTGAGGGAAGTTTGCATGAGTTAAAGGCAACTGGTTGCAAGGCAATTAAATTGGTCTTCCACTATTTTGATTACCTTTTCTGAAATACGGTGTCTTTTAAAAAAATTTAAAAGAATTTCCCATTAAATTAACCCTCCATGTGAGTAATTACCAGCTGAACCTTCCAGAGGAAGAGATGTTGGCTGGTTTTTTGCAGCACGGTGTTGGCCTGCAATATTTATTTTTTTAGAAACTGCATTTTGCATGCAAGTTTCTTCTTTTGGGTGCTCTGAAGCTACAGAGCAGCAGATCTCATATCCTCCAGGCCTTATCTTGTGGTTTATCTTTCTGATGCTGCTTCCTCTTCTTCACGTGTCAAGCCCCGAGAGTTTGTGCGCAAAGCTCTGCACCAGTTGTGCGCTCCAAGCATGGCAGAAGAGCCTGGTTAATAAAACCTCTGGCCAGATGCACCACATACAATAGGGCATTTACTTTTTCTGCCAGGAGGAGGAAGAGAGAAGCCATTTGTGACATCATCTAATTTCAGGCACCCTCTGGAGTCACATGGAGAAGTGTAAGCTCCCAGTTTTAGGTGTTTTTGAGTCACTCTTGGGAAGAACCTACAGCTTGCTGTTAACTACAGAGAAACTCAGGCTTCTGTTTTAGGGATGGAAGTTGGATGTGAGTATCCCTTAGATGTTAAGTTGCTGAGAACACCACGGAAATCCTGCATAAAAAGGACAAAGCTGAAGTTTCCATGCACCTTCCATCTAGTGGGTCCTCCTGGTCGCTAAGACTGGAGAGAGGGGTAGGCGTGTTTGGTTTCCTGCACTTTTTTACCAAAGTTGAAGGACAGCTGCTTATTTGTACCCAAATCCTCCAGTCAAGGCTGTGGAACATCCAGTAGGAAAGGCAGTGGCTGTTCCTGTGTGAAGAGCTTATGGCAGTGATTGGGATAGAGGTAGCAGTCCAAACACAAACCTAGCTTGTAATGGTAAAAATTCAATACATGACCCAACTTTTTAGCTTGCTACAGCATCCAAATGTAGACCAGGGCTACAAAACCCCAGTTCCCAAGTGGAGGACAACAGTGGGCACAGTGTAACCATAACCCATCCCATACCTGTGTGTTCTGGTCTCTTCCTCACTTCTCCTCTTCAAAGCAGGAAAGCTGTACAGAGGGGGGCTCCTGTTCAGCACAGCCAACCCAACTTTCCCCTGGGTTTTAACTTTTGAAGTTGTGGTAACTTTCACTGCCTCTTTTTTTTTTTTTTTTCATATTAAAAAGAAGCTGGAATGGCAGAGTTGTAAGTGGAGCTCACAGGAGCTGCTTTACAATAACAAACGTATGTTTCACTTTGCTTTTATATTTGAATTTTGCTGTATGTGTTTTCTTGTGGTTTCTGAGTCAAAGGAGACATTGTTTCTTAGCCTGGGCTTCCCATGGGACTCTGACTTTTAACTGTATGTGACTTCCAGCATTCAGCTAATTCATTCGCCTATTAGTGAAACCTTTGATGGAAACTCAAAACCAAATCACAGCTTGATGCTGTGATTCACACTCTCACACGTAGGGCTGGGCTGGAGACACGCTCCTGCTGAAACCCCAACCAGCCCTTCCACGGAGATTTACTGCCAGGGGCACGTCGGGGAGTTGATTTGTCCTTTTCCTCCCACCTTCCCAACAGCCCCGGTCAGCAAAAGTGAAGTCCAGGCTGTCTGCACTCGTGTGGCACAGCCAGCTCATGCTCTGCAACATCTTTGTGCCGTTCTTGTGGCCTTCACTTCCCTTTTCTACTGAGTGGGAGCTTGGCAGGTTTTGGCTCTTGCAGGGGTTTCTGTCCCCAGCCCAGGAGCAGCGTGTGACAAACTGCTGCACATTCCACACCCGATTTACCCGCAGGACCAGGGGCTTGTTTGCACAACTGTGATCATTGTAGAACTCTTGAGCTCTTGGGGTGTGGATATATTTACTGTTGTTACATGTGCTACTGCAGGGATTAATGTGCAGTGCTGAAAATGGGAATTTTAGCTATATCTGGGAAATTATCTTCAAAACTAATACCCCATCAAATGTAAGGGCAGGTCAGGAGGGCAGTAGCCCTCACACTGTACTGCTAATGTGGCTCTACCTTGAGATCTGTCTATCTGAAAGCTCAGGCAAGCCACTGAGGAAATGAAATTGCTGAATAAATCAAAAGTAGTGTAGGGAAACACAGATGAGACAAATTTGCTTTTGTTTAGATGCAAGACTGGACTGGAAAACAGGGCAAGATTAGAGGAAGAGCTGACCTCTATACTTCTCTAACTAGTGCAAGAAGGGAAGTGCTGGATAACAGTGAGGATAATTACTTCTGGGAGAATTTAACTGGGAATAAGTTGCATGCTCTGTTGCCTAAAGTGCATCCCCCTGTGTGAAAGGGACACTGTCACCCAGATGTGGCTGAGTGAGTGCAGCCCTCTTAGTCCTTGAGACAGGCAGGGTGCAGCTGGGGTGCAGAGGTGCAGGGCAGAGGGTCAGTGAACCCTGTACCTCAAGGGAGTAGTGGGATTTTCCCATGGACCAGCCTGGTTTGAGTTAGAAGTGAATGAAAAGCTCTCCCTGGAACTTTTGAGCCCAATTCAGAGTATATTGCTTATGATGGGAATGAGTTTTGGCAGAGGTGGGGGGAAGGAGGATGTACTATCTGGTTTGAGGGCGGTGCCTGTGCTATGCAGATCAGATTGTGTGGATTGGAAATATGCCTGGATTAAGCAGATGCACGATTTAGGCTACTCTTTCATGTAGGTTTTCACTGTAGAACTGTCCGTGGGGGAGTCAGTGTGCTGTAAATGAAAGCTGGAATTTCTGGCTGTTTGCCATGAATGTGGACACTTCCAGTGCAGCAGGAACACCAACATAATTCATCCCGTTCAAGACGTGCTTGAGTGTCCACAGGAGAGGTTCACACAGGGTGGACAGTGTCCTGTAAACTCACATCTGAGCTCTCTGCTCATGGGCTTCACGGTCCTGCTAAGCCTCCAGTTTCCTCCCTTCCTCTCTCAAGGCCAATGTCTGTTGAACTGGAAGTGCCTCACACCAAGCCAGGGCTCACACCTGGGTCTCCCATGTCTGGAGGGAGCATCATGCTCGCTGGGCTAGGGCTGTTCAGGGGACAGGCTGGACTCCTCCTGCCTCCTCTATGAAAATTTTCTAGAGTCTCTATTTCATTCTGAAACAGTTGTTGAAACCCTGATGCTTCTAGGAGACCTGAGTTACTCTTTCTCTAATCATGTCTTGTCTTGTGGGTTTCGGCATGAGAAAGAAACTGGGGAGGGGAGAGGTTCCTGGGGTTGCTATTTTTACTTTTTCCTTTTTTTTTTTCCTTCCCCTTTTTTATTTTTCCCAAAAATGCTTTTTTGCTGAGATCCTTTCCAAAATCTGGCTGACATTCAGTCCAATAGCCAGTGCCTGAGCAAAGGCCATGGTGTGGTTCCTGGACCCCAAACCCACCTCACAGCAGGCTCAGCACTGAGCCCTGGCAGAAAGGTACTTGGCTCAGTGCACTCCAGTCAATCATTTTGGGCTAAATGAGTATCTGCAAGATGCTCTTTGTGCTGTCCCATCTTGCCCCTTGTCACCATGGTTGCTCTCAAGCTTTGTGCCACATCTGGATTGTGGAATGCTCCTGGGGCTGCCATGCTGGGAAGGATGAGCTGACTGTGGCAGAGGAAGGTGAGGTGATAAAAAGCAGCTCTGCTTTGCCACCCCCTGCTCCACTCCATCTGGGCTGAGGCTGGTTCCCACAGTGCCTCCAACAGCTGGCAGGGGTCCAGCTTTGCTAACTGGTGGCAGAGCCCCATGCTGAGAAACTCCCCCAGTGCAATTCTGTCAAAATCATCAAATTTGCACCCTCTGATTTACTCGTGGCACATACACACTAAATCTTTAGTCACGAGTGTGTATGGAAGTGCTTTCATTACACAGTTGGGTTTCTTAGTAGGAAAAAGTTCATATTTTCACCCAGCTATAATGTGATCTCCAACTCCTTATACCTGTACATGTGCAGTAGTCAGTGCCTCTTCTTTTAGACTTTCAGCTGAGGTAGTCAAAGCATCTTGAAAACAGGATTAGCTCTTCATAGGAGTAGGCAAACTGAAGCACAGAGAGGGAACAAGTTGCTTACATTGCAGTATAAGGTCAGTCAGGAGCAAACCCGCCCCCACCTGATTGCTTTCTCCCAAGAGCTGCTGTCTCTGTCCCAGACCTGTATTTTAACCCCATCTGAAAGCAGAAATTCCAGTAAGACACTGGGAGCCTGGTTGTCATTTGCTGTAAGGAGCAGCAGAGCAAATGAGATTCAGTCCTTGGAATTTTGACAAAATTGTCACTAAAATAAGAAACACTTAAAATTGACTATCATAAAAACTCATAATTTAGCAGAATCAGATGTTCAAAGGATTATCTTCGGAGGCCTTTTTAGATTTCTTTGGTAAGGAGCAAAAGGAACCGAGAGATTTCCTTCTGGTTTGCGTTCTTTTGCTGTGTCCCAAGTACATTAAATTGAACAAAAACATGTGACAAGATTGAGCTTTGTTGCTCAATGTCAGCTCTAAGTGAAGCGGACAGAGAAGCCGCTACATGATACAGTGGCTGGATGACTTAGAATTACTGACAGTTATTGATAGACCACTCTCCCTCTCTCCCTGAGACAATACAGGGACATTTTCCATCTTGGGAACAGTATTGTTGAGTAAGGACCTCCTCAAAAATCCTTGAAACTGTCGCAAAGGGCTTTAATGATGAGGATTAATGATCCAATCCAAGGCATGAAGTTGGTTGCACCAGGAAGGGAGCTGGGCAGGCATGACAGAAGTGCTGTGCCAAGCTGGGGCTGTTCCAATGAGGACATCTTCCTCTTGTCTGCAGCAGAGGGTCTGAAAACGCCCACTGGCACAGAAACCAACCCTGATGAAGAGGCTGAGCAGGGGAATAGTTTGTGGTGTCAGAAGCTTTGAGAGATGGGTTTAACTGTGCTGGCTCTCGCTGTTTGTAGAGGAAGGTGGGCGTTGGGGAGCGGTGGCTCCTGCCAGGGGCAGCCGCGTGTCGCTCCTGGCCGGCCCTTCAGGGCTCTCTTATCTCCTTGTGTACAGCAGGAAGAGGGAAACTGTAGGAGGAAGCGATTTCTCACGCGGCTTTGTATTTGCTTCTAATTAAATGTTGCTTGCTGGGCCCTGTTTTCCCACTTTTCACTACTGGCCGGGGATGGTGTGTCTGAATCAGCCGCTCTGCTCAGGGCTGACCACACACATGCACACCCCGCTGGGGGAAGCCAGAGTGACTTCCACAGGGAGAGGGCAAGTAATACACCGCGGTTAATGGAGCAAGCCTCGTGTTACAGTGGGCTGAAAGACACAAGAGAGCTGATTACTTTCAAGCAAATAAAATCACCAAGGCTAGTGAATTAATTCCCCAAATTTATACTTTCCTTCTGGTGATAGCTTGCGTTGTCTAGACAGGAAGATGCGTGCAATCGGCTTTAAAGATGCAGCTTTATACCTCCCACGGGAGAAAGACCTAAATTCCTGACAGGCAAAGCTCTGTTGGGATGAATGGAAAACAAATTACTCCCTTGTACTCTTTAAGGCAATTGGCATCTGTATCACACAGGCTCTTACTGGGGCTCTTCAAAGATGCCGGTAAGATCTGCAGGTGCTCCTGCTTTTGTCTTGCAAAGCCCATCACTGTTTGCACAGAGACTTTCAATGTGCAACACCTAAACTGGAAATCCCGAAGGAAATTTGGCTCTGCAACCCATCAATTAAAAGGCAAAGGCAGAAGCCTGCAATAGAAGTGGGAGCTGGTGAGTGGTGCTACTGCCTGTTTGTGCCATTTGCAGAATGAGAAGGGCATTCCCTGCAGCAAGGCAGGGCACAGGGGATGGGGACCTCGGGTTTCTCACTGTGCTTTGGCTGCTTGTCCCTTGCAGGACCTGGGAAATGACTGCCCCTCTCTGCCCTGGCCTCCTCATTAAAAATAAAAAAGTTGTCTTACCTGTTTCTTGTAAATCTTCCTTTCTCTTGGTAGTAATGTAATTCCAGATAAAATACAATAATATTTAAACTCAAGAAAACATCCAAGATTGAAAGATTTAGATTTTGATGGTTGCAGTAAATTCCCCCTGTATATGCATATGTTGTATCTATAGGTCACCACCTACAGAATCTTTAAGGAATTTGCCTTGCTTTCCAACTCTGGTGTCAGTTTATCCCTTGGCTACCAGACAGCATAAATAAGCAGTGTTACAGGCTTCACCTGTGCCAAGAGATTTGCTCTTCATGCAGCACAGCAAAGGTGCCCCTGTGTTTTAAATCCCCCCGGCCAAAGGCAATGCCAGCTGCAGGGTTTGGTTCGTCTGAACCCTGGGGTAGGGATTGATTTAGGTGTGAATTTTAAACTCCAGCTTTAAGTGCTCTGTGTGTGGAGCTGGGGTCTCAGTTTATGAGAAGACCTGAGTTTTGAAATAGTGCAGAAGAAAAAATGTGTTTCATGTGCCTGATGTGTGGTCTCGATGGCTGCAGTCGCTGATCCCCTCACAGGCTTGTGTTCAGGTGGGCAACTGGGCAGCTGATAAACAGCAGCTAAAGGCACATCTGCTTGATTTTTTCATGCAGAATCACATGTTTGCCTTTTTGAAAATGACACTTAAATCCCCCCCTCTCTCGAATTTGACTGGTATTGGTGCATGGAGAGCAGAATGAATGAATTTTATTTATGTAGAGGTGAGACGATGATTTTAATCGTGCTGCACATTTCCATCTTGTTTAGAAACCCAATCATAGCTGCAAACCAAACAAGAAAAGTCTCCTTGTTTTCTGTATGATGTTATTTGTTTATCTGCCAAAGTGCTTTGCATTTCCTCAGGTCACAGACCAGCCCATGTCTGGCTATGTTAATATTGTAAGAGTTAGGCAAAAGCAAAGTTTAAGAAAAATCTTTCAACTGAAAGAAATAGGATCTTAAAATCCCAAAATAGAGTATGGAAAGGTACACATCATGTCTGGCTTCTCTTTTCCCTTGTGGCAAATGTGACTCAAAGGAGTTGGGTTTTTTCCAGCTTGATCTGTATACAGTTTGGGGGAGTTTTATTGTGAGTAGGTCACCTTATAATACACAAAAATATTTCCTCCCAGGGTTCTGTATTCATAAATCTTTCTCGATTCTCACTCTCTTGAAACTGAAATCCAGATGATTTTGTATCCTTCATGGAAAGAAGAGTGAAAAAGAGTGGAGGCACACCTTGGTGTGGGGCTGGTGCTCTGCTCTTGCCGTGGCTCCCGTGGCTTTGAGGAGCTGCTGGCTCCCTCCCCTTGAGATGGGCAGAAGAGCAGCACTGAAAAACTGAGACTTTAGAGCAGCTTGTTTGTTACTACGGGAGGAAAAAGTGAATTTCAAAGTTATTATTTAAAAAACGTTTTAAATCTTCACTTCTCAAAGTTTGTTTAAGGGTCAAATTTATTCCTTCTTTGCTTCGCCAAAGAAAAGAGCAGCACTCTGGATAAATACAAAAGCAGCTGCCTGGAACAGTGGAGATGAGTGTTTATTGACAGTACCAGTTTTTTGTAGTTCAGTTTTGAAGAGAAACATATCTGAAGCATAGCTTTACTGTGTTCTTTCATTCTAGCTCACAGTGCATTTTTCTTTATAAAAATGCAGCACAAAATACCAACTCGGTCCCTGCAAAGCAGGGTTAACATCAATGTTTCCCTGGTATAGGGTAAAATGAGAGGTTTTGTGACATGATCGAAGCTATGTGGTAAATTGGAGGCATAGCTGAGTGTAAAACCCTGATTTTAAAGTTCCTGGAGTGTTTCTGTGGACTGACTGTGTTCATTTTTTGCTCCTGAGTCATCCTGATGTGTTCTTAGCAAGTGAAAGGTAGATAGAAATGCTTATGGTAGATGATCATCTAGCCTTGAAAACATAATCAATTAGCTCAAGATTAGGACACACCCTTTCAAATGGGGATACTTGACTTTTACATATATTTTTCTATGTCCTTGCATTTTATAATGCTATTTGGATTTTACAATGATGTCATCCGAAAACATTGCCATAATGTCATAAATTACAAAAAAATATGTTACTTTCTTTCACTGATCAAACAGTTGATTTAAAATCTGGTCCTGTGGAGGACCAGGAGGCCTTTTACTGGGTGTTTTATACCCCCTGGCCAGCAGATAATACAAGCATTGCCATATGAACAGGCAATCAATTCCTCTCTTCTTTAAGTTGGGTACATTTATACAAACACACACCCACAGCCATACAAATTATTGGACGACCATGAACAGTTTTGCCTTGGGAAATGATTCTCTACATGAACAAACACCACTTAAAATTACTTTTAAAGGTGGCCAGTATTAAAAACTATTTATGTAGCCAGTTCTGTAACAGCTGCTACTGACTGTGCTCACTGGGGGCAGATTTTCTTCTGTAATTTATTATCTGTTTTCCTCCATTTCAGTCTCCCACCTATAACTCTGGGATTTTGTTTTGCCAGGACAGAGGGTTGAGCAAAAGCTGCTTTGCTGTCACTGTAATAACCCTTCCTGTCCAAAGAATCCTCTTGTCATTGTAGCTGGATCCACAAAGAATTACTCTGTCAGGCATGACAATAAACATGCTCAGTACTTAAAAACTGCTCTTCCCCCCCCATCTCCCCTTTAAAGACATGATGGCTTTTGGTGATACAATGGCTTTTCACTGAAGGCCAGGAAATCTTGGATTTTGAAAGTACCATACTTGGGGTGAGTTTCCGTACAGCTCCCAGCAGACCTGGGCTATGGGCCTCCATGGATCAACAGGGGGTGATTCCTACATTAATGCCTGTTCCCAGGAGATCTGTCATTTTGGCCTCTGTTGCCTTTAATCTCCTATACACCCTATACATTTCTAGATCTCCCCATGGCTGCCATGGTATTTATCACATTCTTGGCAACGCTGCTTCTCTGATACCAACCCCTGTGCTTGGAGTCCAGCTCTGCTCCTCCTCCCCCTCGCTCCCAGAGCCAACTGACGTGCTTGCACAAAGCCTTGTACCCAATTTTCCCTCCTCACCATCTCCCAAAGCGCTTGTGCGAGTGAGTTATCGGAGGTGTCTGAGCTGTGCCTGGGCTGGGTTCTGTAATTCCGTCTTGCACAACCCCTACTTAAGGCTTGTTGACTTCAATGGGGCTATTCATGCAAGTGGAGGCTGCACATTCGGGCCCTTGGGTTGTAGGGTCTCTGGGGCATAGACCCTGTCTTTGTGTGCCTCAAAAATATGTGCTAGATGAGTTATGATAGTTCAGAAGAGTGAGTGTCGCTTTACATTTGCCATACTGAAGGAAGGTTGCCAGGATTGCATTGATGCTGCATGTGGTCCCCTTCCAGGGGGGAATTAATCCATCTTTGCAAAGATACCTCCTGCTGACTGGTGAAAAGAAAAAAGGAAAAAAACCCTGGTTTGGCCATGAATACCATTAGCTTAATCTTCCTTTTCTCTGATCTTCGAGTACTATTTGCTTTGTATGGCTTCATCAAGGTTTTGTATGTGGACAGAATAATTGAAAACAAATTTAGCATGTCTCAGACCATAAAGTTCCCTCTCAGCTACATCACTGGCTATGCGGTAGATAAATGTCTGGTTTTCATTTTTGGTTATGTGAGAAATTTAAAATGGTTTGATTTGTAATTTTGAACGTTAATAAAGAAGGAGAAATTTCCTTGTTTCCTGGCCTATGGAGGCATTCTGGCTTTCTTGCAGTAAATGCTGTTTATAAAAATGTTATTTAGTACAGAAGAGCCTGTTTGTGTCCTTGAGGCCTAGAAACCCCAGTCTTCAGGGCAGACTAAGACCTCCTTGTGCTGTTCAGTCTCAGACCAAAAATGCCACGTCTACCTGTTCAGGTAGTATTTTAATGCAGTGCAAGATGAATGGCTGAAGGTGAACCTGACTGGGGGAAGGATGAGTTTCAAAGAGCAGTGGATCAATGCCAGATATATATATATGTGTGTGTATACGTATATATATCTGTGTGTGTCTACAGATCTGTTTGGTTTCCTGACTCGAAGGCACTACAAACCCTGTGTGTAATAATAATTTTTTTAATGTCTTACCAGCTTCATGGGTACATGGAGAACAAACCCTTGGGTCTTCAGATCTTCATTGGCACAGCAGATGAGCGGATACTCAAACCTCACGCCTTCTACCAAGTCCATCGCATTACGGGAAAAACCGTCACCACCACCAGCTACGAGAAAATCATCGGCAACACCAAAGTTTTAGAGATCCCACTGGAACCCAAAAACAACATGAAAGCAACGTAAGTGGATTTGTTTTTATTAGCAAAACTGAGGCATGTGAAGTTCCTTCTCTTTGGAAAGGAGTCACTAAAATGAGTAATGACGCCTGCTCTGGAGGGACTGCCCTGTCCAACACACTGGGATGATCTGTGAGTGTAAGACCCTTTTTACAAAACCATGAGCAGCAGGTACAAGCACCTGGGTTGAAGCTGCTTGAGGAATTACCATTCATCAGCTGACTGTGCAGGCACTTTTGCTCTTTATTCCAGTTGCTGCAGTGGCTATATTGTAATCACAGAATAGTTTGGATTGGAAGGGTCCTTAGAGATAATTCTGTAGGCAGGGACACCTTCCACTAGCCCAGGTTGCTCTAAGCCCTGTCCAGCCTGGCCTTGAACACTTCCAGGGATGTGGCATCCACAGTTTCTCTGGGCATCCTCTGCCAGGCCCTCACCACCCTGTAGTAATCCATCATCAAAGTCAGAATGCATTTATACTGCACTAAGGAAACAAGACTTGAATCTCAAGTCCTTATGCTGCAGGGGCACAGTGAGAAGCAGGAGCAGTGGACAGTGGAGGAAAGGTGTACAATTCATTTTAAAACATTTAATGGAAGAGAAAACATCTCTTCTGAACTCGACCAAGTGCTCTGGCCATAAAATCACTCTCTCCTGTTGTAATAAGGTAACAGAAAAGCAGCTACAGGCACATCTTGTCTGTATTACTCCTTCCAGTTTTATGGAGGCAGAGGGATGAAGTGGGCACCAGTCTGAAACTTCAGGCTTGAATGTGTGCCAGGCAGCATGAGAGTGATTGCTCTGCAGAGGGAAGAGCTGTATCTCCATCCTTCAGAGGATAAAATTGGCAGAGCAGTTATATTTTTAAGCCCCCCTACTTCATCACAAAATTCACATTCTTTCTTCATATTTTTTTCAGAAAATATACCTCATTCCTAACAAGGAGCCCTGGAGTAATAAACCCCTGCACATATGCAATGGCGAGGAACTGTGTGGGTGTAGGAAATAGCTTGGGGTTTATGCCTCCCCAAATGTGATTTTAATTCATATCAAAAGAAGAGAAATGATGTGTCTTTAGAACTGATATAAAAATGGGTTGGCAGTGCCTGTTTAATAACAGTGCTCACTGCACCCTCTGAGGACTATTGCTGAGCTAAAGACCTCAGATTTTGTAGAGATTAATTGCCACATTCTCCTAATGTGGACAGGCATGTTTGCAAGGTTACACTGGGCTCTTGAGGAGCAATATCAAGTCCGCCAATATTAAGTTGTGGTGCTGATTTAAGCAATCCAAATCCTTTCATTGCTGCTCAGCACCATCCTGCTCTCGTGCAGGGACACATGAATGGATGAATGGGAACAGATAACCATTTTCTGCTCTGCCAGGCTTTTGCCTTGGCTGGGAAAAACATCCCAGAGCTTTGGATTGTGACATGGTGTCCTGGGACCAGGCTGCAGAGCCCAGTTCTAGCAGTACCACCCACCCTGTCCAAGAGGAGGAGAGAGCAGTTTGGTTCCTGCTCAGGAGCTGAATTCATGCTTGCTTTACAAACTGGGGGGAAATGAGCCTGGATGGTGTATGCAGTGGTGGTTCTGTAATCAGCTGGTTTGACTGCTCTGGTTCCCCATGGAGCTGAACTAATTTGCCCATGTGCAGGCAAGAGCTGCTGTGCAGTCCCTGGGCATTGGGCTGTCTGGAGAGCTGGTGGTGGAGGCTCCTGCCCTGGGGTGGGCTCTGCCATTTGCAGTCTCTTCCTTAGCACTGGAGGGAAATGAGACCTGGGGTTATAATGTTTGGAGGGTGGTTTCTGCTGTTGGCAGAGAGTGGGGAGAGGCCCAGCAGCATCTGCAAGAGTTCAAGAAGCATTGGGATGATACTCTCAGGCATATGGTGTGACTCCTGGGGATGGTCCTGTGCAGGGCTACAGGTTGGGCTTGATGATCCTTGTGGGTCCTTTCCAACTCAGCATATGCTGTGATTCTGTGATCTCTCATGTGCTGCATGTCTGGGATTTCTTCCCCTGTGCTTGCTGGAATGTCAGTGTCAAAATCTTAAACAGAGCAAGTACTTAGAGGTGTTCCTAACGCAGAGGCCAAAGCAAAGCAGCTCAGTCCTCGTGGCTGTCACCCATCCCCAGGCTGTGTGTGGGAGAGCAGGGACGTTGAGCTAATGGTGTGTGTTTGCAGCATTGACTGTGCTGGGATCCTGAAGCTGCGCAACGCGGACATCGAGCTGCGCAAGGGCGAGACTGACATCGGCCGCAAGAACACCCGCGTGCGGCTCGTCTTCCGCGTCCACATCCCCGAGTCCAGCGGCAGGATCATCTCCCTGCAGGCGGCATCCAACCCCATCGAGTGCTGTGAGTATCCCTCGGATTGGCTCCTTCTCTTGCAACAATGACCATCCTGTCCTTTGGCTCCAGGCTGGTGCTCTGCCCTTCTGGTGCTGGTTGGGGCTGTTCAGGTGACCTGTGGCTCTTACCTGTGTGCACTCCCTGTCCTGAAAGAAGCTTCGGTGGCTGGTGGCTCCTCAAGGTGCTTGGAGCTTGTGAGGACAGCACAGGACCTGGGGGCTTTTGCAAAGTTTATTTATTAGTGTGTTGCTGCCAGGTCCCTCTGGCTGTCAGGTGTTTACTGGGAGCAGGGGGCTGGGGAGGGGTGTGTATAGGGCACACATGCATTCTCCCTATTTGTGTGTGAGCTGCGTGCCTTCCTGGCCATGGCTTTAGTTTGAGAGGAGGCACAATCAGAACTTGTTATCCACAAGCTGGCAGGTGGTTGGAGGTTTGAATTCAGACCTGGGACAGATCCTAGCACTGTGGCCAGTCCTGTCTGCCAAAGGAGTGACCACAGCCCTCTGATCTGAGCTGTGTCAGAACACAACCGAATTGGAAAAACGGGTTTGATTTTGAGGCTCAGGTGCATTCTGGTTATTGTTTTTTCTAGCTGTCAGTGCTAAGGAGTGCTCAGCTCAGGAGGCTGAGGCAGGGAAAGCACAGGTTGTTCTGGTATTCCCCTGAGGGACAAGAAAACTTGCAGTTTTGATTTCTGAAGTGCAAATCCTTTAAGTTACAAGCTGAGAAACCTGCACCTCCCACGCATTTTAACGTACTGGATCCTGAGAAAGAGAGGCCTCTGATGAGGTGCCCCCCATGTCACAGTCATTTCTGGAAGGGCTCCACCCACTTTGCTGGTTCATGTGCATCCTGTGATGCTTTTTGTTGGTAAATGGTGCCTTTTTGGCAGTTTGGGGATTTCACAAATACCTAATGTACAGTTTTCCTCTCCCTTTGTTGAATGACTCATCCCTTTAGCAGAACCTGTCTTGCCATAAGTCATGTGAAGAAAGTTACTGAAGTGTTTCTCAGGTGTGAGTTTTATTTATTGAGTTGCAGGCTTTACTTAAATAACAACTGCTTAGAATGAGACAGGAGCCAGCTTTGGATCGGAAATCAAACTGGAGAGTGAATTATTGATGGCACCTTTTTAAAAAACAGTACAAATGAATAACCAAGGCTAAGGAGTGGGTGATGGATATGTATGATCTCTTGGCAATGGTTATGAGAGGGTACCAACTGTCAGATCATTTAAGCAGCTGAGTCAAGTCTCTGGGCACCGAGATGGGGAAGGGAGAGTGGTGGGAGTAGCCACCACCTTTCTCCATAGGAAACAGTCACGTTCCTTTATGGGACCAGATGGCTGAAACAATAGTGGCCTCCACCCCAATCATGTCCCTGCTGAAACAAAGGTCCATTTGCTAAAGGAAGCGTTCAATGGGGAGCTGCTTGGGTGGGGAAACTCCAGGTGTGACTCCTACACCCACTGTGCAGGAAAACAGCACGAGCCAAGAGCGGACGGTGGATGGTCACGCAGGGAGTCCCACAGATCACCCCCACTGACTCAAATTCTCCTCATCATAAGCAAATATGAGTTAGCCAGGCATTTCTAGGGCCCTTCCACAATTGCACATTGTGTTTGTGCCCATCACCACAGAGCATTCAAGCAGAAATCTGGTCACGGTTTACAGAATAAATCAAATTTTTCTGAACTGTATGCACACACCTTATTTGCCTGTGCAATGACTGCTATGGCAGTGGCTTGGTTAGGATGTCTAGGCTTTTATTCTGAGATGTCTTTGCATTGATTACTTAGGGACATAAAAAGCCAAGAGTGAACATACTCGTATAAGTGGCTTATTTTTGGTTTTGGGGGCTTTTTCCATAATTGAAGTATTAAAATGTTGGCTGCATAGCAGACAGCAAAGCTACAAGAAAAAGTATATTTGATCCCCAAGGAAATAAAAAAAGAAAGTTTTATTTTTGGGATACTGGATATATGGGCAATTTGGAGAGATATGTTAGGGCCTTTGCTCTTCTGAACTTGTGGAAGCAGAGTACAAAGTGATCTGGAGTAAGAAGCCTCTTCCATTCAGTGGGTATATTGCATATTTAGCACTGCTTTTGCATTTCAGTAGCACTTCCTGATCTCAGCCCAGTTCTGGGAAGATGGTTATAAACATCAGTTGTCTCAGCCAGCATTAGTAATTCAGACTGAATCTCACTAGCGATGGTAATCTCAGCTTCTCTCAGACAATCTGCACGTCTTGCAGAGCTCACAGGCAGTCTCAGGTAAGCTCAGGTGCCCTCCCAAGAAGGGCTATGTGACATTTTCTCCTTGTCCTACTTCCCACCTTCATGTGCTGCTGGGATTGGCTTTTTTCCCCTTTGTTTGCTCTTCCTTTTTTTTTTTTTTTTTTTTTTTTTTTTTTTTGACGTGGCCACTGAGAACCCTTTTCCTCAGGGACTCTCTGTACGATCTCTCCTGTCTGGTAGCAGTTAATAATATCCCGCTGGAAAAGCCTCAGTAAGTAGCAGCTCTGAGATAACTGGCCATTTCCCTACCCAGTGGGGTTCCCTTGAGAGCGCTGTTGCTACCAACAGAACATCTGAGTGTTCTCCTCAGCAGGAGCCGATCCCAGCAGAGAATTCCCATCGGTGTCAGCAGATCATTATGAGCTGCAATGAAGCGAGAACTGTGAAGTATCTGCTTTTCACAGGGCGATTCTGTTCCACCTCATCTGTGTCACATTCAGAACTTGACAGATTTTAGGAGGGGATTTCATGGGTTCAAAGCATCATCCGGAGCAAGTTCCTCCCCAGGCAGTTGTGTGGGAGGACCGAGGAGGTGATATGTTGTTAAATGATCAGTTGTGCCTTAAAATGGACCTCATATCCAGACAAGCCTGCACATTCAGCAGCTCGCAGCCTTTTTACTCCTGTTGCCTGTTGATTCATTCTGAAGCCACTGAGGAGGCAAAGGCATTTGAAATTGCTCTGACAACTGTAGCAACAGGCCTTTGCTTAGCCTAGGTATAAAAACACTATTTTGTAGGTGTGGTGCCCTAGAAACAACAAGCCACTTGGCAGATCACCCATGGAGAGGTTTGACACCTGTAGACCATTATTTTCAAACCATGAAGACAATTTCTGTAACAGTAGTTCCATTCCCTTGCTGTAATTTGCCTTTCACTGTGACCTGGAACTCATTTTTCGGTGAGTGAACGGTCTCTGGTGTTAAAGACATTTTTGGCACGAGGCTCCATCTTCCTCAGATAGACTTATTGGCACAAGTGTCTGTTATATGTGGATGTGAGGCTTAGGAGTATCCCCTGCACTTTTCCCAGTTTTCATTCCAATGGATCCTGGTTACACCTTTCCAAAGTGTGTCACAGTTCCTGTTTTGTATAATCCATGTTTGCTGATACTAAACTGTGCTCATGACTCCCTTAAAATGCAAACGATTGCACTTGGCACGAGAGGAGGAGACTAAAATCTTGTTCTTATAATAGATATTCCGAGGTGGTAGAAAAACAAAACAAACAAAACTTATTGCTAAAGAACTGTGTGTCCATCTAAGGAATTTAAATAGTTTCTATTACTGACTGTATTTTGTTCCATTAAATTGGGTCAAATATCTTATTTCCCTTTAATCAATTTCCCTGGAAGTTTCCTTTATTTTTCTCTCCTTCTAGTAGATTTTCCCATAATATTAGACAATCTGAGCCTATGATTTGTGACACATTAATAACTACAGAGGAAAGAGCTAGTCATGTAAAAGAATGTTGTCTTGGCAAGCCAGTGAGTGCTTTTCCTCAGCTGGGAGTTCTGCTGGTTGGAATATAAGGGCAGGCAAGAAGGAGTGCTAGTTTATTCAGATAGAAAAGCAGAAACAAATGGTCTTTTGCACTTGGGAGATACCTATTTGCAAGTTTAACCATAACCATGATTATTATGGGAGTATCATGGTTTCCAGATGAATTAAATGAGTTTTTTCCCCCTTTCATGTCAACTGCAAGACAGTCACAGTGTCGGCTGTAAATGCAGCTGACACGAAACCTGGTGCTTTCTCTAAAGAGAACATTTTCTCTCTCTTAAAGCACAGAATGTAAAAGCTTATTCTGACAACATTTACCACTTTTAATGTGCAACCAAAATATTTCAGTCTTTGAAGTCTGAGTCAGACCTAAGGGAAGTGCCTGCCCTTTCTGCAGGCTGCAAGCCTTGCTCCAGGGGTAAACTCCTGTTTACTTCTTGTTGTTGCAGTGCTGCTGTTGGTGAAAGCAAACTCCTCAGCATGTTACACAGAGCATGGACTTCTGAGCATAATTTAAGCTCAGCAGCTCTCCTCCACAAGGGATTAAAGGGAAATGCTGTGCATACCCACAGAGATGATTGACAGAGAAGTGAACCGAGGCCATGGTTTTCCTGTCATTAATCACACACTGGTTTGGTGAGCTGGCTGCAGTTCATAGAAAGTATCACACTGATCTGACACTGCTGCCATCGGGGCTTGTCACTCCTCCTGTGTGAGGACATCATAAATTATGTGCAGGGAAGGAGGTGGAGAAAAGCTCTCTATTTTTGGAGCTTTTAGGTTGGATGGCTCTGCACAAACTGCTGATTAAGTCTTGCTGGCAACAAATTGGAAACTGTTGTCATTCATACTGGGTTCATTTCATAGCGTTTAGACTACGTTTTTAAGCTTTCCCATCTAATCACAAGGGTTGGAAATTTGCTTTGTTTACTCGACTCTGAGTCTTCCACTATGCCATCTCTCTGATTGCTGTTCTCTAGGCTGTGTTGCTGATGTCTGCTACAGATGTCTTGTGCCCTTGGCTCTCCCCTGGCTCCCATACTGCAGCTCCCCAGCCTTTACTTCTCCTGCCATCAAAGAGCTCAGGTTGCTTCAGCATGTGATGGATGGGATCAAAATCTCTCACAGCATTAATGAGTTGGATAAGCATTGGACCCAGGAGTTCTGCTCCTATCAATCCTACCACAGGCAGCTCGTGGTAAATACATGCAGTGTGACAGCAGGAATGGAATATTTACTTTGGCTCATTGAGGTTTGCACTGAGGTGGAAGAATTAATCCCATAACAAATTACACTTCTGCTATTGCTTCTAGGGGTCAGGATTTTTTTAGCACCAGACACACAGCTCTCTCTGCTCTTCTCAAAGCCAGCAGACATCAGTGGCTGGATCAGAGCTTCTCTTTGACCTCTTATCAGCAATGGGGACAACAGCTAAACCTAAGCTCTGGGTTCAGTGTTGCAGGTGTCACAGAGACAGCGTGGAGAGGCTTCACTCCAACAAGTATTCCTTGTAGAATCACAGAATGTCTTGGGTTGGAAGGGACCTTAAAGCTCATCTTGTTTCACCCAGGGACACTTTCCACTGGACCCGGTTGCCCTGTCCAACCTAGCCTTGACCACTTCCAGGGATGGGATATCCACAGCTTTTCTGGGCAGCCTGTTCCAGGGCCCCACCACCCTCACAGGGAAGAATTCTTTTGCCACAGAGGTTTGCATGGAGGCCTCAGCCACTCTGCAAAAGGCAGCACTGAGGGGATGCTGGTGCTCCAAGGCTGGGGAATATCTGTGGAATGTCTCTGCTCTGGAAGTGTCGGTCAGACGGGCACTGCTCTGCACAGAGTTCACGAGTCTGTTCCTCCTGAGGGGCAGGTCACAATAGTGTTTTTTTCTTTACCTACATTATCCCATCCAGCCCTGTTTGTACTGCACATATAGGGGGAAAGATTGCTGAGACAGTTCTTCTCCAGAGGCTGTTAAGAGACATTTAGCTTCAGTTAAGACTACTCATAAAACGAGTCAGCTTTTGGGCAAGACAAGGCAGCACTTGGAAGCCCTCCCAAGCTGGTGGAAGGAAACATGATGCTCAGGCAGGAAGAGAACTGTTTATCCCAGAAGATGTGGACATGAGGAGCATGGGCAGGGAGATGTGGGAGGAGAAGGGCTCTCAGGAGCTGGGATTACCTAAGGAGCATGTTATGGAATACAATTGGTATTGTCACTTGTAACCTGCTAACAGCAAAGGGTAACACTCTTCTGGGAGAGATTTGGAGCCACAACAGACTTATCCAGGTAATTGAGTTGTCTCAAAACCTCCCTTTTTTCCCCCTGAAAAATGAATGTCCTCTCTGCTGAAAAAAGGAACACTTATGGATGCTGTGGGCAGGTGGAGAAGGAAGAAACACCTTGCCAGGTGGAGAAGGAAGAAACAATCTGCCTTGGCATACTTCCTTAGGCTTAGGCATACTTCCTACAGCCTTGTGCATCCCATGTGAAGCATTCAGAGTTTTAAGGCATCTTAACCTTTCCCCCACCTGCTACCATAGGGAAGGGCATAAAGGCTCAAGCCCTGACTGGTGTGGGGTACATGTGAACCTGGGTGGGCTGTGGGCAGAAGTGGCTCTTCCCTCCAGGCTGAGGCTCCTGGAGGTGGTGCAGCACTCCAGGACAGCAGCTCCCTTTCTCTCTTGTGTCACTGCGTGCATTGTATTTCTTGGCACCAGGAACCCATGACATCTTGATTTGCAAACGGTCAAATAAAATAGAAAAATAATGTCCCCTGTTAATAGGTTGACACACTGCTTCAGGCCAAGTGTGAGTATTTCTATAGCATTTGCTTTGCTGCCTTATGTCAGTAACTGTTGCTATTGAAAGTAAACACCCCAACTGGTTAAATCAACAGCGTTTTGTTTATTCAAAGCTCATAAACTCCAGTAGCTGTAGGTCACTTTATGAAGTGCCAACCCCTGGGGGAAGAGAAGGAATAGTGTGAAATTATTGCTTGCAGTCCACTCATCATGAACCTTAGAGGAAGGGGATTTATTGGCAATTAATATTTCTTGCAGAGGAAAAAAAGTAATCCTATTGAGGCAGCTCCACTCTGAACCTTGAACCTCCATACTGGTGGAAATGGGGAATGGGATGAAACCATCTAGGTTGGGGTTAAAAAATGAGACCTTTGGAGAAAAGGGGTTTGTTTTTTTTCTAAAAGCACCCCTGCCCATCTCAGCCTTCTAGACAGTGCTGTTGATGCTGCCCCAGCTTGGCTGGGGAGGGCAGAAGGGCTTTTGGCACTTCCCAAGAGCCAGGATGCACATTCCTGCTGATCCGGGGCTCCCTGGTAGGTTGCAGTGTACACAAACACTGCACTCTATGGAAGTTGGACACGGCTTTGGTCTTCAGCAGCGATTTCCAACTTGCCGAGATCCAAATGTAACTAAGATGAGTCAGATGGTTATTTCCTGGCTAAAACTTGTCCTTCCTCATCCTGAAAAAGCCTAGGGAACCACTGGACTGTGGGATGTCAGGTACCAAACTCTCTATTAACACAATGAAGTCTGAGAGGTGTAGGTTAATCTGGAATTTTGATGACCTAGGATGCTTTGGAAGTGAAATTTGGGGATTTTGGGAATAGGAATAAACAGTGTCCAGGGCAATGCTTAAATGCATTTTCTCTTGACTATTGTAGACATGTTTTTTGATGATTGCTATTTACTCTTAAGCTCTGAGGTTAAAGATGTGTCTTTGTGATAAATCCAATTATGAACTCATCAAAAATTAGAGTATTTTGGGAAAAGAATTAATCATACAGCCATGTGAAAGAAATTATAGCTTCTGTGAAAATAATCTGAATATATATTCTTAATTGGCAGTATCTTAGCCCAGATGTTGTTAAACGCTTGAAAGGAACAATGAGTCATAAGGTTGTTCTAAATAGATTTCAAAAAATGCCTCTCAAATAGCACAAGAAAGTTACAAACATTGAATTATCTGTAGTCTTTAACAAGAGCAAAATATCTGCTTCATGACTGACCTAGAAAAGTTGCTCCCCACTTCTGCAGAATGTATGAAAAGTTTAGTGCTGGTGTTTTCTCACCAAATATTCAAGCATTTTCTTCATGTGATGAGAGCCCTCGTGCAGCTCTCACTGTGGCCAAGAGCTGTTGGGTTTTGGGCTTTCTGAAGCTTGCACAGCAGTAAAACAGTGCCAGGTCAGGTCACAGACAGCCCAGCCCTGCCTGTGCGTGAGTGCGAGGCCAGCTGAACATATACGATATCATTTCCTGATTTTTGGCTCAGCAGCCAATGGTGTTCAGTGAAGACACAAGTGCTCAGGGTCTCTTTGTCAGAGAAAGTTAAAATCCAGCCAAGGCAGCTGTTAAATAGATGAGCAGGATCCCCTGGAGGCTTTTCCAGTTGGGGTGGATGAATCTGGAGGAGTTTGAGTGCAGGTCATGAACTCGCAGCTCACCAGACCCAAACTGCTGCCCACCTGGTCTGGTCATAGGGAAGCTCCTGATATTTTCCAGCTGTAGGGAACTGTTCTCACATCTTCACTTTCTTCAGCTCCTGCTGCTTGATGGCAAATAGTTGAAATGGCTTTGCAGGGATGGTGACCAGGATTCTCCAAAGCTTTTCTAACCATGCAAATGTCTTTTTTAGTGGGATGAGAGGAAAGTATGTGGAGAGATGGTGCTATCCTGATTTTCTGGCTGGGGAAAGAGAGAATAACTTGCCAAAGTCATGCTCCAAATTCATGGCCAAGAACAGTAAAGACCTTAGAAAGCCTTTATGACGTGCATGCCCATCTGGATCCCACCCTACCTTTTCTTCCCTTGCCTTTTGTAATCAAACTCAGTCTGCGACACAGGGCCCTGCTCCTCAGATGTTCAGGCTTCTGCAAAACATGCTTCCAAAAATCCTGGGCTGCAGCAATCCTGGGGTGACCCCCCCCCAAAACGTGGCTTTGTGGTTGCCCCTCTTGTGTGCACAGGGCTCATGGAGACAACTTCTTTTGGCAAGGACACTGTGCCAGGCCCAGCGTTGCCCCTGTTCTGTGGGAGGCAGTGGGATTTTGTAGAAAAGGCTCATTTTTTTTTCTCTCTGAAGGAATTCAGTGTTATTCAGTGGAATCCTCTCCGCAGGTGGAATTTTTGGGCTCTAGGGCTGTAGTGTGCCTGCACTTGAAAATTTGGCCATTTACTTGGAAACAGGCATGGGCAAGTTTCAACTCATTCATCCAGGCTGTCCTTTCTCAAGGACAAGGAGTAGGGCCAGCACAGCTGAACTGCTGCAGCCAACTCCTGAATGTTTCCAAATAAAATGCCTTGAGTAAGTTTATTTTTCCCTCTCAGGCCTAAATTTAGCACCCTGGAGAAGCTGCCTTGGCAGTCAGCGGATGGTAACGATGACAAGATCGATCTGTGGATAGTTCTGGGAAGATTTGGAAAGTCCTGGTAAAACAGAGTTGGTTTCATTCATGTTTGCAATTTGTCCACAGCCCAAAGGTCTGCTCATGAGCTTCCAATGGTTGAAAGACAAGACATTGACAGCTGCTCTGTTTATGGAGGACAACAGATGATCCTGACTGGACAGAATTTTACAGCAGAGTCCAAGGTGGTGTTCACAGAAAAAACATCAGGTAAGGCAGTTTTTTTTCTAACTTTCCCTAATGGGATAAGGCAAATCTGTAATGCCAAGTCTCGTCGTAAGATTTGTGCTGATGATTAACCCTACTCAAGTGAGTAATCTCGTTCAAGTTCATGTAAGTAAAACCATGAGAGTAAAATTAGAGTTGGGAGCAAATATTTGTGTTATTGGTTCACAAGAATGTACATATTGGGAATAGCAGGAACAGGATATGATATCAAAGAAATGAGGTGACCATTACATGTTCCTCTGTGGTTGTTCAATCTCATGCTTAGTGAACGCTACTGTAGAAATCATAATGGAAATGAACATTTTTTATTGATGTGAACTACGAGCAGAGATTATGTTTTCTTCCCGTCAGAAGTCTGTGGAGAAAAAATAATGTATATTATATTATTATATGTAATATACATAATATATATTATGTATAATATACATAATGTATATTTTCATATAAAAATGAAACTATTTTTAAATACACAGTAGAATGCAAGAATGCTTCACTTCATCTTCCATATTTTTTATTGTAAACTTTGTGCTGTTAAGAAAACTTGTTGTCCCAAGTTTTCTGTTGGTAAACTGAGGCAGAGGCAGTTTAATCCGGTGACTTGCAGGGGTTTAAGAAATTGCATCGCCCAAGAGAACTATATGTGCATGATCTGTGGGATAGTGCCTTTGGCAAAAAGTAGGAATTGAGCCAAAAATGAACATGTGTGGGCACCAGCTGGTGACCTGGGAGGGAAAAAAGCATTCATGGGTCCCAGCTCCTTCTCATACCACTGGCAAGCCAGGCTATTTTACAGCAGGTATGAGAGGCTCTGAAGAAATGTGGAGGTTCAGATGAGCCTGTGCAGTCAGAGGAGTCTTTTTGGCACACTGTGTTTCCTTTTGAGCCCATGTATTAATTCCTTCCCACTGTGCTGCCACTGTTCCGTCGATGTCAGCGAATTGTGAAGGTGCATGGGAACATGCTTGGCAGCCCACAACAGTACCTGTCCCAAGAATGTTTTGCAGTAACTAAAGGAGATGATACACTCAAAGGAGGGAGCTCTTAATGCCATTTCGAGGAAACATCCAAAACGCCCTGCCCCTGTTTCCATATAAGAGCAGAGAAGGCTCTGGCTGGAATAGATGTTAGAAAGTAAAAAGAACAACAACATTTTCCACACACTAAATCTAAAGCTTTTCTTCACTGCTGGGGAAACTGTGGGGTTTTTTCTTCTTTTTTTACCTCCTGGTAAGGGAGAGCCATGAGTTATCCCAGTGGTTGTGCCCAGTCTGGAGCAGGGATTTACTTGCTGGTGTTCCATATCCTGCCTGCCCCGCCACCCCTCAGTCTCTGCAGGCAGTCTCAGTCTGCTGGACTTTGAATAAATGCTTGGCAGAAGGGGAATTTAGAGGATGGGAGGTCCAGAGTCAAATCCTTGGTGTGAATCAGATGTCTGTGTGGTATGCAGTGGGTTATGTGGGGAACTCTGCTCTGTGCTGAGCCAGTTCTCTGTGTGTCTGTGCACTGCTCCATAATGCAGCAACACCTCTTACAGAGATTGCCTTAAAGTGCTTTTAAATTAAGATTGCTTTATGTAATAGGTATATCTTAAAGTGAGAAAGTTGAGAGGGTTAAGAATCTGAGCTGGATATGCAGATCATGCAGGGCTGACTGCACCATACAGAATTCAACCAGTCTGATGAGTGTCTCAGCCTGCCTGAAAATTAGGATATTGTGCACCTGAGACTTTCAGCTTCCCTCATTATACACTGTATACAATTCTAAATATCACTATCAGGCCATGCCTAGTTGTCACTGCATCGTGCTGCTCGAGCACAGAACAAGGAGCCCCGTTGTGCAGCCCGATTTATCGATTCAAAGTCTCTGGGTGGAAGGAGGAGGTGGATCCTGCACTCACCTCAGGCAGCTCGCTCACTGCAGACCCATCTGCACCTTGCAGAAAGCGCTGATGAGCTGCTCAGAAGCAGAACAAGCCACAATAAACATCCCTGTGGGTGGAGAGCACATCGCTGGCGTGACCCTCTCATTGTTGCGGCTCTTCCCGAGCGCAGAGCTGCCCCGGGGAGCCTGTGAAAGAATCACACCTTTCTCGAGGCAGGAAGATGCAACAAGCTCGCAGGGGGAGCTTAGTTTTCTCTGAGTTTCATTTTAACAGCTCACAGGCCTTGTCTGTGCTAGCAAGTGGTACTGGATTTGCCACTTTTGCCACCAGTTTTAGCTTTGCTGGCAATGACAAGGGTGAGAGCAGTAGTGTGGGTAACCACCTAACAGCTTTCATCAGGTCATACTCCACAGAGCTCTTGGACTTGTCTTGTGAGTCCAGGGTTTAAGATGAGAGGAGCAAGACTGTTTTTGCCCCTCAAATCCTTTGTGCAAGTATCTTTGTGCAACGAGATATTCTGTTAATTGTTTCATAGCCTCCAAAATCTGGGTGCGTCTTGAATTTGGATCAATGTCTGCAATAAAGTGGGTGCTGAGAAGCAGCAATCGGTCACCTTACAAAACTGAGGAAACTGCAGTTGGGGGTCACAATTGTAAATTAGGTTTCATCCCTCAGGGGAACACTCAAAACCTATTTCCATTTGCTTTGGATCTTGTAGACAATTCTTCACTCACTGCTTGAAACGCAGAGGGACGCAGAACTGCTCCTAATTGTGACTGAAATACAGCAGGGTTCTGAGAACAATAATGAGCAGCTTTTATTTCTCTGTTTCATAGAACTATAGAGACGTATATTTTTCCTTAGAAATACCGGGAAAATAAAGACTATTCCCCAAATTGTGCCAGGGTGTCCTTCTGAAAATAACTGCCTGGTGTCACGCGAACTGCAGGCTGTGGCACCGAGTTCACCAGGGACAAGGCTGTGAAAGTCGCTGGTTTTGGGCTCGGGACAGGAAATGGCAGCAGGAAGTGAAGTGAAGGGGCTGGAGCTCAGTGTTCTGTGGGGACAGAGCAGTGGTGTTTGAAATGCTGGTGCATAAATAGCATTAATTTTCGTAATGATAAGGTTTATCAACATGCAAGCCGTAGACTGGCTTTTAAACTTGTTTAAGGTTATCTCTTTGTGATGAAAGATTGTAATCTGTAGCTGCTGTAAGCCAGGGGAGCTCATAAATTCGGTAAGTCCAGTGCACAAAAGGAAAGTTTGGCTGAAGGAGTTTTAAGATCTGAACTCAGAGACACGTAACTGAGCCCAGCTAAATAAAAATAGGTCAGAAGAAGCAACTAGATTGGATTGTACAGATAGCAATTTTTGAAGTGCATGTATTCCTTTAATTTAGGTCTGCAAGAGAGAGCTTGAAAAGCAATCCTAGAGCTATCAAGGATTTGGAATATGCTGAAGGTCAGGGGTGTCAGTGTTTGGTTGGGGCCCAGACCTTACAGTGCAGTTAAAAAAAGAAAAGATTTGGAATTCCCCCTTTTATTTATTTTAATTGTCATGTAATAATTTGCAAGTCAGATGTTGGTTGCATTGTGTTTACTCCCATTTGTGTACTGGTTACTGCTGCTCTGCTGTCAGTGATAGGGGAGTTTCGTGTTTCTCTGGGAGAGGAGTGCAAATGGACTGTGATTTCCCCTGCCAAACTCTTCTGGTGGCCACATGGACATCGTGAATCATCACCAGGACAATGTGGGTGGTGGAGGAACAACCCAAACAGAGCGTCCATCCTTGGAGGGGATCCACCATAAATCTTTCAGTCCATCCACGCAGTGCAGGGAGAGGAGGTGGTGCTTTCTGTGCCCTTTGAACTGATGCAGCTGCCAAGGCCCCTGAAGAATGGATGTTCAAAGTCCCTGTGACAAAATAAATCTTTCCAGCTCTAGATTCAAGCTTGAATGTCTGCTGGTTTCAGGAGAGCTCACCCCAGGGCAGGATCAGGACCATGATGTTCAGTGTGTCAGTGGTGAATTGAGGTTTCATCTGCACAAAATGCACCTGCCTCCATATCCTAGAAACAAACCATGGAGCATGTGGCAGTGGATTCCAACATCCAGGAGTCTTTCAGGGCGATGCACTGTAGAAAACTGTGGAGAGGTGGCATCATGGCGTGGATAATGGGAATAGAATGTGTTTTGGTTTTGATGGTAATGAGGAGCCAGGGCTGATGGTCATGTCATTGGTGGGAGAGGTGAAAGGAAGTTCTAACAATGTCTACAGCAACATTCCCCTTTTCTGTTGTGTCCAGCCTGAAATTCCTCACCATGCCCCAACCAGGGAACTAAATCCCTGTTTGTAGTCTGACAGTTTCATGAATGATCCAAATACTCCTGGGGAATGCAGGAAACAGAAAACTGTTTTCAACATTTAAGTCTGTGAACTTAATAATGCAAAATTAATGGTGCAATTTTTTAGGCAAATTAAAGATTTTTAAAAAATCTTTTTAAAAAAAACTTTTGTTTTTTCCACAGGTCCATCCAAAAGAGGTGTTTGCTATTTGACCAAATAAGCAACTTTAAATATTGAATGCAAGCACTGAGCTCCAGTCTGTCACTGATTTCTATATTAATGAACTTAAGGAGGGCTAAGATGAGCAGGACATATCTTAGAACAAGGCTAATAATGCAGTGATAGATGCATTATCCACTCCTGACCATGCATTAAGTGTAGGTTTGAAAGGCATCATGAGATAAAAATCCAGCATCTGGGGGAAAAAAACCAAACTATTGTTTAGATTTTTTCAAAATGGGAAATTTAAAAATGGGAAAGGCTAGGGAAAAAAGCACAAAGATTTGGTAATAGTTACAGAGTTAGCAAAACTGAGCGTGGTACTGTAATCTTACGTGGTTCAATTTGTTTGCAATATGTGAGGGTCTGTAGAAAATATATGAAATAAATGTGTTATCTTACTATCTTCCTGATAGTTTTGAAAGAGCACTCAGTCTGTGGCTGGAGTCCAGCATGTAAAGCTGGATGCATATCCCATCCACCCTAAACCTGCAGAGTGATGGGATGGACTGGGGGAATAAATTACAGATGTCTCTGTCAGGAGTTCCACCTGATTTTTGCATTAACTGAAGGTGTCACCTTCCAGGTCCATCTCCCTCCTTGGTGCACCAAAGTAAGGCAGCAGCAAAGTGACTCAAGGCTTGAGAGTTCTCTCTGCAAAAAGGTGTCAGAAGTGGGGAGGATCAGGGTGGTTTTGTTCTCTTTGAGTTTCTTTTCTGTTCTTTCTATGCAGAAGAAGAAGGTGTCTCAGCAAATCCCACCATATGTAAACACTGAAGAGCAACAAGTGTTAATCAGGATTAGCCTGGTTTTGCTGTGCAAATTAGAAAGTTTCAGGGTAAATGGGGCACCTTCTGCTTTTCCTTGCTCTTATAGTTGCTAAAACCCAACAAACCTTTCTACCCAAAGGTTTTCCTCCTGGCTGAAATGTGCTGCCTGCCCCAGGTGTTCTTGTAATCCCACGGGACAATTGTCAGACATCTAACTGGGGATCCCAGAAAAACACTGCAAAACAGGAAAAAATCTAAGGATCACACACACAAAAATGCAAGAGAGTGTGGCTGCAGAAACGGAGTTGCCATAGCTGTGAGAGACTCAGCGAGACAGGGTGGAATCCAGTGTTTTGGAAGGTTTCCCCGTATGACACAAGATTTTGGAATTTTACAGCTGGTAAATCCTTATTAACACAGGCAGCCACTACTGGCCTGGATTCCCTGGCTCACTGTTTACTATGGGGGCGCCTGATGGAAGATTGCCTGGTCCTGATTATTCAGTTTAATTGTTTAGGAAGAATATTAAAAAAAATAAATAATTCTTGGTATAAACAAAAGGCAGAGAGACAAGCTCCCATCACCTGTTGACAGAAAATTGATCATGAAGAAAGCTGGCATGGGGAGTGGAATTCCCTGTTCTCCCACTTAGTCATCGCATCCTGGTGTGAGTCATTTTATTACATGGAGGTTCCCAGTGGTTTTATTTTGAGAGAAGCTTTTGTTTAATAATTTATACACACACACACACACACAAACACACACTTATAATCTCAAAAAAACAACAAATCTATTCTGATGAATTGGCATAAGGAATCATTTGGAAGAGCTCTGGAATGAAATACTGTTCCTGCTGCTTCACAGTTCAACTACTGTATTTATGTTTTATTTTAATGTCAGTTGAATTCCTCAACAATAGATGGGGAGAAATCTCCCCTAGACTTGTTCTCACTGTGCAAAATGTCAGATTTGGGGCTGGGCTGGATGGTGGATGACTAATCCATTGCCCTTTTACCTCCCAGACCTTGACTTGTATCTTTGGCCTTGGTGACTCAAACTTATGTCCTCAGTGAAATGAAGGCACTGGGCTCTGCTCATAATAAACAGAGCTCCATTAGCTGCAGTGGGCAGTCTTGCTTCAGAGAGAAAAAGAACTACATAAAAATGAAGCTCAGGAAAAAAATCTGTAGTTCTACTTTTCATGAGTTTTAAATACATTTATGCCGTGTTTGCTGTAAAGTTTGAAAAGTATTCTGAAGTAAGAGCTTAGAAGGAGACAACTGCTTAGAACCAGATGCTGAGCAACCTTGCACTGACGTGGAGCAGAATAACTTCCCAGCTGAAATCAGATTTTGTCCCTGAAAAGGGCAGCAGAGATGTTGAGTGAGCATTCCCTGCCCGTAAGGTTTCCACATCCCAGAGTGGTGTCTCTGCTGCTGGAAAGCGTTCATTGCTCTTTCTTTTGTTCTTGAGGTGGCTCTGAAAAACCTTGTCTGTTTTCCAGAGATGTCTGTCATCTACTGATAAAAGCTGACAGAGATAATTGTTGTGCTTTTTTGGAAGACCTTCCAAGACACACAGTGAATAGGGAACTCTGCAGAAATGTGTAGTTGGAACAGCTGTCCCTGCAGTCACCAGGCTCAGTTTCCTTGGGGAATTAGCATGGTTTGCTGCCTGGGAGAAAGGTAACAGGTTGTTCATTAAGTAATTTGTGTAATGCTTGACTGAAAATCAATGTATGTTTTCAGGCATAAAATCATATGCAGGCATAGAATCCCATACAGAATCAGCACAATAGTATATTTAGTCTTCAGCTGGAGAGAACTGCACAGAAAATTTCCTGAACCTCTCAGTCCATCAGTCATGCTTGTTCAAATAAAGCAGTTAGTTTGTTTCTCTGCTAGTTACTGACCCCAAAGTCATGAGTAAGGGGTCGTGAATAATGTGTAAAGGCTGTAACTGGTTTAGAAAACCTTTAATTGGCTAATTAAAAAAGGGCCTATAAGGGGCTGCAGAGAATCACCCAAAATGTTCCTAATGCAGGCTGACATTTTGATTTTCCCCAGTTTGAAGCAAGACTTTTGGTATGATCACAGTTTGAGTTAGAAAGGGTAGAATTACTTTCTTCCAACAACTCATTCATTCCTCCAAAGAGTGCTGACACAATCAGATCTCTCATCAGGGTTTAATGCTAAGTCTCATAGCCCTGAAGCAGCACAAAAATCTCTATTTCCTGAACATTTCACTGACCTGTGGTGTTAAAGACTTGCCAACTAAGACAAACCATTAAATGAGCAGGGAACCACAACAGTAAAAATACTGCATGAGGCAGCCATGGCTGGTAAGACCTCAGGGTCTACATCCAGAAATATTTTATCATCTTTAATGGAACTACTGCTCTTTCCAGAGGCACAGATTAAATTCTCCGTAGTGGAGGTAGAATTTTAAAGATGCCACACACGTGGACATGACACCAAACTTCTATGTGATCCAGGTATGTCCCAGGACATCCCTGCAGTGCCCTGGCTGCTGCTAGGGCAGCCCAGCACTGATTGTGTCTTGCTGAGCACACACTCTCTGTATTTCTGTGCTTGTGTTCTTACAGTATTTCAGTAAAAATGGTGCTGCTGCTCTTTTGCAGTTTTCTTCCATGTCCATTGTTGAAGCAGGTTTAATTATAGCAATAAACAGCTATCTGTACTTGTAGACTTTAGATTAAATTATTAGTCAGGCTGGGGTTTAATCTTCCCGATTTCCAAGCAGGAGGGAAACAGTCATTTGTCTCGTTTGTGGCATGACAGAATTAAGGGTAATTGAGGGCCAGAAGGGACCTCAGGAGGTTGTTGAGCACAACCTCCCCCTCAAAGCTGAATTCATCTGTGGTGCTGAGGCACCACGTGAGCTGTGACACTGGCACTGGAGAGAAGAGCCCACCATGGTGTACCCAAGTTGTGACATGTGTTTTGGACTGGGGGCTGTGCTCTACCATCACATCAGTGGTATGACTTTTACAATAAGAAGCCCATTTTTGCAGATAACGTTCTTCAAACATCCACTTTAGTTTCCTCCTAAGAGTATTCTGATTTCTGCACGGTCTGAAGATGATCTGTTGACAGTTTGGTGCAAGTTTTCTCTGTTCAAAATTTCCTTAGGTGATCCTTAGACTTCTCAGTTTATTCCTCCTGCTTTCTGTTAACTCTCTGAGTGTGCATAATGAAAAGTTTTCTTCTCATTGCCAGCAAAAACAACGGGTTAAAGTAGAGAGAGATTTCTGAATGCAGTTGTATTTTTCATTTTATTCACAGCCTCCCTCATCCTTCTGCCAAAAGCTCACCATAATGTGTGTATCCAGAGTGGTTAAAGGAAAAGCAAATATTGATTGTCTCGAGCTAAAGTGAAGCAGTGAGACAGATGGAGCCACATCATCATATTTAAGCATAAAGGTCAGGGAGTGAACTGCAGAGTGGTTAAATTCAACAGGGCTTCAGTGCTCAAAGAACAGGGATTGCTGCTGCTGACAGATTTGTTAGAAACCTTTTTAACTGCCACCAGTATGAATATATATCCAAACAGAAGCATCTATCATTGTTAGAATGATAGCCCCCAATACGTTTATTTCTTGTTTGGTTAGACTTATTCTTACTCTTGATCCTCACAGACTTTGGACTCAGCCTAAACATCATTTGATTTGTACGGTTGGCTTCATTAGCTTTTAGTGCAATTTCAGTGTCTCAGATACTAAATCAAATCCACTGTGTTGTGGTTGCATGTGGTTCACAGGCCTCTGGAATATGGTAGATGACTTAAAGGCCCCTTTCTACTTTAGTTTATGCATTTTGGACCAACAAATTCTTTTGATTTCTACCTTCTTTGTGAAGTTAGTGCTGTTGTATCTACACAGACTGTTTGAATTTAGCAGTACAGAAACAAAGATGAAACCGTTCTGCCTGGAGCAAAACCAATGTCAAATATTCCTTCTTGGCTGTCCTTCTTGTCAGGACATCTTCATATTGCTTTGCTGAGGCAGTTCTGATGTGCGTCTCTATCAGAGCTCATATTTTATGACATATGTGTTTCCTTTTTCCTCCTCTTTTCCTCAGAGGACTATAAAAACTTATACTTTGGGTTTCTTTTCCTAGAGCCCTGGGAGATTCCTTAACACACACTGTGGTGGTTTCTTTTTGCAAAGGTCACCTAGAAGAGGAATCCCCCCACTGAGTATTTACTGCCTTGTCATTTAGACAAGTATTTGCTGGATTAAACCCTCTGTATTTTGGCTTCTTCCTTCCCTGACATGTTTGCTGCCTCAACAGCAGTGAGATGCATTAATAAGGGTATAGACTGAATGTGCAACAGCCCAGAGCAGTGGCCAAAGTGAATGCTCATGTTAAATTACATAAATAGTGGAGTATTTTCCATCCCTTTGCACAGAGATCCCTTGGGATGTGGCCTGAGAGCCTTGCTGGCTCCAGTGATACAGCTTGGGCCATCCCAGCTCCAGGGCCACTCATCCACGTGTTAGTGTAGAAAACACAACTGACTCACTGGGGGGGAACTTGAAACACTTTAAAAAAGAGAAAAAAGTACGAGTTTCTTAGTGTCTCCTCCTGCAGCAGGATGCTCTGGCAGTAGCTGTGGGAGGAGCTGGAGCCTGGGATCTCTCTCGCCCTCGCCTTCTCACAGGCAACTGATGGATGGAACCAAACTTCCAGCTGTTCCTTGGTTGCCTCCACTTCCCCAGCAGGAAGGATTGGGGTGAGGAGGCCCAGCCAGCCCTGGGTGCTCACTCCTGCCCCACCACAGTCCAGGTGCCCATGCCGAGGGAGGAAGGGATGCACTGTGGGGGATGGCCTCAAGGAAAACCCGTCTATCCCCGGTGTGTGCGCAGGGACCAGAACACAGCAGAGGTGTCTCAGGTGTGAGGTGCTGGGACAGGTGAGGTTCTGGCACACTGGGAAGGACCCCCAGGCTTAGAAGACACAAAGCTGGGGCAGGCAGGGTACCCCAAGGGTTCTGTCCTGGCCGTGGAGCAGCCGCTGAGCCCATCTTGCGTTGAGGCTGCCTGGAGAGCCCGGCACATCTGTCAGCTCATTGTCTGGGCCCAGCACAGAACAAAGGGGAAAGCAACAGAAAAAATGCAAAATTCATTTAAAAATACTCTTTCATTTCCCTTTTCGCCAGAAGCAGAAGTACTTAAATAACAGAGGACAAAAGCAGCTCTTGCAGAACTTCCAAGAGTTGGGAAAAATAAAAAGTCCTGTGAGAAGGACTGTTTTCAGGAGACTTCCACCCTTCTCCTGCCCAGCCTGGGCAGGCAGCCTGGGGAACCCCCCAAAAAACGTGCCTGGAGCTGCCTCCCCCCTAAAGCAAACACAGCCTCAGGCTGCAATATTCCCAGTCACGTCAGGGCCTTTGGAGACCTCTCCCCTGATCATTCTAAAATCAAACTTTCAGAAAGATATGAAGCAATTTTTATTTTTTTTTTCCCTCCATCAGTGTTTTTATTCTGCAAATTGCTTGCCTAAAAGGTTCAACGGAATATAAAAAACAAAGGGGTAAAGATTAAAATCTAAAAAAAATGAAGTGAGAAGGAAAGCATAGCTAAAAAATGTTTCTGGGGAGACAGTAGATTTAAGGAATATTTTTAACCAGATGAAGCACCCAGTCTGTGTATGAATGAATGTCCTGTTACTACTATGTACTCTTACAGCACAGGGGTTACTTTGGTGAGGTTCAATACAAGAGGATCAGATTTTATTTTCCTCTGTAAATACAGTTTTGTGGAGCTCAGAATGGTGAAGAGCTGCATGGATGAGATTAAGAGCAGAAAGAGTTCCAGTGGTTCAGAGGCAGAGGCTGTGACACATGCAATGAAATGCTTTTACCCTGAGTACAGTGAATATTTGGTGCTTTTTAGGACTGCTGCTGGCATTCCATGGGAAACCATGTGGTCTCGGCTTAAAATGGCAGAAAGTGACCATTAATAAGTTATCTGACCTTCTGATGCCCTCCATCAGTCAGGATGGCTGAACTCAAGTCTGGTAAAAACCAGATGTTGCACCTGTGTTAAATATTTCATTCCTCAGTTTGGCTAATTTCTACATAAACATTTAATTTTAATATGTACCTAGGCTTTTTCCTGGCTAGAGAAGTGTTCGATGATGTGTTTAAATTAAATGCTGTTGCTTTTGGTTAGGACTGGGAAGGTGCTTGGAATAAAGTCCATTTTGAGAGTTTTGCTAAGTTGATGCCCTTAATTTGTGTCCTTTCTTTTGAAGCCAAGTTCTGTGATTAAAAAAAAATAAAAAATTACAGTGAGGTTAATATTGTGATATTCTTCTAGATGGGCAGCAGATCTGGGAAATGGAGGCAACAGTGGACAAAGATAAGAGCCAGCCTGTAAGTATGCAAAGCATTGGATGTCTTCTCCTCGAGCTTCTCAGAGAGCAAGTTGTATTCAAGGGGTAGTTTTGAAAGAGCGTCTCAAAAGCAGAAAGAGCAGCAATCTTGCTGCTGGGATGAACAAATGTCAAATGCTCCAGCAGTAGATGTGTTGCAAAAAGAAGCAATTCATTTAGCAGCAACCCACAGCAAATTGAATAACTGCTGGATTTTGTGTTCTTGCAGAAGACTCTATTGTACCAGCCCAGCCCTCTGCAGGATGCTGGCTGTCCTGGCTTCCTTTGCCTGCGTGGAAGCCTTGGGTGCTGTGCTCTTTGCAGGACAGGATTTGTCCTACAGTATTTCGAATGAACACTGGTCTTTCAAGGGAATGAGCTTCTTTGTTCACTTTGCTTAATGGGACCTTCCTGCAGTCAGTCAGTGCATTTAGGGGCTGCACTGACACTGCCGAGGGCCATGCCTGCCCCGGCGGAAGGGAACGGGAGACTTGCTCCTAATTTCCATGGAAGTGGGATCCGGATATGTATAAGTGAAAAGCCTATAGAATGATTAAGTTTATTCTGACAAAAAGAGGGAATTCTGCAGCGCACACTTGTTTGTCAAGCCCAGTGTGATTAACAGTGCTGCTGCTGTTATCACCATTTCATGTGTTTTATTTATAGCTGAAGCTTCTCTTTCAAAGTTCAGGACAACATCAAGTGCAAGAGAGGATTCAGTGCATAGAAACCAGCTTGCCAGTACCAAAAATCTTTGTCTTGCGCCATCTGCCCTTTTTTTTTCCTTTCTTATTCTCATACCCTTTATAGGGATGAATGGGGAGACTTCTCTTCCTTTGTGCCTGGACATGTAGCGAGGGGAGATGCAGACAGACATCTGCAGTCAGCCTCAGTTAGTGATTCTTTGTTGTCACCCTCTGTTGTTTCAGAGCATGCTTTTTGTAGAAATACCTGAGTACCGTAACAAGCACATCCGCACAGCCGTGAAGGTGAACTTCTATGTCATCAATGGCAAAAGAAAAAGAAGCCAACCCCAGCATTTTACCTACCAACCAGGTAATTCTCAAGGACAGAGCCAGTTGTTGCCTAGCTCTCATGAGCAAGATTTGATTTTCTGCTGTGTTGTTTTCTTGCTGTTACTTGAGGATCTAAATGTTACTGATTTAATTCAGCTAAGCGCTCAGCAACCAAGCGTTTGGTTTGAAGGATGCATATGATTTATGATCTGGAACTGCCATGAATTTGAGGTGATGGTTATCTTGGCAATGGGCTGATGCTGCCCCCTTCACTTGAGGGAAGTTTGCCAAAGCCTCAGTGGGAACAGGCTCGGTCTGTGGCATGGTGTGACCCTTATGAAAACCATGAGTGTTGCCTTCCCCAGCTGACGTGTCCAGCAGTAAGATAACATCGGATCTGGGAAACAAGGCCTTGGTATGGGGGAAGGCAAGCAATATATATTCCTCAGAATGAGGCTGATGGAGAAAAATATGAATGCTTTTCTGATGTTCTTCCTCTTGGGAATTGGTCAGCCATGTCACAATAAATGCAGTGCGATTACTAATGAGATTCCCAGAATTTCTCAGCTTTGGCTGAGAGAAAAATATTGTGAGAAAATCAGAGTATTGTGTTTGTGGAAACCAGAAAGCATAAAATAACAGTACCAGATTTTATGCAAGCTTCAAATGATGTCTTAATTCGACTTGTCTCTAAGGACAGGCAGACATTCATTCTCATTTTTGTTTTGGTCTCCTCCAGCCTGAAAATCTCTGGTCCTCTCCCTGAATTTATGAATCAGTCACTAAAGTGAAAGTTTTGTATAGTTGCTAAATTGTTCTGCTTTGAAATAGTATTGAGAAGTACACTTCTATCTCAATACAATCCTTAAAATAGACCACTGAGGGGAAGAGATCCTTACACTTCTGAAAAACAATCCTTTTGCACGACTATTGTATGGTTTCCATTGTATGGTGTCTCTGTAGTGACAGAGTTTTGGGGAAAATTGGACAAAAGAAGTCATTAGAAATGTGAGAATTTGCCTGTAGAGAGCCATCATTTATCCTACCAAGATTCACACAACTCTCACTAAATCCTGGTCTTTTAGATGATGATGTCAGAAAGATCTTCAGTTCTCAGCACTGAGGAAACCACATGCAGCAAAGGAGCTAAACCAAAAGCTCTGAAATAGTTCAACTCTGCCTTTGGTCAGTAGCTAAAAGTCTGACAGAAAAATGAGGAGTTACATATATCCCAGGATTTCTGTTTATTCAGTCTTCCTTTGAGATGGAAGGACTACATGAAACACCTGTGTATGGCTTCTTATTTTTCATGTGTTCCAGAATGGCCCTTAAAATGAATGAAAATATGAGCTGAAGTATTGAATTTTCCAATTTAGAAATTTGTGGTTTATTAGTACATTAAAGATTTTCAAGAACCTCTTAGTACAGAGTGTTTTCAAGAGAAACTGCTATGATTGCATATACGTGATGTATTAAACTTGGTGGTTACGAGATAGGAGTTCACACATGCAAATCTTGTAAATGGCTTTAATCTCTAATTACTTCACGGAAAAAGCTCTCTGTTTCTCACCAGCTCGTTATGAATAATGTCCTTTGCATGCTTTGTTCTAGTACCATCAATCAAAACAGAGCCCATTGATGACTATGATCCAGCCATAATCTGCAATACAGTACACAGTGGTCTGGGAACAGTAACACAGCCTTACTATTCACAGCACACAATGGTCACCGAGTCCCCTTCCTGCCTTGTGCCCACTATGGCCCCTTGCCAGCAGTTGCGCTCAGGCCTTTCCTCTCCTGATTCTCGATACCACCAGCAGAACCCGGCCGCTGTGATCTACCAAAGGAGCAAGAGCCTGAGCCCCAGCCACCTGGGCTACCAGCAGTCCAACCTGATGGCTGCACCAGTTGCCATTTCGGATGCCCACAGGTCAGTGCTGGTGCACGCAGGTTCCCCAGGCCAAACTCCAGCGGTGCTCCACCACTCTCCAGGCAACCAGCAGTCTTCGCCTGTCATTCACTATTCTCCAACCAACCAGCAGCTGAGGTGTGGAAGTCACCAAGAGTTTCAGCACATCATGTGCTGTGAGAATTTTACATCCAGTGTTGCAAGATCCAGCCAGCCCCAGGTCAGTCAGGCCCAAAGGTTAAGCCCGAGCTCGTACCCGACGGTGATTCAGCAGCAGGCAGCCTCAGGCCAGCGAGTGGCAAAAAACGGACCCCCAGGGAGTGACCAGAAAGAGGTGCTACCAGCTGGAGTCACCATCAAACAGGAACAGAACCTGGACCAAGCCTACCTGGATGATGGTAAGTGCCTCACTTCTCTCTTATGAGTCAGTTTGCTGGAGGGAAGGGGAAAGTTTGGAGCTTCTAAATCCCACCTCAGCGTGTTTCCGCAGCGTACTCTGATTTTGGTGGGTGTGGATATTTGCTGTTTACTCGTGGCATATTTGAATCCTGTATTTATATTCTATTATATTGGGTCTTTCATTAACTGCATTTTTGGTAGATGGCTATGCACTTTGGCAACCAACCACAAAAACAAGTGATCTGCAGAATCCCTCTGCTTCGTGCCACAGGCTGAGCTGTCAGGTTTAGCTGTTGCCATTTTGTTTCCATTTGCCAAAAGTTGGTTTGGAAAATGGTGACTCTGAAATGAAGTGCACTTTTAAATTATTTTTTTAATAATTATTCATATCAGGGCAAAGTCCACTTTGTAAAATGCTCTTGTACATTTTGTACCAAAAAAAAAAGCCCATTGAGCCATCTATCAAGGCCTGTAATGAATGGGGTAGTGCTGCAGGCAAAACTATTGCAGATGTTCTAGATGAACAGTGGGACATTGATAAGTGAAACAATGCTGTTTCTTTGTTGTGAGCCAGCTGATTTAGCCCTTAGGAATGAATGTAAGTTGGAGTAAAGCTTTCTTTGAACATACCCTGCTTATTGTTAGGTAGGCAGCTATTGGTGATCTGGTTGATTGGTTCTTTTATTAAAGCGTGTTCCTTGCAAAAGGAAATCAATGCAAAATTAATAGTGCAGCTGGACACTGTAGTCATAAACCCAACATGGATTTTAGTGGGAGCAGAGTGAGGTTGCCTGATATATTGCTGCAAATATTGGATGTTCTTATGTAGGAAGTACAGACCTGATGGTCACAGATGGTAACTGTGATTGCCTCCTGGGCAATCAGATCAGGCATGGCATGATCTTGGAGATGTGCACCATGATGTGCTGAAAGCACACAGAAGTGTGGGATTTGTACTGCAGTTACTCACCTGGAGTTGTGAAATTGTGCCTGTGAAGGTTTTACTTTCTTCAGTTCAGGTACTGACTCTGCTCTGTGGCTGTGTCACGTCCAGTCTTCATTGCTGGGCAGAGTAGAGTTTGGATGGTTTTCTCTGGTTTTCCCTTTGTCTGTGTTTGAAATGTGCTTGGTATAGCTTTGGTGCCACCACAGTAAAATCTGCAGTGTTTTTCCTGGTTCCCTTGTCTGAACAGTGTTGAATTGGGTTTTAAGACTGGATTTCCTTTAGGAGATCCACCTCCTGTTCAGGGAATTGGGCATGTAACAAAGATAGAATTTTTAACAGGAAAACTGAACACTGTTTGTTTAAGGCACTTTTAATATGAGAAGCTGAGAGATTCTTCCACATTTCTAAAAATAGTTGGTACAAACCTTGTAAAATAAATAAAAAATAAAGAACTCTGAAGTGAAAGCTAGCAAACTTCAGAGTCAAGCCAAAGTTTTTCCCCTTAAAAGAACTCCCCAAAATTAATTTCTCTGGGATTTGAATTGAACCAGTGACATCTGGCTGCAGCATAGCTCACAAGGGATGTACTCAACCTCTGTGCTAAGAGGAGGCATGAGGCAGAACAGCAGCAAGTTAATAGTGAAATTCCAGGCTTCTGCTTGGCTGCCTGGATCATCTTGAATTGATTTCAACTAGATATCAGTTTATCAATTATGCCACCCAAGTCAGGCCAGGGGAGATCAGTCACATGAAGTCTCTTTACTGACCTCAGTGAGTTCACATCAGCTGGAAGTGTGGCTTGGAGAATTGGGATTTACTTTAGGACTTTGCAAAGCATTTCATTCTGAAATGTTCGGAACTTGAATTGAAAAGCTACTTTGTTTGCTGCTGAGGAAAAGTGACTCAGAATATAACAAAAGCCATGTTTTTCCTGACTAGAAAGTTTGGGTTTGTGCTTTACAGTATTAAAAGAAAGCAAACCCAAAGGATTATGGAGGCTTTGCCCTCAAATCCCTTTTATCCAGATGGCTCTTCTGAGATAAAGTGAGCTGTTAGGTCTTGCTGGGGTTTTCACGGATGGATACTGAGATGAAGGTTCCCCAGCCAGGCTTGGCATGAGCAGCTGTGCTGCTGCTGCTGCACAGGCTCTTGGGCAATCACTGTCTCGGTGGCTCTCGCTTCCCTTCACTCTTCCCTTCCCCTATCTTCCCCCTCCCTCTTTGTTCTTCTTTCTCCATATTTCTGCTGAGAGTCCAGCTTTCATCCCTCTGCTGTTGTGACCTCCTCTCATCAACTCTTGTCCACTGTCTTCATGATTAACACACAGCCTTGGTGTTCTGGACTTTGTTTCTATTTTGAGCTTTGCCACAAACTTCTTAAGTGCCGTGGGCCATGCCCCACTCTGTCAGTTCCTCATTCCTGGAGCTGGTGCCTCTCAGCGTGGGCATGCTGTGCCTGTCTCTGAGCTCTCCTGGAAGCCACCAGAAAAAAACATCACACATGACACAACATGACACAATTACTGTTTCTCTTTACCTCTTTCAATTCCTCCTGCCACTGCTGGCAGAACCTGTCATTATTTTCTTCTCTCCGTTTGTCCTTCTTCCTGAGACCATGGTTTGGTTGCGCTCGGAGCCTTCACTGCTCCACTGGGCACTTAACACTGGGCACTCAGCACACTTAACCTGTCTGCATCCTGCCCTGTAGAGATAAGAGCTGTTTCCACCTCTGCAGGAGCTCTAGGCTCTCGAGGTTGAATAGCACCAGCAGCACAGCCAAAACATTGTGGTCCTCAAGGACCTCAAGGCAGATGAAGTATTTGCCTGTCTTCTCAGGTGGGTTTTGCCATGTGCAAGGACCTCCTTGTGCAGAGCTGCTCAGCTGGTACCATCCATAAAGGCTGCCTTAATGACAATGGTATCAGTACTCATTTCTGACCGTACTGTGGGTGTAGAGACTTGCCATGTGCCTTCTTGGAAGGAGACACTTGCCCCTCTTGTCCTCCTGCTGGTGCTGCCTCAGAGCAAGAGATGTCTAACCCAGCCCATGCAGCCCTCTTGCAACTTCCCAACTTTCCCCTCCCAGACAGAACTACAAAACCTGTTGTTACTGGAAGGAAGGCTCCAGCTATCCAGTCATAGTGTCTAGATTTGAATATGCACCCATTAGGGACTGATGCAAGTTCAACATTGCCACACATACATACATGTATTTTTATATATTTTTGCATAGTCCTCCATATAGCTCCATATTTCTCTGTAAAAAGGAAATATACATTTATTTTTAACTTTTTGATATCAAATAGTGTAAAGAATCCCCAGAGGAAGGGAATATTCGTGAAAAGTCATCAGAGAAACCTTTGTTACACACCTCTGCCTCAGAGATTCACTGGGGCATGAGTGAATCTCTGAGAGATTTGGGAGTGAAGATAGGCCTTGTTTAAGAAAACCTTTAGGATGCAGTGTCCAGGTTAGTGCTGACAAGCAGTGATTAGCTTCAAATGCAAGTGAAAGCCATAGGATGAGAGACTGATCAGGACATTGCAGCCTGAGGCCTCATCTTAATATTATTCATAACCAAAACCACCCACAATGGTAAAAGTTACCCAAACAACCACAGAAATATGTTGACAAATAGAACTTAGTTCCCCCATGACCTTCAGAGCAATCAGATGAACTATTTAAAGCACAAATCCAGTTAAAAATGTAGTTATTTGCACTGACCATGCCCTGAACTGTGCATGTTCATGCTTCAGAGACAGAGGATTCCTCTGTAGCCCTGGGGAAGCTGCTCAGCTGCCATGTGCCAGTTCCCCATCTGCAACACAGAGATACAAGGCTCAATTCCATGTGCAGATAATGGATGTGCAGCATGGCTTGAGTGTTATCAACTTGCCTACCTTAGATTTAGTTCTTCTTGGTTCAGCTGTCCTGCTTTTTACTTTGCAAAGAAAAATGATTGTCATTATCGAAACAGTAACTGTCTAACCACATCTGACACGCAGAACTGTCTGCTTGATACAGCAGCTCTAAATTATTTTTGGTGCAGCAGTAATCCTTGTTGGGGAGGAGAAAAGCAAGGCAGATGCTTGTGGTGGTTTATCAGGCTGATGATCAGCAGAGATGTTTTACAGTGGGCTCAGGTATTTCACAGAAAATCAGACATATCAGATATTTCTTTAGAAAATGGATCTGCAGTGAGGGTTGGACTAGATGATCTCCAGAGGTCCCTTTCAACCCTCAGTACTCTGTGATTTTGGGCCCCCCTGTGTGCAATTTGGTGCATATAAATCACCCAGCACTTTCAATCACCTTTACTGCCAGCAGTGGGGGTTTTTTTGCAGTTTTGCTCCCCATCACAGTAACCATTGCCCTGACCATGTATCTCATCCAAGACCACTCAGAGTGCGTTAGATCCCTACATTTTATTTTTGTGTTCTTTCATTCAATAACAAGAAAATCCTGTCTGTCACTACAGTGTCATGAAATGAGATTCAAGTCCCCTCTTTCCTTCATGTGCAGCAAGAACCTTTCTTTTCTGACCATCTCTTTTCTCCTTAGGCCAGTAGCTGTTAGGGACAAGGGTTAGGGCAGGCTGAACCTTCAGGAAATTCCCAGTCTCCTGGGGATCCACAGAGCAAAGCCACTGTGTCAGCCCTGAGTGTCAGTCAGGGACTGAGCTCGTTTTGCTGGCTTTGGTCCCTCACAGCCCTTGGGGCTTTGTCTCGGGTGCTGGCATGTTTTGAGCATCCTGCTCACCCTCCCCAGCCCCTGCAGAGCGGATGGAGGAGGTGGCACAGAGCCAGCTCTGTCAGCTTGGTGGCAGCTGGGGATCTCCCTGTGCCAGGGAACCTCCACTACACCAGGAGGGCAGTTTGGGGCCCTCCATGCACCGCAGCAGTGGAGCCACACAAGTCTGGCTGTGGAAAAACTGCTTTTCTGTCTAAATGCTATCGATTCCATCCCCAGAAAGCACAGAAGATGGTGGCTTTAGGAGCATGTTTTAGTTCAGTTTGTAGTTGTTTTCATCACGTGCCCACGTGTGAAGCAACACAGGGCAGAGAGGGAAATGTTCCTGTTTCCTGGCGTTTTAGACAGGAGTGAATTTGAATGTTGCAGGCGGGCTGGGGTTCAGTTCGAACAACAATTTGCATCCAAAAAAGCCACGCTCTGTTTTTAATTAGAACTACTTTTCATAGAAGGTGTGGTCACTTCTGCTCAGGCAGAGTTTGACTAAGAGTGAAGCCTGTATGTTCTCCAAAACATTCTGCTCAAACACTCCCGCAAATCTATGTATTCATCAGACTCATTCTTGAAGCTCTGACTCACGGATTTTCTGTTCTCTGCTGGGACCTTACAGCATTCCTTGGGTACACTACATGCTTTATTTTTGGTTCACTGCTGTTGCAGGTCTGTGTGGTGTTATGGTCTGTGTGCCCCAGTTGTATGTCAGTCTTGCTTTTCTAGAAGCCATATAAAAAGAGAACAAAAAGGTGGTTCTGCTCCCAAAAACCTGTAGTTTGTTGGCAGGAAGTAGGAAGATCAGTATACCAGGAGGAAAGTCTGGGTTGAGTCTGAGTTTGGTCTTTCAGCAAAATATTTAACTTCCCTGTACCTTAGTTTACCATTATTAAAAAGTATCTTATTATCCTTCCCCCTAAAACGGTTAAGCATTTAATTCATTCACGTTACTAAAACCCACATGGATTCTCAGAAAAACACCCAAACTTGCATACCTGAATAAGAACTAGGAATTGTATTGTTATGGCTGGCTCCATCTGATCTTCTTCACCTCTACAAACAATTTGCTATTAAAAAATTCAGACAAATCCAGCCCCATTTCAAGATTGCCCTTTCCCCAGCAGCCTTTCTGAGCCGCTGTCCCTCTGCCTGAAAACATGCAAACCAAAACTAAACGAGAAAAAGAAAACCCATACATCCAAAATCAGGAGTGGAGGAAGGAAGAGAATGAATCAAGTGATTAAAACCATAGTTCCACTGGCACCTCTTTGTTCTCGAGCTCAGGAATCTTTAATTGGTGCAGTAAGTGCCCACAGGCAAGTTGTGTTACAAAGCGTTTCCTGTTCAAAGGAACATGCAGACTCCATTAGGAGACCACGGGCACGGCTGCCAAGGGCTCACGCTGGATGGGTACGTGGACACTGCCTCCATGGGCACAGTCCCACCCTGAGCTGATGCAGCAGGACAAGAAACCCCAATTCCAGGGATTTTGGGTGCAAGGCATGTCCCTGTTTGCAGGTTGGGCCAGCAGACTGTTATCAGCAGAAAGCGCTCGGTTTTCGGGAGGCATCAAGCGATTTTCAGCGATAGTTTTGAAATACTGGCAAAGAGTTACTTGAAAAAAAAAGAGAACTTGTTCGTGCAGTTGGGAATTGAAAGCTTCTAAACCACAATAAAGTCCTTTCCCAGACTTGCTGTCCATTTACTCCAAGCTCATGGCATTCCTTAGACAGTCTGAATCACAGGCAGCAGACAGCTCTTATAAAGAAGACCATAGACACCCATCTGTTGGAAGACATCTGCCAAAATAGACCATACATTTACTTTTATTCCTTCAATCCACTTTCAATTTAAAGGGATAATAACAATAACATTTTTCAGTCCAGTGACACTATTCATCCAGTGCAGAGAAATGAATTAAAATTATTCCCCTGCAGAAAGAAGCAGACAGGCTTTTCCCCAGCTCTCACAGATGGATGAAGTGGGATCAGAGCTTTTAAGGGACTTGCCCAGCTGATGCAAAAAATAATTGGTAAAACTGTGGCTTGCCTGTGGCTTCCAGGGCCCCCAGCTGCATCCCTAGCACAGATGAGGGGGTACCAAAGGCACATGAAGCTGTTGTCCAGGTCTGCAGGAGCTGGGGCAGCGCTGGCCATGCTGTAGGTGGTGAAATACATTACACTCAAGGGAGGGATTGGCAGAGCTCCTCTTTCCTTTTTCTGTCCTTCCACAGACTCACTCCTTTCATGCTGCCTGTGTCAAAGAATGATATGTTCTTTCTGGAAGTGAACAGTTGGTTGCTGGCAGGCAATGCACTGTCACCGAGGTCAGGTGTGTCTGTTAGAAACACTCATTTTTGGGGGGCAAAGCCTGAGACAGAGCAAAGCTGTCACAGGAGCAAGTACAGGAGGTAAGGAAAGTGGACCACTGGTCTTTCTACCGGCCAGGAGTGACACTGGGTGCTTGGAAATTCTTTCAGTTCAGTCAAAATCATAACTGTTTTGACAACAGTTTTTAGAAGTGGGGACTTTGGAGATGAGAAATGTGCAGCTAGAAAATGGCTTATAACAAAAATATGCAAAGCAGAAAAAGAGGGTTAACTCCTTGTGGTGCTGAATTCTCCATTTTGTGTTGAAGCAGGGAAGTGCTCTCTGGAAACCTTGAACCTGGCTTGTTTTACACTTTGGCAGCTCACTACAGAACTGTGCTGGTTAAGGTGGTTGGGTTTTGGGGTTTTTTTTATTTTATTTTGCTAACACAGCTATTATGGTAAAACCCCTTGTAGAGCCACAGCTCTGCTGGTGTAAAAGCACTGGAATCAGCACAGCTTAGGCCAAGTCAAGGAACCACCACCAGCTCTTCTGCTGGAGGCTGTTGTGCTGGGATCACTGTGTCTGCACTGGAAGGAGGGTTTGTACCAGCCCTGCCAGTGCTGCTAAGCTGGCTAAACTTGTAGGGGTAGCTAATATAATAAATACAAATATAAGGTGTATTATAAGGGATTTCCACATGGACAATAATTGCACTGCTTGCTTTGTGTGTTGACCACCTCAAAATGAACAGGGGTGTTAGTAACTCCCAGCAAAGGTGATGCAATGAGCTGGATTCACTTATTAGGAAGATGCTTTGCTGAGGGGAATTGTACTTCCTGACAGCTGTATAAGGAACCTGCAGGAAGGTGTGTCTGTCCTCTCAAACAGAGAGGGGGATAAAATCCTTTTATCTCCCCTTTAGAATAAGCATCATGTAGTTGAATAAGTATAATCAGTGAACTGGCTTTCATCCACGTGGCAGCTCCAAGCTTTTGCTAATTCTTTGCAATTTCATTGTAATTCTTGGAATATTTATAGCAGTTTAAAAGTCCCTGTGCAGGTGATTGTGGCAAAATACAAGAGTTATTTTTTTCTTAGTGGTCTTTTCAAGTTTGATCCAAGAAAAACCAAGACAATAAAAATAAAAACCTTGATGTTTTGGTCTTTCAAAATCCAGGCAGACAAAAATGATGCAACTTTAGGGGTGGGGATTTGATTGCATGATTTTTAAGCCAGTCTCATGATTATTGGAAGCCTGACTCAGGAACCCTGAACGCCTGGGTTCGGCATTGCTGCCCTTCACAGTTTCATTTGTTACAGACTGTGTTAATATTCAGAAAGTGCAAAGGGAAAGGGGTCTTTTCTCCCCTAAAGCTCAATATAATATTTGGGAGGATTCAGCTCCTCCTGCAAGGGCTCACGAAAAGGCAGCTCAAGCCATTTTTGAGCTGTGCTTCTGAAATCTTGTGAGCAGCTGCAAAGAGCTTTGCTGCTTTGAAAAGTTTGGAAAACATCTGCACATTTCTTTAACTATTGTGAAATAAAATGCCTGGCAAGAGTAACCATCTTAAAGATCTACAATCTTTTTATGATGCAAACTGAAAGCCAGTTATAAAGTCTTCTACTATAGAAAAATGCCTGGCTTCTCAGCATTATTCACACAAGCAGAACTTTTCCAGGTCAGATCACATCCTGCATGGGTAGTTGGTGGGGGGACTTTCTGTCTATATAGATCTTTTCTCTCACAAGAATGAAGAGCTAAAGGTGATTAATTTAAAACCCATTTTCCACACATTTTTTCATAGTTTTTTATAAATAATAGTATCACTTAAAAATCTGTGGCCATTTTTAAATAATAAAAAAAAAAGAGGATCAATCATCTGAATTTTCCATCAAGTTAGTTTTCTTATTAAGAACTCTTAAGTAGTGAGAGCTACTTTTCTTCCTAGCAGAAGCTGGTAGGGCCTTATGCTGCCTGGTCATTTTATAGTGCTGTTTATTTACCAAGTTCCAAGAGACTTCTGTGCTCTAATTTGGAGGCAATATGTGTTTAGAGGATTTTAAAAGCAGACTGGACAAATGTTCAAGAAGACAATCCTGCATTGGCTATGAGAGGTAGTAGGTGACCTAATAGGTCGTTCCAGCTTCCCTGAGTTGAAAAACAAGCAGCACATACTTAGTCGAGCCAGCAGGAGAGTCAGGGATTGGGGAAGAAGAACAAGTACTTGAAGACCATAAAACTCCCCTCCCAGCATATTAACTCCTAATTTGAATTTTCAATCCCATCCTGGCTTTCACACTCATTCTGTAATATAACTCTGTGTTCACCAAGAAGAAAGCAGAGGAAGGTAAAGCCAACCTAAAATGTATAAACAGTGCAGTTGTGTCTGAATCATCGCTCCGAGTCCTCATGCTTCAGTTTTGCAAGCACAGAAATCTGGGCGTACATCCAGGGAATTTCACAGATGAGTCCTTGCTCTAAAAGGGGTCTGCACAAAAACCCTAAACCCAAGTGCTCCCAACTTTCTGCACATTCACATTCTCCAGAGTAGGTGCACATCTATTAGAAGTACTGCAGTCTGTTTGGAATTAAAACTCTGACCTCCATATTTGCATGACTAATGGTCTGCAAATGAAAACTTGGTCTTGAGTTGGATTTTACCAGTGTTAGGTATAAAAGAGTTAAATCTTCAGCTACTGGTAACTAGAATAAAACTACTGAGGATCAAAGAGCTTCCACAGTGATGCTCATGTGACTCGGCAGAGCAACACTTTCTGACTCAGTAAGAAACTAGTCTAATACTTCCCATCTTCCTGCAGGTTCTCCTAATCCACAGAGTTCCCATTTTAATCAAGCCGTGTCCTTTTGTGGATTTTTAATTTGGAAACTTTGCATTCCACAACATAGACTGCCTTCAGCTGAACAAACACCGTATTTTTTTAGCGTTTGATCGTAGTTAAACTAGATGTAGTGAGAGAAGTATTACTGACTTTGCCCGTGGATGTTGAAGTGAGTGATAGGTTTGCATCTGAGGGAGAGTTTTCCTGCGTGGGTAATTGTCAGGTGTGGAAGTAAAGGTCAGAACGGGCTGTCCTTGCTTCTACCCAGCTTTGGGCAGGCTTGGGGCCGTGGGTGTTGGGAGGAGGCTGGTTGTGTGCCAGAGCTGTTTGTGCACCAAGTACTCTGTGACCACAAAACCTTGAGACCCTGCAGAAATAGTCTGGTGACATCACTGCAGAGTGACAAGGGTTTGGTCCTTTATCAGTGCTTATGTGGTGAGTTGCTCTGACTTTTTGCAAGGAGTCTGATCCTCCACTTTCAACATGCAAAGAATAACTTGGGCCAGGGCTAAACTAGCAGTAAATTAGAGGAGTGTGAGTTTGCAATCATTCTCTCTGATCATCTCTGCCAGGGGAGTCTAGTCAAAGATTCCCAATTTGTGGTGTGGTGTGGTTTGGTTTGGTTTAGTTTGGTTTCTTAATGATGAATGACTTCATCATCCATGAATGAATCGAGTCAAATGTAGGACAAATAGTGAGACACATGAATGACTCTTATGACATTTACAGTGTCTCAATGGGTGCTGGTTTATTTAGGTGGTTTCTAAGTTTCTTTGGAAAGACTGAGAATGACTAAAAGAAGGGGGAACCACTTCAGAAGTATGGGAGTCCCTGGTGAAGGTATTGTGACAGTTAAACCTCCTTGGGTTAAATATGTCATTATGAGCAATGCAGCATCGGTTATTTTGTAAGATCTCAGTTCCAGGAGACTCTGTAGCCACAAGGACAGAGGAAGCTGGATGATGTGTCAGACACTGCATTCCCTTTATGGCCAAATACCTCCTGGTGGTCCTGCTGGGTCTTCATCAGCCACTGCTGGGCTTTCAGTTCTTACCAGCAGGCAGCAGGACTGTTCTTCTAATGTGTCTGTGAAGGTCCTGACTTTGAAAGGCAGCAGCCCTCAGATGCTCTGTGTGGTTCTGGTGCATCCACAATGCCTTTGGCCACAGGTTTCCAGGGAAGGGGCACTGCTGGAGGCACACAGGGCACTGCTGTCCCTGTGCTGTAATCACAGGTCTGCCAAAGCCACTTAAAAATAGGACCTAACATTTCTCTAGGGAAATGGTCACCAACGTAGGAACCTGTCCTTAGGACTTGGAGAAGTGCCCCGGTTTGAGCCACTGGAGATGAAGTCATTATAATTTTGTACAAATTGATGTTTGCAAGGCCTGGAAATACTCTGCACACACTGACCACTCCAGGCATTGGCAGGACCAGGGAGAAACTGGCTTGGCTTAAACCAGAACAGAGGCAAATTGGAGGGGGACCTCTAGCAGCTGTGGTTTTTTAATTACATTTTGTTTTGTGGGTCTTTTTTCCTCAAAATTACATTACGTTTTCTCTTGTCTGGTTTCTTCTGCACACATGTTCATTTGCTTTGAGTGGGGTGCTGTGTTCTTCCTTGGAAAGCAACCCAAGATTACAGCATCAAAGATTCCAGCAGGGAGACCCTAGGGTGAGATTTTCAGCTAGGTAGGCTGGGTTACAGGAGAGCTCTCCTGAGGTCTTGCTGCAGCTTCATGCCTTCTGCTGTAACTTCTACTGTGTTTTCAGATATGTTTCCTTTTTAAAAAAATACCATTGGTTTTTATACAAATTTATCTCCAGGACAAATTTTACAGGCTGTTATTAAAATAAAACATACACCAAACTGGTGCTATATCTCTTTTACAAGTTAATATACCCAGACATTTGTTTTATACTTGATTACATTTTATAGCTCTTCCTATCTTCAAAACTAGTGCAAATTTTAGATCAAGATTAAGATTTTCCAGCAATTCAGGTGGTTCTGATAATGGTCTTGGTTTAGATGTAGCATTAAATGCTCCTCCAACTGTTTCTGTCATGAAGAAAAACATCTCTGCTTTTCAGAAACCACTGAGCACGAGCGTCTCTGCCGAAAGGCTGGGAGGAACCTGGGCCCTGGGTGACATTCCAGTGCAGCCCTCGGGGAGCCTGTGCAGATAATCTAGCCCTTAATCACAGTTAGACTGTAGTATTTACTAGCATTGCAGATTGTGGTCAGTAGAACAAGGCATTCATTTCCTCCCGGAGCACACGTTGCCGGCTGGGTTATTCCAGGAAGCGCGTGGTGCCGCACACAGACATCGAGCTGGGGCAGCTCAGCCTGGCAGCATCACAGGCTGAGTGGAACATCAGTGGTTAGCACAGGGCAGCCTCTCCCCAGCCCCCTGCAGCAAAGGTGACTCTCATAGTGCCACACAGACCAAAACCTCTCAAGGGTTTCTCTTTTCAGCATGCCCGCGGTGTTGAGCCGCCAGGCAGATGCTCTGGTTATCCGGGGAGTCCCTGTCTGTGGCACACAGACAAAAATGCTCTGGCAGACAGATCAGCGAGGAAATTCATTTTCTTGTCTTTAGCAAACAGTGCTCACCATCAGCCTGGACAGATCGAATTTGTTGTGATAGCAAAACAAGTTCTATGGAAACCATTGTGAGCCCCGAGTGAGGCTGCCCAGGAGAGTTGGGGAAAGCCGCTTTTGTTTGTTGTACTTGGCATCGTTGTGCTCTGGATGAAGATGCTTTAATTTTGTGGGGAGACCCAAGAGAGCATTCCTGTTTTTCCATACCAGAAAGCCTTCCAAGCTGGCATAAACGTCCCCTCTTTCCAGCTGCTCCTTTCCAAACACACTGTGCCTCCTAAAGATAGTCTTTACAGTGGCTGGGGCTGGTGGAAAACATGAAGCCTGCATGGATTAGCACAGGAATTCATTTGGGCTGACGAATTGGGTTTCCCTCTATAAACAGCACTAGTGTTTTCATCTTCTGGACAGCACAGCAAACTTCACGTCCTCCTGCTCCTCTCCCCGTCCCTCCTGTGCTGTGCAACGCCTGCGTCCAGCCGAGGGGAAAGGGACATCAATGCCTGCTCAGGGGGGATGGAAAACGTGTCCAACGAGGTGTTTTCAGCTATCTCCCCTCTCAGACAGGTTTTTTCCAACCCTTAAAAGAGGTGGTAGAGTTATTTTGGGGTTTTTTTTCCAGTTTGTTTTTCTTTCCAGGTAAAAGGGAAATTAAAGTAGTCCCTTCTCCACTGGTTTAGTGACCTTACAAGCAACCCACACTATGTATTCTCTTTTGTACTTTAACTTCAGTACCATGTGCCTATCACTCACAGGAGTTAGGGATTATTTAAAGAGGATTTTCCCTGTCTTTTCCAATCCCAGGGCTTTGCACAACCCTGAACAGCATCACTGCCTCCTCGCCCCATCCTACCCCTGCCAGGGAAGCACCCCCAGCGCACCCCTGAACACCTCTGCTGCTCTAAAAACACTTTGGTATCCCTTAAAACTTGTTTCAAAGCTTACTTGGTAAATATAATCACAAAGGATTATTAATCACCCAGTATTGTTTCCATCATTGCTCTGGAGGGGAAAGACATGCCAATCACTTGATCAGGCTACATTTAGTGGTGTTCTGTATTTTACCTGACTGTTCAGCAGTGGATGATTTTATCCATGTCACTGAGTAACTGAGCATGGAATTAGAGTTCTTATGGGTAAAAATGGGGGATTTGGGATTCAGCTGTCAAAGTGAAGAATTATTTAAGTAATAAACCCTGTTCCTTAACTTTACCTAATCATCATGTTTTCACATATATAGCCCAAACCCCACTGAAAGTTTGTTCCTTGGAAATAAATCTCAGCAAGCCCCCACCTCCTCATAACACTCTGCAGTCTCTCCTGCCCTTTCAAGGGAGTCTGGTCCAGCCATTCCCCACCTCTAGCAGGGATGTCTGCTCTGGGATAGAGGGAAAGAAGAGGGGATTATTGTGGCCGAGAGACAGAGCAGGCAACTGGAACAAGCATGGGAGGAGCATCCTGGAAGTGCAGGAGTAAAGGCATTAATTAACCCTTATTCATGTTCAGTTTGCCCTGTTGCTGAATCAGAGTCTTTTCATAGATAACATCAATTATATTCATGACAATATGGAATTAAAAAAAAAATTGCAAAAAATCCCAGAAAATCTGAAAGTGAATAGCAATGGAATTTTATTGGTTGGTTTAACAAACATCATTTGATATAGATACCTGCTTGTGCAGTTCCTGATTTCCACACTCATCTGGTGTGTTTGCAATAGAGTTAAGGATTCCTATTCTTATTAGAGTGATGAGGAGGCTGCCCAAGGGGAGCCTCAGGGTGCTCTCTGGGGAGGAGATGCTGGCCAGGACATGGGCTTTCATGTCTAGTTGCTTTAGGCAGGCTCACTGGCTGCCAGGGGTTTGCAGCTGGAGCATCAGCCACACTGAACCACACGAGGAAAACAAAACGCAGCAGATTTCCAAAATACTAACAGCTGGATGCAGATGACATTTTTGAATCAAGACAAAAAAAAAAAAAAAAAAGCCCAAACCAAAGCAGTTGCTTTCGTGTTGCTGTCTGGCCCATTCTGATGCTGTCCCCACACAGCTCAGGGCCAGGCTGGGGCACAAGTCAGTGAAGAAGAAATGCAGCTGGGGGTGTTTCTAACCCACAGGTGATGAGAAGGGGAGAGTGCCCACTGGACACAGTCACCCCCTTGAGCCACAAAGTTGCCTTTCTTTGTGGCCAAAAGGTTGCATCTCTATCTGTCCTTGTTGTCCTTCTGACCTCAGCCAGGGTGAGCAGTGACCAAACCCTCTCTGGAGACTGTTGGCTGTTGCTGTTGACAGTGGTGATTTCCAGCCCAAATATAAACTGCAGAATTATTTTCAGTGTTGATTAGTCATGTTGAAGGGGCCCCAAGGAAAGCCCCGTGGTGTGACCTGTGTGTGACACAGCCAGGGAAGAGCACAGTCCCACCCCACCCCCCTGTGCCACAGCCCCCAGAGGGATGTTGGCTGCAGACTGGGCCATGAGACATAACTGAGCTCTTCTTGGCAGGGCTCTCCTAGGGTCACTGGTTGTTGTCAGCTCAAAATGGGGGCACTTTCAGTTCTGTGATGCTCTTGCTGCCCTCTCCCAGCACCCACTGTAGAATGAACTTGCTCTGAAGTTTCCAAGGCTTAAACACCCATTTAAACTTCAGCCCTCAGACATATTCCCAAGTCCTAGAGCAGAGATTATGGCAGTGCTGTGCAGGGTCACTCCTTGATGAGGATGATGGAGAAGTCATATCATGATGCTGCAGCATCATGCTGGGAGCCTTCCTCGTGGTGATGCTTCAAGGAACATGCAAACAGTCAGTATTACCTCCCCACATATGAGTCAGCCCTTAATAGTACAAAAACCTTCCCATCTCTACTTGGCATCCCAAAGGACAACCCCCAGTTCCTATAGTAAGACATCGTGTGTTGATGTTCCCCAACACTTGTTCCATCTCCTCTGTCAGGGACATGTTGGGTACAGTCTATGCCAGATCTCAAGAGGATGTGCTTGTGTCCTGGTGTTTTGGATATTTTGAAAAGTGGCTAGATATCTAAATGTGATTTAGTTGAGATCTGTCTACCAAAGTACCTGCAGGAATCTGATAGAGGATATCGAGTGGTTCCATGTGGTTTCACTACACTCTGTGTGTTAGTTGGGGTATTTTGTTCCTGTTGGCAGCCACTCTCCTTCCAGGACTGCTCAGAAGGAGTTATGGTGATCTTGGCCTTCAGCTTTGCTACTACTGTGTCTTCCAGCTGTCTGTGACTAGTTCCCCAACTGCAGGACAAACAGTATTCCCATTCAATCCATGTTCCTGGCCGCAGGGATGGCCAGCCAACTGCTGCTGAATGTGTGCTCTAGTCAGATGAGATCATATCAAACGTAAGCAAGTTTTGTCTTTATTTTAGGCAAGAGGGTGTTTTATCATGCTGTGGTTCCAAAGCCTTCATTGTTAGGTTGGAATTCACCCAGGAAGTGTAGCAATGGATGGTTAAATGCAAAGTAATAGGTTCAATATGAGCCACAAGTACAGAGCTTGTGAGCCGGCCGTGCAAACTCATGTGGAGAGGAGAACGTTGTCATACAGCAGGTCAGAACTCGGGAGTGATTTGGATAATCTTGCCAGGTCCTCACAGCATCTTGCACTGTGCCCCTGAGACACTGCCATGAGCACAGGATTTTAGCTCCTGCCTGGGCTGTATGGAGATACACACAGTCCTCAGACCTCACAGCTGGAAAATTTGGGATGGCTCATCATTAAATCCTGGGAAGAATTCCCTGGGGCAGTCTCTTTGGGTGGTTGTTCCTACATCTTGATCTGGAATTGGGATGGGAGATCTGGAAATAATTGAGGGCTGATTTCTGAACAAATGTAGGTTTTTGCTGTTGTGGTAAGGTTGGGAATTACCCAACCTCCATAGCACCAGCTGCACTTCAGCTAAAGGGGAGTTACCCCACAGCTACTGGACATCAAGGGGCTCAGTTGTAGTTCTGGTAATTGATATCTCCATTCTTTTCATTTTTTTTCTTTTCTTTTCTTTTCTTTTCTTTTCTTTTCTTTTCTTTTCTTTTCTTTTCTTTTCTTTTCTTTTCTTTTCTTTTCTTTTCTTTTCTTTTCTTTTCTTTTCTTTTCTTTCTCTTTTTGAGAATGACAGTTTTCTTGTTCATGCCATTGACTCAGATTGGAAGTTAGAAGTCTTTGGATGATGCATATACATTTTTCTTGTTCTCTCAAGCTATTTACTGTCAGATGTTCCTGGCTTTCTTGAGGTGAGATGCAAAGCCATTTGCAGTAACTGCTCCCTGTAGCCTTTTGCACTCCTTTTTCTAGTTATAGGTGTCTCTTATAATTAGCTCTGTCTCGTGGTCTCTGATTTATGCTAATTTATGATAATACTACTCCATAGTATTATGTAACATTTTTATTATTAAATTATTTTATGTTAGAAACCCCAGCACAGATGAGAACTCCATTGTGGGAGATCCTATGTTGACTCCAAAGGAAAAAAAGCAGTTTCTGCCTCAAAGGACTTACAGTCCTTACAGTGCAAAATAAAAGCAAACAGATGGATGTGGGCAGACACACAGTATCTTGTATGTGGCACCTCCTTGACATTATTAGATGTGAATTGTAACACTCTGTCAATAACCACTTAAATATTTAATGGTCTGGATTTTTTCCAGCTGGCTTGGGAGCAGTAACTGTAGCCCCAAAGTTAAGTGCTGGATTCCCATTGCCAGGACCTGTGGAAGCAGTTCCTAACCCAGGGCTCCTCAAACAGCCCCTCGCCATTCTGTGTCTAAGACAAAGTGGGGAAGAATCTTGCCCCAAATGCTCCTTTGCTGAGGGACATGGAGTTGTGGTAAAAAATAATCTCAGTGCAAAAGCGATTTTATGTGTTCCCCTGGTCAGTGTTGTGCCCACTGCCCATAGCTCTCTTGAAAATAAAGCACATAAGAAAGCAATGCCTTCTGCGTGCCCACTGGTGTGAAGTTGTTTGTGAAAGCAGAGTAATTGCAAGCAGAGGTATATTTGCATGCCTGATCCAGAGGGGAGCTTAGTTTATTTGGCAGAATTGTTTGTAAACCACTTTTGCATCTTCCTTGTTACCTTGGGACAGGGATTTTCTGCCAGCTGTTTTCTCCTGAGAACCAGGCTCAAAATTCAGTTCAGACATGTTTGGAGGGAAACCTGGTTTGCTGGAGAGGCCCAGGTTCTGCAAGAATCCACAGGCCCTTCAGTGGGGATGCTTGCAGAGTAAGACACAGCAGAAGATAAGATGCCAAAGAATTAGAACCAGTGAATAGTTTTGTGGATTAATAGACATAAGCACTAGTGCTCAAGGGAGGGAAGCAGATTACATTATTGAGTGTTCATCCCCTGCAAAACTGCCTTAAGGAAAGGGTAATATGGTTTGTTTTCCCTTAATTAAATATTTGTTAAATGGTTTGTTTCCCCTCAATTAAATATTTGTTCTGGTCGTTCCTTTGTGACAGAAATAAAAAAGCTGCAGCATTGCCTGTCTTGTGCTTTCAGCTAATCCTGAACATGCTGTGACTGTTCTTCTGGTCCTAACCCCCAATTATTTCCTGTAAAAAATAGCTTTCTCTCTTCCATTCTCTTTTTTCTCTCTGTTTTTGAATCATGTTGCTGAATGACTCATCCTGCCTCTCAGTAAATAGGTTAAGTCCAGGAGAATGATGAAACTGCAGAGTGACATGTGAAGAAATAGTGCTATTGCTCGTGTGCTCTCCCTGATGGCAGTTACTGTTTTAGAGGCGTTGTGGTGTCTAACACCAATTTCATCAGCTTTTAAACCATGAGGTGTTGCTATTGGAGGGAAAAATCATCACCAGCCTCCTTTGGTTTTGCTGCTTTTAATGTAAAAGAAATGTATCTTCATACCAAATGGCAGTGCTTATCTCAGCAGTTCTGCAGCAAATTCATAAGGTCCAAGCCACGCACAAAAAAATGCCAGATGCAAGCACAATTCACCTTGTGCTTTGCAACAACAGCATCAGCTGCCACAGAGTTAAATCAAGCCAGGAGAGACAAAATGAAGAGTCTTGCCTTGTGTTTCTTAAGGTTCAGTCCATCAGCCTAATATTCCTGTATTGCTTTAGCCAACTAATGTGGTCTATAAAATGAACTGCATCCCCTTCTGGTATAAGTTTTTGTGTATTTATTTATCATGCACTCATTCTACTCGGAATATTTTACTTGGTCTGGTTGCATGTAAACTAAAACTAAATACAAACTTCATCTTTTCTCAGTAACTCACTAACTATCAACTACAGAGAGCCAACTCCATGACTCAAACACGTGTCCCTTCCCTTGCAATTGCAGCCAAAACTCTCTGGCATCGGAGAGCTGCAGAATGAAAGTCATATCTAAATATATGTGAGCAGAAAGAAAGTCGGTTAAAAAAAGACTTTGTTATGGAAAGCTACTACAAACCAAATCCACGGTGGCCTGGAGTTCCTCATCACACCCAGGCTGAGCTAGTTTTCCACTTTCAAGGTACTCTTCCCAAAGCAGCTGCTGACACTCGTTAGAGGAACTGCACAAAGCCAACTCAGCGTGTTGCAGTCCCTTTATGCCTCCTCTGTAGTGACTAAACAGACCTAAAGGGTTTATTTAATAAATAAACAAGATATTTATCATCATCTTGGCAAACAATAACGCAGGAGCTTTTGTTCCATATTCATATAGCTCCCCGAAGGGTCAGCACTGATATTCAGAGCCAGCACTTTGTCAGGTAACCCAGGAAGGAGATGAGCAGCTCCTGGCACCAGATGCCATCCTGAACACCATCCCTTGGGTTTGGTTTCAGTATCTTCAGTGCTTGGACTGGGCACAAAAAGGGTTTGGAGAGGGGATTTAAAAAGACACCCCAGTTTGATGTGATGCTTCTTCCCATTCTATTCTTAAGTACCTGAGGTGCAACCCCTCTAAATTAAGGTCAGGAGTCTGACCCTGCAGATGAGCTCCAAGGGCTGTCCACAGGGATACGCTGAAGCCTGATGGGGCAGGAGGGAAAGGGCATGAAATTGTTTCTGAAGGTGCCCTTTCCAGATTCACAGCTGATGCATAAGCAGGGTTTGCACCTGTCTTAGGATCTTCTGATAAAAGAAAATGATGACTAAATACTGAAATCCATCAAGCAAACAGGAAATCATACTTTAGAGCAAAAAATTGCTTTCTGTCTTGCTGTTCCAATCAACAACCCAGGATGAGAAAGCCTATGTGTGTGTGCATGTGTGCCCTGCAAACATCATATAAGCCCAGTTTCCTGGTTCATGGAAAAGTTCCCTCGAAAACTTAACTCATTGATTTCCAGTAGGTTCAAACAGGGATCAAGTGGATTAAATAATCAAAAGCACCACAAATGGCACCTATCAGCCTTAGAATTCCTCCATTCAGCTCACTTTAGAGCAACCTTTGGCACACGTTTCTGCAGGAGAACGTGTCATTTTTAAGCAATGTCATTCTCCTGTATATTGTTTGCACTCACATTTCAACCCTCTTACTACGGGGTCTCAATAAACTGGTCTTCCAGGGAATTAAACAACCAGTTAACACTCAATCTTTTCTTAACTGATTAACTGTGTGAAAGTCCTCTGGCCATGGAAGTGCAATGATTGTTTATTAATCACTTGCAGGTTTGGGTGCAACTTATTACTGATTTACAAGGTCATAACCATTTGTGTAACAAGCTGAAGTGAAGCATGGCAGTGTAGTAGAGGCACCCAGCATGGCAGGAGAGCAGGCAGAGCTGCACAGGCTGCACCTGATCTCTCCACTGCTGCAAACTGCTTTGTTTTCCTTCCCTCATAACGGGTCACTTTGCTTTGTGTTACTGAGGAGAATTTGGCTGGAGAGGGAACTTCTGTGTGAGGGTAATGCATGAATAAGCAAAAGCAAAAGGCTGTTTGTCTAAAAGAAATTATTCAGGCTAGCAACTGTGTGGGGATACCAGTCCCAGCCTTCCCACAGTCAGTGGCAGCTTCTCACAGATGGTACCCCAGGATCTTGTACATCGAGGCATCCCCAGGGCTGGGGCTGAGGGTGCTCTGTAGTCTCCTCACTTCAGGTGCTCTACAGCAAACTCAGAACAGGTCACTGTCTTCAAAGTGCTCTCTGTCACCTTTGTTCACTCAACTTCCTAATGGAAATACTTAGGACCAGATTTTTAGAGGTGTTTAGCACTCCAGTGTTCGCTGACATTTACAGATTTAAATATTTTAGATTAGTAACTTAAATTGTTGTCTGTTGGGATTTTCAGAGTGCCTGAGTGAGCTCAGCACCTTGTGGCTGTGGCACTTTGAGATCTAAAGGATCTGGAGTCCTACCTAAGGACTTGTAAACATTCCTGTAGGGACTCTTGAAAATGACTGCTTTCTACTACATCCACACATCGTACGGTGGATATACTACAGAGTAGAGGTCATTCTGGGCAGGTCATCGTCATGTCAGGCTGTGTTCTGTTAGCTAAGCATGGATTATTTAAATTCCATGAGTGTGACCTCACAGACTATCTGCATTTTTCAGGACAAGACAGATCTGTAATAAATCTGGTCCTTCAGGCATACTTTGGACTTGGCCAGAACCATATGGCAGGACGATGACAGAGCAGAGGTCCAAGCTCTGGAGTCCCGCTGATGACTTTTTCCTGACAGTTTTAAGGGTGTTGTTTTGTAGTGGCTGTTGATCTATTCTGGAAGTATTCTGACAATAATGAAAGTACTGAGAAAATCCTTAACATTTCTGAGGTGGTGTCACAGAGACATTTGTGTTTCAAGTACTTCCTCTGTGATGATTTTGATCTCTAGTGCGTTTAGGGCATTGAATTTTTTTTTAGCAGAAATGCTATCTTTATGTTCTGCTCTTTTCTTACAGGCACACCCAGCTTCCTGTTAAACATTTTGAGTAGGATAGTACCACAGATACTGGTCATATTATTTTTGCACCTCACTCTGGAACTGTACTGAGATATAGGGGAAGGATATTTAAATGTCCTGAGTAAAATCCAGATCCTGTGAATCCTGAGGTGTTTAGATATGGATATCAGTTGGGACAGCATTTAGCAAAAAATATGCATTTTTATTTAGATTTTGTTTTCCATCAGATATCTGGGTTATGTTGTTAAATTCATGGAATAATGTCAAGGGCTTTTGAGTCTATTGAAACTATTGTAGCAAAAATGCATCCTGGGACTTGAATTGCCACTTAGTTTGAGATCAGTAACTTCCAAGAGTTTGCTTAATTAATGGAGATGAGCTAATTGCTGTTGGGCTGGATGGTCTGGAAGAGGTTTATAGACAGACTCAGTAGATTACAAGCAGGACATGCAAGAGAAGTTGCAGGATGTATCTATCGGCATTATTTCAGTAAGGAGTAAACCCTTTTCTTGATGTGTAATTAAATAAAGCTTTACGGCCAAGAACATCTTAGCAGTTACATGTCCCAAATTTCCAGAAAGAAAAGCCTTTATATTGCTGTTAATTTATAAAACAACCCCACACCCCCAGTATTTTTCCCCAGCACAGCTTTTTCGGTTTGGGCTCCTTGTGCCTTATCCACCAAAGTTTGTATTTACCAGTCAATGAGTTGCTGTGCTCACATGTTCAAAAGCTGATTTTCCAGGATGCAGAGTATAAAATAGGCTGTGTACTGAGTGGTAGGTTCCAGTCTATGATACGTGGCTGCACAATCCTTGGGAGCCAAGTAAAATATTTCTTTTCTATATATAGTCACCTGAAATCCAGCAGCAGAGACACTTCTGAATCTTGCACTCAAAACTTGGTTTTTAAGAAGCAGTTTTTCCTCCTTAAAATTGCTGTTCTTTTTAAAATTTCCACCTGGTTTTGCAGAAGTGCCAAATGCTTTCATGGTGGTTTCAAACAAAATTTTAAGAGATTAGACAGGAAAAAAATGAAGCAGAATATCTTTTTTTATGAGAAAAAAAATCACCATATTTGTGTTCGAAGCAAAGACTGTAACTTTCATAATTTCTTTGCGCATCTTTCCTGTTCTGTAAAATTAAGGCAAAGTCTAATTTAGACAGCCACTGTGGTTAGATCTCTTAATTAAAAGGGACATTGATCTGGCATAAATGTATTGTATATTATTGGGGCCACTGAGGTGATAACAGACCTGACTTTTGCAAAAGGCAGTGACTGGTCTTTGACCTGACGTACCAGTCGCAGGGACCTCCTGTGCCTCTGAAGTCTCAGATCAAATTATCAGCATTTCACACGTTTTGCGATCAATTTAGGAGCCGTAATTTTTGGCATATTCGTTTTTAGATAATACCAGTTGAGAAAAGAGGGGGAAAAAGTAAAATCCAGTGCTGGATCTGAGCAAACAGAAAGGTCAGCGGTTCAGTTCTGCCTTATGTATTGTATGTGCTGAAATGTCCTTTTAATAAATTAGACCACAAAGTGAAAGAGTAGATGAAAACTGTAACATTTGACCGTGCAACATAGGTCAAAGGTTACCTTTTTTTCTCAAAAATGGTTTTGCAAATCTTTTTCAGAGCTGATAGATACACACCTTAGCTGGATACAAAACATTATATGAAAAAGAATGACTGTGATCTTTGATCCAAGCAATCAAAAAGAAAGGTAATTGGTATTTTTCTGCCTTTTCTCCAGCTGTGTGTTTCTCTTAACCTTTATTTATTTATTTATTTTTTAAATTAAAAAGTCATACCCCTTTTTATTTGGCTTAAGGGGTTTTAAATCTTATTTAATTTAACTTATTTTTTTTCATTCTTTTTCTTCCCCACTTGTGAACCACAGAGCTGTCCTGAAGTAGCTGGGGCCTGGTGGGCAGGAAAGGAGAGATGGGGCTGTGCATGCTGGGCTAGAGCATCCTGTCCTTCCCAGGCAGCAGCTGGACCCACAGTAGGGCTGTGGTTTGCCTGGTCATGATTTGAGGGTTCACTACAAATCCAGGGTTCAGCTGTCCTCCCCAGCCCCTGTTATTCCATTAGTTCCTCCCCACGTGCCTTGTGTTTGCTTTGCATGTCAAAACACTTCTTGGATGGGTCAGTGGAGCAGATGTGGACTATTGCAGGAATATTGCAGGATCCCAGCCCGCTGCAGGGAGGAGCCCATTGGGGCTGAGCTTTGTCCCCTGTGATGAGCCCCTCACTCTTGTTGGATCCCCAAAGTAAGAGGTTACAGACACCCTACTGCACATTCCTTCTGGTGCTTTTTTTCATTTTACATGAGAAACAAGCAGCTGTAATTGTTGCAATACAAGAAATGAGACAACTAAAGTGCCTTTTAAAAACAATTAGCGTATTATCAGGTGAAAGTGTTAACAAGAAAATTTAAGTTTTTACTTGCTTATATATTCAAAATATATTCCAAATGCATCACTGCCATGGGTGCAGTAGTGTGACAACATCAACTTGTTTGGTGTCACTCCAGACAGATCCATGGGACAACACTGGTGGGGCTGTCACTTGGATGTGTGGCTGTGTGTGCACACAGGCAGAGGGATGTGTGCATGTATAGAATCAACTACATGTATAGCATCAATTACATGTATAGAATCATTTCCATGTACAGAATCAATTCCAGGGAGCCTGACTCCCTGCCAGCTGAACTGGGGGCTGTTTTCTGTCTCTGGACTACCCGGTGGAGCTTGGTATTTAATACAACCCACTGTCATCCCGCGAGTGAACACACTCCAGATTTCTATCTGAGAGGATGTGAATTAGAGGCTTAAATGTCTTTGAGTCCTGGAGCCTGAGAGACTGACTCTGCCCCATCAAAGCTGAGCAATTAGGGGATCACAGACATTCCCCCGTGATTCCAGCAGCCTCTGCAGTGTCTGATGGGGTCTCCAAGCAGCGGGGCCATTGTTGTGCTCATGCAACAGCTGTAGTAGAAGACATGCTGAAGGGATTCAGGCCCAGCCTTAGTCTGCATGGCTGATGTCAACTGTAATTTCAATATCCTTTTTTATGATTTAATCTTTCATTATCTTAACATATGTCCTTGTGGCCCCATTTAATCATTAAACATATCAATAGCTCCAGAGCAGCCACACTCCAGGCACCTTAAACAATAATATTTTATTTATTAATCACATCATCTCCATTTCCTCTCAGCTAGAAATGAGCAAATAATGAGAACTGATACTCGAGCTACATTTTAACCATGCTACTAAACAAAGATAGATGGGAGTTCAGCACATGATCTCGGCTTCCTCTGAGGTTTAGATAGGTCTCAGTTTGCTGATTTTGTTTAACCTACTGTTGAAACACAAATCTCTTGGATTGCACCTGGATCTGGATCCATGTGCTCCCAAATCACAGAGATGTGTGATTTCACTAGGCTTGGTCTGGAGGGGACTCTAACCTGGGAGAGAGATGCTTGCCTTGGGATCCATTCCTGTTACATTTATATTAAGGGACTCTGGTTGTAGATCAGGACTTTTAATGCAGGGACAAGCACTGACTTACACCTTTCCCTCAGAGCTCCCAGACTACTGTTGTCCAGCTTAAACTGCACCTGACACTCCCCTCACCTCTTGGGTTTAGGTGAAATTCAGGGTGACTACAGGACCTTCAGGGCAAGTGATCAGAGGGAGCTCTTGTCATTCAGGTGCCTCCAACAGAAACCCACCTTGCCACCTGTACGAGCTCACAGGGAGCAATCTCTGTCCTACAGCCACTCCATGGGGTTCTTATTTCATACTGTTCCCTGCAACCTTTTAGCTCTATTCAGAGTGCAGTCCCCCTATAACCTCAGCCCACAGAACCCACTGCTGACCTTCTGTGCAGCACACAGGAGGGAAAGTGAAGTTTGCAGGCTGAGTCAGCACTTGCCCACACCGTCCAGCCAGGGGAACAGAACCAAATCCGGACCCCTCAAAAGCCTGTAGGTTTAGTAAACTCAATTATCTGTTCATGTTTCACTTACATTTAACCCTTCCTAGATATGATTGCTGGCTCTGATATTTCCATTATTGTGTTCAATAAAAGGAAATTCATATATGGTGTTTTTGGTACACTGGCTGCTCAAACAAACGTGTCGATAAATAAATCAGCCTCCAGCCTCAGCCCACTTGTTTTTAGAAAGGAAATGACCCTGTAAGAGTGGGTGCCCATTTCTTTTACCTCACTGCTATTTTTAGCTGAGGCTGTGAAAATTTTCCATTGAAGACCTGCTCCTCTCATTTCCTGGGTAGAGCAAACAGGAAGCTCTGACTGAGCTGGAGGAGGTTTTGGCCTCAGAGTGGACCAACCTCACCTCCCTCTGGTTACTCACTTGCACTGCAGAGCAGCCCCACACCAAATCCCCACAGATGGGCTTGATTTGCAAGAATTCACCCCAAGGGCTGGTAGAAGCCAGCAGGTGATGGGGGCAGGTAGAATGTTGGGCAGCAGGAGGACAAGAGTTCTGTCAGCAAGGCCTTTTGGCCCGTGTTATCCCAATGAGGCACCAATCTGGTTGAAATCAGGCGCTTCCCAGCTGGAATTAGAAAGAGCTAAACTGTGGGCTGCTGATGGTGGGATTTGTGAGCATGGAGAGATGGGAACTTTCTGCATTTAAGTCCCGGGGAGCACTTAAATTCTACAGAGAGAGTTGTTGTTCCAGGAGGTACCAAAGGGTGCTTTAGGCAAGTAAGAGAGAAAGTTCACGGGAGAGATTGGTGGTTGTATATAACATATAATACTGTTCTGACTTTTTAAACAGAGAACAAAGTTCTTCAAGGTCTTCTCTTGAGCTTTACTAACCAGCCTGTCCCAGCCTCTCACAGTATCCTGGTGGTGCATGGAAGTTGCTTATGCTACAGTCTACAGACAAACTATAATAAAACTGTAGAGCAAAGAGAGTTTAGAGTGAGATTATTAAAAAAAAAAAGCAAAGAACCACCCAAACACAAACTACACTTTCTCACCTGAATTGCAGTCTCTTTTTCATCACTGTTCACTGTATTTCCTCCAAATTAGGCATTTCTTCTCTTCAAAATAATCTTATTTCAGTCTAGTCAAAGTGTGAAAATGCTTAGAGACTTTGAGATTTTTCTTTTTTCCCTCAAGTGTGTGCCAGAGGGCAAGTGTGTGTGAGTGATGTGGCAGGTACTGGGCTCCTGGTGCAGCCTCTCAGGTGTGTTTTATGGTACTTGAAGCTGAACACAGTGTAAACCCCCTCTCTCCACTCCTTCTCCCTTGCCTTCCAAAAATGATCTGGGTAAATAGGACTAAAAGTTTTAGGTTTTAATAAAATTATGTTATGAGTGGAGGGGATGTTTTCAGCTTGACAGCAAACTGCCCAAGGATTGCTTTTACTTTCCACTTGTCGTGGGTTTGAAAGTGCTTTAACATTTCCTCCTCTCTCTTTTATTTCACAGTTAACGAAATTATCAGGAAGGAATTTTCTGGACTCCCTGCCAGAAGTCAGACATAGAAGAAGAGATTTGTGAGACAACTTTTACCGAATCCTTCCATAACTGACCTCTTAGATCCTTCCAGTGCCCCTGCAACCTCCAGCTTCCCTTACAGTTCATCTCAATGCAAGGAACAATGTATTGGCATCAAGTGACAGCCTTGACTAAGCAACTTGCCACCTCTCTCTGTAAACACCAAGAAGGACACCCTTCCTTTCCTCCAAAGATTGTATTGTTCTCATGTAACAGAGCATCTGTCTGAGGAAACACTTCAAGCCTGCTGCAAAATATCTATGTATTGATCTATCTTAATGCTGAGAGAGAAGTGATCTGTCACTCCTGAACCACACAAAGCAAGGGAGGTCGTGCATTAGAGCTTATTTGGGTGGGGTGGGAAGTGGGGGGAGAAAGAGTAATATATTCCATAAAAGAATAACATGGTTTGCAGGTCACTAGCAAGGACTTGCCCTCCAGGTCTCAAAGCCCTTCCGAGAAATTTTATTATTGTAGGAAACTGAGGCAACCCAAGCTTGCTCATCCTTTATCCAACCTGGGATCAAAAGCCATTTTTTTCTGACTCTGAGCACTGTGATTGGTATTTCAAACAGTAAATGTCAGCTGAATTCAGGAGTTTTCTTCATTTTTCATGTCAGACTGGATAGGAATTTGAAGGAGAGGGATTCTGACCAAGAACCAGTGAAAAAGAACAATTCAGCAGTTGCAGCACCTGTCCCAAGGTAAAATAAATCCAGATAAAATAGAGATTAATATATAAGAGTCACAGTAAATCCAAAGATTTTATGATTGATCCTTACTAATATTTAGGCAGTGTATGAACACAACTTAGATATTTTCTCTCTAACAGATTGTTGCTGTTTCTTTTCATGTAGAACCTGCTATTGGCCTGTAACTTGTCTCTGTCTCATTTAGCAGCTGGAACATTTAATCACCCCAAGCTGCAGAGGAAAATAATTGCATCCTACAGAAGCCATACATTCCAGAAAAAATGATACGCTTACTTATATTCACCTTGTCTCTTTAGCTTTGCAAAGCTACCAGCAATCTCTGGAAAAGTTACATTTCCATGTGAGTTAGTATTTTGTTATGTTTTGCTTCATGTGTTAGAATAGATTGTGCTGGCACTGCTTATCACAATACCAGGTAACCGCTGCCACCTGCAGTTGTACAGCTACAAGTTAGAACATTTTGGAGGGTCATTACCTCCACAGTGGGATAAAAGCACATCCTGAGTGGATAACCAATGTGCAGTAAAAAATAGCCATAATATTTTAGGAAATAGGTTTTATAAATAAGGAACACTGATACTTTCAGGAGCGTGGAGCCTGAGTTCTAATCGAAAAAGCACAGTGAAATTAATCCTGTTTTCAGTTGTTTCCCAGTAAACTTTGCTGAATACCAGCGTGTCCACGTGCTCACAGCAGGAATTACGTTATGGGAATGCAGCAGAGCAGCCCCAAAGTTGGTTCCCCAATGGCTCAAGACAGATCTTGCACGATCCCTGCAGAGTTTGTGCTCAGTCCAACCAAAATCTCCTCAGGAGTATTGAGAATGTATTTTCTACCACTAAAAGCTGGTGCCTAAACTGTGCAGGCTCTTGGGCTTTAGAGTGGGAGGCAGGTTTGGACTCTCCAGAACACCTGACCTGGGTCTCAGCTACAGGTTTGGATCTGAAACAGAAACCTGAATTTCACAAGAGCAGCTCTAAACTCCAGATTAAGCCCAGTCCAGCCCAGCTCCAGAACCCAAGCAGAGCCCTGTACATCCCAACCTGGCATTAATAACACACCTTGGGGACTTGGCTTCTGTTTCCACTTGGTGAGATTCAAATCTTTTGTCCCAATATGAGTCCCCTGTGTCCCATTTCAGCACCACCAAAAAATCCCTGGCTGCCTCAATTCTGGTGCTCACGTTGTGAGCTCCACATGTTGCAGCAGCACGACTGGTGAGATGGCCCAGCCTCAGCCTGTACCTGCAGAGGTGAAAATGGCCTCTTTTTTTACTGCTGACTTTTATAGAACCAAAACTGGGGCCCAGAGCAGCTGAAATGACTCCAGCACACGGGAATTACTGTTAAACAGCGCTCATGGAGTACTTTGACTGGCTCACATGCCTCAAATAAGCTATTTTGGATTGTTTTAAAACTGTCAGTGGTCCAGAATCTGACAGACATCATGGATTTTTAATGCAGTCTGATGGGCATATTCTAAAGACCAAAAGTTCCCTGTCAGAAGTTCTTTGCTGCAGCTGAGTAAAAGAACAGACCAAATGTGTCTCCTAGTTTCACACTTGGAAGTATCAAAATATCTTTCCCTGGTCCAACCTGTAAAGTATAGGAGAAATTTAAAAAAACCAACCAAACAAATTAACCAAAAACCCACTCAGAGAAAATCAGAAATTCCCAAATAACTGACAAAGTTTTTTCCTTTGCTGGATTTTAAATAGAGTCTCAAGAATATAAAGGTCTTTTCAGATCTGTAGATGTGCTGATGCTGTTTATAAGTATATTTGGTGCTTGTACCAACTGCTCATCACTTTAGGAGTATAATTTTTTGCATATTTATTTTTAGAGTAATATTAGTCAAGAAAAGAAGGGAAAAAAGGAAAATCTAGTGCTGGATCTGAGCAAACAGGAAGGTCAAGTGTTAAGTTCTGCCTTATGTATTGTAGATGCTGAAATGTCCTTTTAATACATCACAAAAGGAACGAATAGCTGAAAACTGCAACATTTGGCCATGCAAAATGGGTTGTGGAGGCTTTTCAGTGGTCAGAGGGCCCCAGGCAGGCAAACCCCTGAGCCCCTGCAGTGCTCCATGAACTCCTTTTCAGGACATTCCCAGGACTTGTGGGCTCTGTAACCAAAATGTACCTTTCCAGTGTGCTTGTGTTTTCTTCAGGCACTTTGTTTTTGAGGAGAGAGGGTTTGGGTTTTGGTTGGTTGTTTTTTGTTTTTTTTTAATGTGCTACAGGAGCTTTTGTTGTGCTTGCATTAGCTATATTCCTTCCTCATTTTTAATGCATAGATATTAATCTGTTTGTGTGTTTGTGCAGGTGCATATACATGTAGTTTATACAATATACCCACATAGACAGGGACTATTTACAAGTGACAGGACAAGGGGGAATGGCTTCAAACTGACAGAGGGCAGGGTTAGATGGGATATTGGGAAGGAATTCCTCCCTATGAGGGTGGTGAGGCCCTGGGTTGCCCAGACAAGCTGTGGCTGCCCCATCCCTGGAAGTGTCCAAGGCCAGGATGGGGCTTGGAGCAACCTGGGCTATGGAAGGTGTCCCTGCCCACGGCAGAGGGTAAAACTGGATGAGCTTTAAGGTCCCTTCCAGCTGAGACCATTCCTTGATTCTCTGGTCTGTCTGGGTACATTGTATAAATATGATTTTATATGAACACACACAACCCCATTACAACGCTGGGTCATGATCCTGTCCTGGCTCCAGCCCCGTGTGAGCAGCACACGGAACAGCCCAGGACTGAGGGTTCATACCATGTACATACTATAGACTACATTTTAGTGGTTTTATTTACAGCTACAGGAGGTCAGGCTGTGCTGCCCTATCTACTTTTATTTGCAACCAGTAGTTAAATAATACAGCTTTAACCGACTTTGTATTTATTTCTGGAGAAAAGGAGCATCCTCAGACATAGTGTTATGCATTATTGTCTCTTTTTAAAATGAAAACTGATACATTAAAATTATATAGCTTGGCTGAGGAACTTCAAAATATACAGTACTAAATTATTTCCTGTTCTTGCTGAGCAGTGTTTTTTCAGTATTAATATTTTTGTTACTTAATACAACTTCCTCTCTTTCTGTAGAAACATGAGCTTAACCTTGGAAGAGTTAATACCATTTTGTGAGTAATTTGTTCTCACTTTATCTGGAAGATAGCCATATTTGCACATGAGGAAATTCTGTCTTTCCTCAGTTATCTGAATGTTTCACCACAGTGCCTTCCTGCCATTGTACCAAAGGCCTACAAATATCTTGTCTACAGGGTGAACAACTCTAATGCATTTTCCATCAAAGTTACACCATGCAAAGTACATGGGGCTCGTTGGAACTCAAAAGTTCATCTCTTTTTTTTGTGTGTGTGTGTGTGGGTTTTTTGGTTTTTTTTTTACTTCCATTTTTCCATCCGAGCTTTGGCTGCGAATACAGGATGAGCTTCTATAAACTTCTGCATCAAATATACGTAGAATAAAAATCATCATTCATGATATGTAAACAGTCTGAGAGTGGACTGGGAGTGGACAGACATCAGGAAGATTATTTTTTTTTTTTGTCAGTTATGAGTGTTGGAAGTCGAGTTTGCCAGGAGGGGAATTGCTTGTGAAGATACTTGCAATGAAATATGAAGTCCTGTTTTTGTTTTTCTCCATGAGAATGAGCAGAATGTAAGATCTGAGCAACAACAAGGGAGTGAAAGTGTCTCATGTATGTGTTTTTATGGTAGAAAGAATGTAGAAGAGTCATGGTTTTTGCACTTGCTTTATTTGTATCCATGTAAATATGTATCACTTCCATGCTCCTTGTAGGAATACAGCAATTTCTGAATGTAGAATATTTCCTAAACCAGCACTATGTTATTCTCAATTGTATAAAAAGCTGCTGCTTAATAACATATCTAAACCAGTTCTCAGAGTAGCTAGCATGTTTTTAAAGTATATTTTGTAATCCATATCTTTACAAAAAAGTGACTATGCTTTTTGTCTGACCAAATATGCAACACCTTTTGGATTAAGGTTAGTGGGCTTGACCTGAAGGTTTTCATTTTCTCAATGTCTTAATTTTCTATGCAATTGTTGTTGAATTGTTACTGTCCTAAAAAAAACCCCATGTATTTGATAGATTTCCCAAAGACTTCAAAGACAGCTTTAAATGATTGAGAAATATGTTTCTAAATATTTCAATCTGACTTTTCCCCCTGCATTTCTTTCCAAATTGCTACTTAATAGGGAACAATTATCTGCCAGATGGGACTCCAGAAAACAACTGTCTTAATTTAAAATCTTAAACTGATTCAGATCCTCGTAATTTGTGCACCACTTCAAGTCATCTGACGTTCCAGTTTATCTGCAGTTCTGAGTGTTTGTTATTTATGTTCCATATTCCTGTGCAATAGGAAGAGATGCTGATGTTGGGTCTAGATGGGCTGAATTGCAAATTCCTCATCGTTTACATTGCAGTGGTTTCTTACCTGTAAGTGTAAGGCAACACTCTGCTATCACATGTGGAAGGTTATAATTCTTTTTTCATCTCAGTTCAGAATGAACAATCCACCTTTTTGTATGTTTGCCATAAGATTGACATCTGTATCTTTAATATCTGCTCTTTTATAAGTGCAGTGGGTGGCAGCTGATAGCGATTTGTTTAACTGCCTGTCAGTGTCTAACCCACTGTGGGCTGTTTAAGGTTTGTTTAGCCATTTTTATTGTTTCTGGGGTGCAAAAAAAATAGAAGTTAGCCCCTGACCCACACTGCAGTAAATTTCAAATGAAGGTTCTGATGCTGTGAAAGATGATATCAGCTACAAACGAGTGGTTATCTGGGGAATGGTGGTTTGAGTTCTTTGTCAATAACTCCCATAAAATAGCAAAATGGAGTAGAAAGTTCTAGAATGACTGTCACGAAAATAACTAATGATTTATGTGTTTGTAATAGCCCAGAAATCCACAGATATGCTGTTGGAATCCTCAGCTGTTCCAGGATTGAGCTGCCGTCAGTTTAGTGATGCTGAGCAGCACCTGAAGCACAGGTGGTGTGAGACCAACAGGGAGTGGAGGGACAGCTCAGTGTGACCAGTGATGGCCTCACTGGGACTCACAGATCTGTGTGTTTGAGTGTGTGTGTGTGTAATTCTGAAGTGATTCCCCCCTGAAATCCAACCCCCCCTGGAGCCCTGTCCTGGGTGTTCAGGTAAAGCCATATGTTAATAGACACATGAGTGAGCACTCGTCACCCAGATCACCCTGACAGATGTGTTTTGAATCAAATTGCCTGTTCAAAAACCTAACTTCCACAACTGAAAAGGGGTTTCTGTCATTCACATTCCTACAACAACGTTGTAAACCTCCAATGTAATGATTTTTTTAAAAAATATTTTTATATATTGCCTGTACTATGGTAGATTAGCAATAAATGAAAGGGCATCATCTGCTGCAAGAGTGTTTGGTCTGTTCTTAAATACCTTTATTGCCTTTGCTAAACTAATATCAAGGGGCTGAGTCACCCATTTGATAGTCTTCATGTCCTTGTCACCCTCCTAAATACTCACAAGTGGGATGTGCATAAGGATGTCAAAGTACAGAGTATTTCTTCTTTAATGAGTTCAGTTCCCCTTTGCATCAAGATCCCACTCAGGTTCTGTAGATGAGATAGATCAAGTCAAACAGGGACAATTTTATGAACTTCTTCATTATCTCTTCTTGTCTATTTTCCCCTCTTTTAGTATTCTATTCCTACCACCCCAATAAAAAGTCCCGAACAATCCACATAACAGGTACTTCAGACTTTGAACCTTAATAAAGCATTAATTTCCATCTGTGTAAATGTCCTTCTGCATCAGCAGATGGTCTTTCAGAGACTGGGGATGGGCTCCATTTCATTGTTGTTCATCTAAATCTTAATCCTGCATTTCTTTACTGGAGACACTAAAAGAGACATTTTCATACTGCTGTGCTGGAAGGGTGCCCAGAGCCCATTATGCCTCAGTAAGAGGCGAGTTTATCCAGCGTGCAATTAAAGACATTTACCTTAACAAAATCAATATTATCCTTTGCATTTAAAACCAGAGAATTCAAACCATATTTGATGCGTTTGCTGGACATGGAGCAAGCGCTTTGCTTTGCTTTGCTTATTCACAAAAGCCTCGGAGCAGGCACCATGTGGAAGTTCTTAACTCCCAGAACCCTGTACAAAGGCTGGGAAGCTCATAAACCAGACAGGCCTCGCCAACAAAGAAGCTGTTACTGGCTGGGAGAGAACATTTTATGATGAGCAAATATATGGCACACAGGATTTTAGGTTTATTCAGCAACAGGAAAGTTTAAGTAACTTAACCTGGAAATTCCACAGCTAAGGGCTGAGAACCTGAGCACCTGACCCGATCCTCTGGCTTTAATTTATGTCTTGGGTCCGAATTAAAAGACTACAACAGTACCCCAGGTTTTTCGTCTTAACGGGAAATTTCCTGGATTTTGTAGACTTAACTCCCTCCTTTGTAACCCTTCAACATAGCTGACTCCTTTCCCAGTTTTCAGGGTAGCAGCAAGGAAGAACAATCCCTGTTTCTAATGAACATCTGGGTCTCGTATGAGCCCTCTCTCGCTCGCGTGCTCCGTTGTGTAAATATGCGATTTACAACTTCTTTTTCTTTTTTTGAATACAAATGTAATTTAGGCAATTTAAGAAGCTGCCTTTCAGCTTCGTACCAGATTCTTTTCTAAATGCATCATCACTGGTGTGCTCAGGTGGCCAAGCTCAACTAGGCTGCTGTAAGGGAGCTTCACAGGGAAGATGAGCTCCCACCCCACCCCATCCTCATCTTCCCTGTCCCTGGGCCTTAGGTGGACTATCTGCTCCTGTGAACTCATCATCTCAGTGAAGCCATGTTATAATGGGGCTTGAATTAGTTTTATTTAGGGAAGGGAAGGCTACAGGAGAGGATTTGGGCTCCTACTGACCTGAAGGGCAGCACTGCTGGCACAGCAAAATCGCTGAGGTTGTGAGGAACCACTTACCCTGAAGACCCAGGGGAAGGAGGGAGGAGAGGCTGGCAGGAGCTGCACGCACACCAATGGGCCAAAGCCAGGCACTGGAGGTGACTGCAGTACAAAGGCACCTCTTTATTCAGCAGACTACTGAAATTACAGCTGAAATCAAGAGGGAGAGCTCAGAGGCAGCCCAGAGCTCGGAGGGCAGGCACTAAAATAAAAACATTATCTGTTGCTCAGATATACACACAAACAGTAAAAGGATGTATTTTTCTGGGCTTTTGCAGTCTATTAGCTGTCTAACTGCCCATGAGAGCTCAGCTCTGCCCAGGCAGTTTGGATGAAATGGACTCTCAGGCCAGGGATGGGCTGTGGGAGCAGCCAGCGTTCACCGTACCAGCCTTGTTTTCCTCAGAAACCAAGCTGAAAGCACAGCAGCCCTTCCCAGCCAGCTGCATCAGTCATGCACAACTCTGGGATTTCACGCCATTAAAGAAGTTATTTCTAGGTGTTATTAACTGCTCTAAGGGCTGGGCTGTGCCTGGTAAGAAACCAGCATGGTAAGAAAGTACAGTTTAACTCCTTGTACCCCTGGGCTTGACCTGAAGGTTTAAGTTGGCCTGAGTATATTTTTCATGGACTCTTTATTTAACCTTATTGAAATATGAGCAGTGTCATGAAAGCTGGCTGCTTACATCAGCACCAGCAGACCACTGAAATCAAAGCCCAGCTGATGTTTAATTTCTAAGCTTTTTTGTGTTAGGCTTCACTAAAGGAAAAGTGGGGGCAGAGACCTTTCCCTTTAAGTCTTCAGTGACCAGCTCAGTCAGGAGCACCTTTCTTTCCTTACACTTACTCTTTTTCCCAGTTCTAAACTCAACCAGTTCTATAAATCAGGATTTATTCTGGCTTCCATACAGGGCTCTTACAAGAAAGCATGTTGGCTTCATTTACCTTTAAAAAGATCTGATACTGTAAGAAATAAATGGAAGGAATAAATATAATTGAGCTGTGACTGTGTATCTTAAACTGGCAGCACTATGTTAACAATTGGACTCTGATCTTAAAGGTCTTTCTTTTCCAACCTGAGTAATTCTATGATTTTCTAGGGTTTGGTGTGGGAATGGACAGTATAACACTTCACCTCACAACAGCACTGCTCCCTCTCAGCTGCAGGCTGGGGCCAAGCAAAGTTTATAGCAAATGTGCTCTTTATACTGCATGGAGGGTTGTGTCTTTTTTTGTTTCCCCTAGCAAGAAAAAAAGTGTGGGAAAAATTCAGGGAAGGTTTGCTGCTGCACAGGATATCAGTGCCATCTGCAGGGAGCTGAGCTCAGCGCTGATCCTGCACCACAGCCCCAGTGGAGGGACCCACCTGAGAGACCCCCAGAGGGAGCAGGAGACGGGCTGGCCATGGAAAACCCTTCCCAGGGTGGTCAGCATCTGGGGAGAGGGAGGCAGGGTGCTGATGGCAGCAGCAGCACGTGCTGCACCCTCTCAAATCACAGCCTCCCCCACAGCACCATGTCACGGCTGAGCTGTGAGCGGGTGTCACAGCCACTCTGACCCTCCTCGCTCTGACAGCCAAGGACAGCTGAGGCACTGCCAGGCAAAGCTGTTACCCCCCAAAGCACACACACACCTTTCCAAACGTGTTTTGATTGGAAAACCTCGGTTCCAGGGTGATGGTTAGAGATGAGGCCTTTTCTATTACTCACAGCAGCTCTGTGTTTAACAGTGTTTGCACAGCAGCTGCGATGATAACCAGGCATAAACCCCGTTATCAGAAGTCTGAGCCCACATCAATACCCACAGCCCTGCTCCCCAAAATTCATGAAGTTTGAGGTGTCTGGCAGCACCTCTTACCAAGGAATGACCCCTGAGGGAGACTGAGTGCTGCAGGTGAGGGCTGGCTCCCTGGAAGGTGAGCAGCCTCAAGTTCCATGGAATCATCTGGCATGGAAACCGCAGGTCACGTTGACATTGTTGCTGTTGGCACAACATTCCTGCTGCTCTAGGAGGAGAAACACCAGCCTGTTATTCTGCTGTTCTTTGTTTCTGATTTATGCATCCCTCTAAAGCAGAAGTGAAAGGTATTCACATGAAAGTGGGATTTCAGGAATGGCTGAAATCCTGCTACAAAGACAGCAAATTCCAGGTTTATTTCCACTTCAGTGGGTACAACATTTGCATACTAATCAGGAAGTCTCTGAGTAGTTGTTATAAGCAGAAATTCAAGGTATATTTTCTACCCAGTAATAACATGGGTTTATTAATCACTGAACCCAGACCTTGCTGGCTTAGAGGCTGGGGTTACCCTCTTTGGGTATTGACATTGTACCTGATGCATTTTGCTGCTTCCCTCGTTTTATCCCTCTGGCTCTACCAACGGCACTGATGCATCTGTAATCCATGTGGCAGGAACTGCAGGAGCCTTGGCAGCAGGGAGGAGTGACACCCAAAAACAGGGAGTCTTGGCATGGTGTGGCTGCAGGAGCCTCTCAGCTGGCTGCAGATCCAGCTGAAAAATCGTCAGCACTGGAGGCAAATTGGATTTCACGCCCCTTAGGATCAGGGGCTGGGTCCAGCTGTGGGAAGGAGAGGGAGGCTGGGGTGAGATGACATGACAGAGAGAACAGCAGAGCACTGGCTGTGCCACCAGGGCTCTGGCACAGGGACATCAGGAAACCTGCCATGCCTGGCTCTGTCCATGCTCAGTCCTGGCCCAAACCGCCCCTAAGAGATCCTCTGGCATGGAGCCATCCAGGTGCCAGGTAAGCTTCTCTCTCTACCATGGGACCCCTCCCCTGTACTGTCCTTACCTGGAGTGTTGGTTAAAGCCCAGTTCTTTCACCTGTCCCATTTTTTCCCATTCATCTCTGTGCAGTTTTAAACATCCCCCTCCAAATCCAGCTGACAGACAATAACCCTCAGTGGAGGTGCTGCCCATCAGCAGAGACAGAATCACCCACTGAGAGCATTGGGTTTTCCCAAATCTCTTTTTTTCCCCCTTAGCTGTTAAATGAGAAGAGGGGGAAGAGTGAGAGGAGTTCATACACGAAGTATATTTCTTGGTTGCTGAGAAACTTCAAATTTCCCTAATGAATAAACACAGCACACTTAATTTTGTTTATGAAAACAGACTTATTGTGATGGCAAAAAGATGAGTCAGTGCCCTGGGTGAGGGGAGAGCAGCAGCTGGAGACACTCACCGTAAAGCAACGCCTCGGAAACCAGAGCAGCTCTCATGTCCAGCAGTGCCAAGACATGCAGTTTCTCCTCCAACAAGAACCACCAGGACACAGGGAGTGGGAGAAGGTTTCCTCATGACCTGGCAATTGGCTGCTGAGCGAGTATTGCCATGAAAAGCAGAGGATTTGTGAACGACCAGCGGACACTGCACACCCTGCTCCCACACAGCCCATCCCGAGGATGCTCCCAGAGCTGGACTGAGCCTGGTCTGGGCTTGGGCTCCTGGGGAACAACTTCAGAGCTGCTGCTGGCCCCTCACTGAAACACAGCACAGAGACTCAAGGGAAGGTGTAGATTTGAGCCCCTCAAGCAGGAGGAATTGCTGACTCCAAGAAGCACATTCCCCATCCATCTGCATCCCTTCTGGTGTTTGGAGCATTTATTTTTGACAAATATGAGTGAAGTGGGATTTGAAGCTGTCCCTGTGGCTTCCTGACCAGGTGAAGCCTCCTGAGACTTCACATAAGCAGGTGCAACATGAACATTACATCCTTTAAATAATTTTACTCTCTATACAAAAGTCTCACCATTGGAGTGACTTCCCACACACATGTCCTATCTTCCCAAGATGTCCAAAACACACTCTGCCCTGTGCCTGTGAGGAGCCCTGAGTTGTCAAACACAGTCCCCCTCCCTGCAGTGTTGGGTGACATGTCACCCTGCCACCAGCACCCCTGCAGAGCCAGGCTGGGCAGATCTTCATCTGGTCCTCAGCACATTGCTGGCACTTCATAAATAACTCCAGCCCTTCCTTCAGATCATGGGCCTGTTGTTTTCCCTCCTCAGCTTCACTGATGTAAATCTGCCACGTCTGCACGAGCTGTGGTGATGAATGACCCTGAATAAGGACCCACTCAGCCAACTCTCCCTGGACAGAGCCCCATTGTGTGCTGGGGGGTAACACACAGGGCTCTGTTCAAACAAAATCAGCCCAACACAAGTTCAAGACTTTTCCTTCCTTCCTTAAAAAAAAGAATTAAAAAAAAAAAAATCCGTTTGCTGAAGGCCAAGCATGGATGAAGGAAAGAAATTTCAATTAAAATCCTTAAAAGCCTAAAATTACTCAGCTTACATTGGTGCCTGGGTCAGATATGCAGGTGAATACACTGGACATAAGCACAAACCATATCAAGATGAAGGTTTTTAGGCACCCCAGAGGTACCACCACATGCAGCACAGAAGACAGGCCAAGATATCCCAGTTACACAATTGTTATTTTCAACTATTTAAACCCATGCTCTAACAGGCCAAACTATTGCATCAATGTTGGTTGAGGAAGGATGAGGCTCATGGATTTTCATCACTAAAACAAACACCTTTAGTAAAAAAATCACTACTATAGAAAATATACATAAAAGGATAATAATGCAGAGTGTGTAATACACACCCAGGCTGACCAAGGTGGATTTCTACACTGATTTTGCACTAGCACACATTAAAATACAGGTACAAAGCACCGAGGTGTGATTCTTAATGGTTCACAGTGCAACTGTTGTGTTCTATTAGTTGGTTTTACCTTTTATGTTATTTCTTTGTCAGTGTGATTAATGTGCTCTCTGCCTCACCAAGACAGTGCTCCCCACATTAAGAGGAAACTGTTGTTTCAGGGGGTTATTAGGTCAGCATTTTGCAACAGTAACTGCATGACCAACTTTAAAAATTGTTTTCAAAGTGGGTTACATATCAAATGAAGCCTTGGATAAATAAAGGCCATCAAGCAATAAACTGTGTTAGTTACAGGCCAGTACTTTCTGTTACTGTAATTCACAGAAAAACTGCCATAAAAGAGTGAAAACTCTGTAATCCAAGACCTTTTCCTTTTTTTT
>VYXB01007555.1:1074103-1139151 GCA_013397135.1 Pachyramphus minor
TTTTTGTGGTACCAGACTTGTCCCCTAAAGCTTAAGATGGTTGAATCACAGATGGATCCTTTTCCAGTTCCTTTGAAGTTCCTGATTAAGCAGTGACTTTTTATGTATCTTCAATACAAAGCCAATTCCTCATCTGCTACAAGAGCAGCAAATGGAAGAGGATGTGACACCAGCCCCAACAAAACGCCAGAAGTTTCCACAGAAAGCTGTGGAATTCTCAACCTTCTCAGGTTCCCTGGCTCCAGAGCATGAAGTGGAGGCACCATCTCCCTGCATCCCTGGTTCCATGAGAGCCCACTGGATTTACCATTTTGCTGTGCTCTGTGTGTTCCTGCTATAGGAAGGTCTTGGCCCTCCTTAAGTCATACACAAGAAACTAATACAAAGAAATAATAGTGAATAATAATTTTCCCATAAGATCCATTTCAAATACTCTATATCCAAAAGTACTTATAATTCAGGGCAAAAAAAGAAGAAAATCTATTAAAAACTAATTCTGTGGTACTAAAGTTGGCTCAAACCAGGCCCTTAAAAAAAAACAAAAAAAACCCCCTAAGCACTGTAGATTAGTTGGCTTTTCACCAACCAGCTCTGATTGAAAATCAAAGGCAGATGTGAGCAGAAAAGCAGCAATTTCAGCTCTCCCAGCAGCCGCGTGTTGTTGGCACGGGCCCGAAAAATATCATTTCAAACTGGTACCGGCTGGACCCGCTGCAGCCTTCGTGGCAATTACGTGGCCAGAGTGTTCCTGCTGTCCCTGCTCAGATAAACAGAGCTTTCTGCAACAGAGGGAGCAGGGATTAAGGCAAAGAAAAAGGACTCAGATGGGAAAGCTTAGTTTCTTTACATCTAAGGGGTATGTGTGCGACTCAGAGTGAGGAGTGAGAGCTTTAGCCAGGAAATCCATCCTTTGGCTAGTCCTTGAGAATGCCTGGATGGGGAGAGTCCCCTTGCACAGGGCAAAGGGGCTCTATCACCCCAAACTGTACCCACCAGCCAGAGAACAGCAACAGGCTGGGGAAGGGGAAGACAAGAGACTGAACAGCTTTAAACTCCTTTAAAATAGAAATGAAGAAGAAAGAGAGAGTGTGATGATAAAAGATGTTTTGTGCTGCGCTGGCAGAGGAGCAGAATTGATGATGTGATGAGTCAGTTCTCTCTCCAGCATTAACAACCCTCAACATGCCTCTTCCAAAAGCAGCCTCTGTTCGGGGTCCCTGGCTCCAACATCAGCAACACTTTCCTTGGGACAAGGATCTGTCTGCTCTCAAACTTGACTCTTCCAAAACCACCACTGCACAGGACAAATGATTTCAGGGCTGTCTCCTGGGCAAGAGAGAATTTTTTGTATCAAAATACATTTCATGTGAATGATCCTATTTATGGTACAGATTTCAGCCTATTCTAGCTTGCCATACCCAGAAATACAAGGAGAATTAAACTTGAAAAATTGAAAATCAGATCCACTTCCACATGCAGACCTGAACTTTGCATGATTTTTTTTCTTTTTAAAAAAAATTTATAGCACTGGATATACTTCTCTGCACTCTCAAATATTCCCTCCCTTGTGCAGGATGCCTGCAGTGACTATCACACAAATGACACATTGTCTCTTGGCAAAAAAAGATGTGCAAAATGAGACTTGACTCAGAGACAGCAGCAAAAATTCCCCTCCAAGTGCCCTACAGAAGCAGAGTAAGGAGGTAACTATCTCGTAATTATCTCTGAAGAGTGAGAACTTGGAATATCTCTGCAATACTGGGTAGCAATGTGGTTTTTAAAGAAAATAAGTCTGTAATAACGACAGCCTCAGAAGCTCAGCTCCCTTTGCTCTACAACAAAATAATCAGAGAACAGCAATGCCATTAAAATAGGGAAAGTGGAAATAAGATCCTTGAACTAGAAAACCATTCACCAACATGTCCTGGATAAAATATCAGCTCTGCTTCATGACTCATCTCTGAATCTATCACTATTTAAATACTCAAGTACTTTGAATTTTATGTGGTCATGATAAATAGCAACAGGCAATTCACATCCTCAATGTGCAGTACTCAGTTAAGGAAAGCTCTCCACCTCACCATCTGCTTTCTCTTCCCCCTTTTTCTTATTTCTGCATCATCTTGGATTTCTACCTCCTTTTTCTCCCAAGAGAGCACAGAACCCTAAAAAGCACTCCCAACATTGCAGAACCATCTTGAAAGAAATGTGGAATATTCCATGGGTTTTTACAGGAGCAGCTTTCATGCTCTACACAGAAAAATGCTGCATATTTCCTATTAGAAGGTCTTTGAAGGTATCTCCATATTCTGTCATCAGCCCCAGCAAAACAACAACAAAGACAGTGCTAATTAATTGCTGTGTCACTCTGAAAACTAAGATTTTTTGTCTGCTTTTGGTCTTATCTCCTGGAGTATCTTCACATTGAACAACCACAGCTCCCTGGGGGCTCATACTGGTGCCCTCTGCAGCTGCCCAAGCAATTCTGTGTGCTTGAATCCCACCTGGAAACTTCCTTCCCACCCACATTGGTAACTGTGGCTGTCCCCTTAATTCTGCCCTTCGAGCCACCAGGCACCTTGCAAGTGATTTGTTCAGAAACTGCCCAGCTTGAGATCAGCTTCTCCCCCAGGTCTGCACGGCTGAGGTGTCCCTGCCTGGGGTGGAGGAGCTGCTGGGCTGGGGACAGGCAGTGACAGTGTGGGAGGACAGTGGGAGCAGCACTGTCCAGGTGAGCAGACATCCCTCTCTGCTCCCTTTGGCTCCATTTCATCTGCACTGGAAGCAGGATCAGTCCACATTGGTTCTTCCCTCTGACCCATCCCTGAATCCTGAGCTGAGACAAAGTACCAGTGGCTGAAGGACAGCCCCTCAGATACTCAGAGGTTTAAACTGACATAGAAAGGACAATGTGGATTTCTAGTCCTATGGATTATGAGGAAAATCTCTTCCCTCACAAGACAAGCCAAGAGGGTTTGGTGTCAGAGCCTGCCTGCCGGCGGGGGCCATGTGTGTGATGAGCACAGGAACACAGGGACAAGCTCTGTGCGTGCAAATTTAGGTCCATTTGGTTAGTTATTGGCCTGGTGGTGATCTGGGTCTGGTATACAAAGTGTTTCAATTCCAGTTTGGGATTCATACTGGAAAACAGACCCCCTGCATTCACAGCCCTGGTTTTGTCTCACTGGGGCGAGCCTGCGGCTGCACAAACACACCCATTTTGCTCAAACCTTTCCCTCAAGTCAGAGCTAGAGCTGGACTCCAGCCAGCAAGCTGCTCACAGGCAACCCAGGCTTGGAAATGGACTTGAACACACAGTCCATTAAGGGCATCAGCATTTCCCAAAAGCTGGGTGATGTGGCTCTTCGAAGCCTGATGGCTGCTGACTCCAAAACCTAAGGAACAACCATGATTTCAGTGACAATAACTTCAGGAGAGTCATCCAGCTACTCCAGAGCTGGGTTTTCAGCCTTTTTCCTGTTGCCAGAAAGGGCTTTAGTGCTAAACCCAAAGTCTTCCATCTCTGTTGTTGTGGAGCTCTGTCCTGCACTGGGACAGCCTGAGCCAAAACCCACTTGCCAGCTCCTCCTGCGTGGCTGGGCCCCACCCAGGAGACCGAGGTCCTTTTCTGCAACACTCATCAGTTCTTACCTGTTTTTCTTAAGACTCAAGTACCCATCAAGTTCCACAGCTCCACCATTTATGCCCCATGTGTCAGAACGTGCATCCATATGGAAGCACCTGCAGTATTCCCGATACCAAGGTCACTGTGGGAGAGTGCATGTGGGACTTTGGATCAGACAAATGCTGTTTCAGCATTAGGTCTTACCAATCACAAACCCCCAGGGCACATCCCTACCTCACAGAGGGATCCAACGTGCACATTGCTCCTCCTCTGCTCTCCAAGGGATTTGCTACATCTGTGATACATTACAGCCTTCTCAAAGCAATGTTGTCTACATTAAGTAGAAGTATTTAATTAGCACTTCATTTGGAGCATGTGGTACAGCTCACAGTTCCATTTTGGGCCAGAGATGATTTTCAAGGGTGGGTGGAAAACAACTGAGGATGCCAGGAGCCCAGTGCACTCCCAACAGGCACTCGATGCTCCTCTCTGTTCTCACATCCCTGCAGGCTCTGCAGGGAACTGCTGCCGGTTGTGGTCCCTGTGAACTGAAAACACAAAGCAAATACACAAAAATAACTCACAGAATGAATATTACACGTGTCATGTGTCGCCTCCATCCTCTTTGTCACCTGTGGTTATCTGGGTGTGTGGGTCTGACAGGAGGGAGGTTGTTCCTCCTGCAGGTCTGGGGAGCTGGAAGCTCCTTCCCCATCCATCCCCCTGCCTGGACACGAGGCAGGGCCCTGTGCCCGGTGCTGCCTCGCCCCGGGGAAGCCCCGGTGATTCAGACACCCCTGTGAGTCACCTCCCTCCCCAGGGAGGGGCTGATGTGCTGCTGCCAAGGTTTGCACACCCTGGGCTGGGGACAGGGGTGTAAGGGTTGGTGTCCCCACATCCCCAGCACAGCAGAAGCTCCCTCACCCAGGCACACAGGTTCCCTACTCCCTCTGGGATACCCACCCCTAATCCCACTTGTTCTAAATGGTTTTAAAAACAAACATCTCTGATATCATTTAATGGAACTTGCCCATGATTCAAGCGCCTGTATTGGCCTAAATATTCCCCCTTGGAAGCAAAGCCAAAGCCTCAAATGTGAGCTTCTAGCCAAGGTCGAGAGCAAGTCAAAAGACATCTTACAGGCAGACAAGAGCAAAATCACTGCCCCAGAGCCACTGGAGGGATCCAGCTCTGCATTTCACACTTCTCAAGCTGAAATGTTGACCTGACCAGACTCAGGTTTTTGCATCTGCTTGAACCCCAAAACCAGATGCCTACTGCCTTCGCAATATCCACAAAAAAACCCAAATAAACAAAAAAACCCCTTGGTACATGTAGCAAACATGCAGTAATATTATCAGAATAATCTCTACCAGACTTGTTAAACACTTCAGCAAAAGGACAAGACCAAGACCTTGTGGTTTTGTGTGGTTTTATACACAAATGCACACACATCAATCTACTCATGTAGATATAGTAATATAGCTATTTGTGTGTGTATATATATATATGATAAAAACTCTTCCTTGACAGTCCCTAAAAATGCTGTTAAAAACATGGCTGCAGTGAATACACACATAAAATCACTGATTGTCACTTTTCTAGTTTATGTGCAGTGTTTCCACAGTTTTCTGTACCACAGCAATATACTACACTATCCCTTTGCAAACGTTCTCACTGCTGCAAGTGGCACTAGTAATCTATTTTTCACATTTAATTCTCTTAGAGTATTTCTTTCAAGTATCACATTCTACCAGAATATGGCCATTATCATCCAGTTATCACTGGGGACAGCAAATGACACAGCTGAGGGAAAAACAGCACTGCTGTCATTTTGATGTGAGAGATTCACACACAAAATTTAAATGTTAAATGGGTGGAAGGCAACACACATTCTGGAGCAGATTTCTGATTTCTGAAATACAGCTAACAGAATACTAAGGCTGCTGCAAAATATATAGTTCAGGCTATGAAACAATATTCTGAGACTCATATTTTATCCCTTGGCCCTCATTGCCAAACATCCTCTCGCTGTCTCCATCCTGCATCTGCACAGTCTGTGCTTCAGAACCCCCAGAGCTGCCTTTGGGAAGCAGACACTCCTCAGCCCTCCCTCCTGTGTGCACTGGGGCTTGTCCACACGTAGCCAGACAGACTTTTCTCTGGCAGGAAGCTCTGAACACACCATTATTATGGGCACAACCTTGGATTTCCTTTGAAAGTACAGTTGCATGAGGTAGAAGTCCTAATATTGTCTCTAACACTGGGAAGCCTTGTTCTCTGCAGGGGTATTTGAGCTCAAGCCTCTCTGGAGGCTGCTGTATTAAGGAGCTGCTCTGTGTCTCTGGGGTTATAGATCTCATTGAAACATGTAATTTAGAGACTCTGCTCCAGTGAACTACAAAGCTCACATCAGGCTGTGCTCAGACATGGTGCAGAGATGATATCACAGAATCACAGAATGGTTTGGGTTGGAAAGGGCCTTAAAGCTCATCCAGTTCCACCCCCTGCCATGGGCAGGGACACCTTTCACCAGCCCAGGTTGCTCCAAGCCCCATCCAACCTGGCCTTGGACATTTCCAGGGATGGGGCAGCCACAGCTTCTCTGGGCAACCTGTGCCGGGGCCTCACCACCCTCACAGGGAGGAATTTCTTCCCAATATCCCATTGACCCCTGCCCTCTGTCACTGTGAAGCCATTCCCCCTTGTCCTGTTTCTCCAGGCCCTTGTAAATAGTCTCTCTCCATCTTTCTTGTAGCTCTTTCAGGCACTGGGAGGCCACAATTAGGTCACCCTGAAGCTTCTCTTCTCCAGGCTGGACAATCCCAATTCTCCAGGGCAGCTTTTCTGGGGCTTCATTGCAAATTAAAAGGTTGGTTTCACAAAATGTAAATGCAAAAGGTGCCTGTCCTGCTATTTGCAATGACTGTGACTTCATGTCTGCCACAGTAAAAGCAGCTGGAAAAGCCTAAATTTGCTTTCTAGAATTACATAATTCACACTGTGTACACACACTCCTGGGAAAAGCATGGCTGGTTGGCTCCAGGAATCAGTAACTGAGGATGAACATCAGTGGATGCAGGAACAGCATCTCTGTGTCTGCTCCTTTGCAACTGCAGGGAGTGCTGGGGAGAGGCAGCACATGGAGCTTCTTAGGTAAGCAAAGATCAGTAAAGTGAATAGATCTCATGGGGAAGAAGCTTTGATTTACATTCTCTGAAGAAATAGAAATGGGACATAATGAGGAGAGAGGAAAGACATCTTAGGCTGTGATTCTCCTGGCTCTCCTTCTCCTCTCTGCATATTCCCTGGAAGGTTTCCTGGTGGCACAAACTGCTTCATGTGCATCTTGTTTATTTTTGGCCAGGATAACTTCCTTTAGAGTCAGCTCAGCCCCTGTTGGGAACATCAGATAAATCTGGTTTCGTTTGAAACTCCCTTTTGGAATAGGCAGGGTTGTCCTTGTCAACATGTCAGATTAGGAATGCTCCATTTGGTTTAATGGGGCTGGCTTTTCATTTAATCCAAAAGACTCCATAAACTTCCATTGTAATTTATGCTCCAGAGTTCAGTGTTCAGAGCCACAGATTCCCCACCTCCTTCCCTTTTTTTCCAAGGTAGTGGCTTCCTCGTTATGTTCTTTGCTGTACAACAGCTCAGTCATATCCACCAGAGATGCTCCATTTATTCCAGCATAAGGAAGTGTTTTTATCAATCTGAAAACAATAAAATTTTTATGATCTGTAACATTTAAAAATGAATCAAAGACTGGAGGAAAACCGAGGAACAAAATATTAAAGGTGGATACCTGAAAATCACTACAGTATTGAGTGAGATCTGATTTATTTCTCCTAACACAGACTTTTCAGGTGTTAGAGGCAAGTCACTCAGATGTGATGGAAGATCCACTTCTGAAAACTCACTGCAGTTGTTATTCCCTTGCCTCCTAGATGGATAAACTCCTCCATTCCTAGAGGAGAAGAACGGGGTGGTAAAAGGTGCCTTTTACATTAGAAAATTGTAGAGTTCTCTGAAGTATCCATTCATGGCAGCCAAAATGTTCTAAATACTGAATCAATAAGAAAGGCTCTTGGATTTTGGAGAGGATGGACAACTCTGAATTTATTGTGCTGAGCTGGCACTCAGGACATCTGGGTTTAAATCCCTTCTCTGGCATCTCCAGCATCTGGCACCCACACATCTATTGTGTGACTTTCAATGAGTAACTGCCTTCCATCTCCCAGTCCATGGAACAGGGATGATGACACTTCCTCATGCTCCCCTTTGGTCTGTCTGATCCACTTAGGTGAAAAATTCATCAACTCAGAGCCTGTCCTTTCTCAGACACCAACGAGCTGGTGGGACATGGTCAGCTCAGGACTCGGAGTCAGCAGGATTTGTCAAGCAGAACATGTTTGGCAGAGATTGCTCAAGCCTTTAGGAGGAGTTTCTTGCTCAAGTTGGAGACCCTGTACCAAGGTCTGTCATGCAGGGGGTTTGTTACCAGTTGTGCCACATTGGAAAGGCAGCTCCTAACAGGAATGCTGCTGCATCTCCACCGGAGTGTCCAAGTCAAGGTGCCACACCATGAGGAAATTGCTGTTGTGAGAGAAGGGATTTTTATGATGGACAAACCCCATAAAATATCAAATTTTCTTCAGTTTATCCAAAGCCTCATCTCTGTGTTCAGTAAACATAGAAAACAACAGGGTGAAAGGAATTTTTTTGTTTCTGTTTTCAAGGTGCAGATAGATAGTTCCCACAATCATCAATTTTTTAGTCCAAATTTTTATTTGTAATTTATAAATGCTGAATTCCAGGTTGTTTGACCCAATTTTTGTTCATAAACAGTAGGCTCAGAGTTCCTGAGGTGCTGATTCTGTGCTGCCCTGCCAAGGAGCTGCAAGGCAGAAATGTTTGTTTTCCTTCAGCCTGATGCTTATATTGATATCAACAATGACAACAAAACAAGCAAACAAAAAATCCCCACACACCCCCCTTTGTATTTCATATTAATTTCTCACATGATGGGCTCTCCAGCAGACCAGTGTTCAGTCCATGGTATTAATCTAGTGTTGACTGGTCATTTAGCTGGTGAAATATGGTTTGGGTCTTATGTAAAGATTGCTGCAACACAAGCAAATCAAATACTGTGCCCTTGTGCCAGCAAAGCAAAATATAGAAAGTAATTAGAAGGAGATAAAAAAATAAGTGACAAACTTCCCCTAAAATGTGGAGCTCCCTAGGCAACTTAGAACTTGTAAATGAAACACCTTATTAAGGGCAGAAGGACTGCTGATCATTGCTTTTGTTAGAGCAAAAGGAATAAAATTAAATGTGAAATGCAAGAGGAGTTATCAAATCCTTCCAGCTCAAATACACAAACTCCAAAGTGACCAGTTAAGATAAGCAATAGGGGGAGGTTATTAGGAAAACATTATCTTTAACTGTCCTTTTTTCCTTTTGAGAAATCCAGTTCTTAAAAATGCACATAGGAGAAAAGGGCTTGGATATTGGCTATGGCAATGGATCAGATTGTCCAGAGGCTCTAAAACCTTCAGTGCTGCAGTCCTGTCACTGCTGGGTTTGGAAGGGGCACGGAGGACGGGTTTGCAGGTGCTGCCCTGCATCAGGGGAACCCCCCTTTCCCCTAGACCAGCTCTTGAATGATCACAGAACCACTGAATAGTTTGAGTTGGAAGGGATTAAAGTTCCAATCCCCTGCCATGGACAGGGACACCTTCCACTAGACCAGGTTGCTCAGAGCTCTATCCAATCTGGCCTTAAACACCTCTGGGGATGGGGCAAAACTGATGCTGAGAAAGCTCAGCACGTTCAGGAAAACATTCCCCAGAACCCTCAGAGCTGGCACGAGTAAAGCCATCATACATTTTTAATATTTCTCAGCTATTTAGAATGTGAATATTCATCATTCTTGCAAACCAGAGTCTAATTAGATTCATAAATTATTATTGGTTCGATGTAGAGCAGAACAGCAGTTTGTGTTCTGGAGCTCATTTCGCCAGAGGAGCCCCAGTCACACATCGTGTGTCCCTGGGCACAGTAATGAGGCACTGAACGCGCCATAGTCTTTACCCTTTACAAAGCATTAAGGGGCAAACCCAAATTTCCACACTGGATGGCTTAAATGCATCTTCTTACCTCCCAAAAAAGCTTTTGAAGTGGATGCTGAGGAGCAAGAATGGGTGGGGAAGGATGTCCTCTGCAAGGCTGGTCTGTGGCAGCAAGGAAAGAGCACGACCCTTGTTTGAACCTCTCACATCCCCAAGGCTGCTGGTTTCTATTTTCAGTGGGGATCTGAGAACTCTGCAAGCTGATTCTTAAAAGAAATAAAACCTGCAAAGGATCCGAAAAGCTCTTAGAGTCACAGGATCATTAAGGCTGGAAAAGACCCCCAAGATCACAGAGTCCAAGCTGTGCCTGATCCCCACCTTGTCACCAGCCCAGAGCACTGAGTGCCACATCCAGGCATTCCTGGGACACTTCCAGGGATGGGGACCCTGGGCAGCTCCTTCCAATGCCTGACAACCTTTTCAGTGAAGAAATTCTTCCTGAAATCTCAATCAGGATGGCAGGGAATAAGCACAGGAGCTTCACAGCTCTCCATGGTGAGCTGCAACTGCAGAGCTCTCAAGTGTGCTTTGCACCTCGTGGAGTGTTTACTGAGATCAGGCTGAGTCCAAAGGCAGAAGGCTAAAATTGCCTTCTCTGGAGTATATTTATTAATCAGAGGGAAGCATAAACAGTTGGCTGCAGTGTGGCTATAGCTGCATCTCTGGAGAAGCCCTCAGTGTAGCTCAGGACATGCATAACGTATGTGGACTAGACACACCAAAATACCTTTGGAGACATTTCCAGCTCCAAAAGCTGCAGATTTTTGTCTGTTTTGTAAATGAAGTGGAACACTCAGTCCCCTGGTGGCACTGCCCTGTGAAGGTCCCTCAGCCCCAGAAAGACACCAATGAGAATCAAACTGGTATCAATGGTACCAAGTGATGCCCTGCAGAACGTGGCCAAAGACAGGACACAAAACCAGAGGAACCCATGTTCTCATCAGCCCTGAGAACTGACACTCACACAAGTGCTGTGGCTTCCTCTGTTCCTGCTTAAACTCCAAGATCAATTCCATTTCCACACCATTTTCTGGTCTTTTTGAATAGATCTGCTCAACATAAGGAAAATGACAGGGTTTAGTTCCACAGAGTAATAATTAAAAGTGAACGGTTCTACCGTATGTGTCAAAGTATTGGGCTAAATGCATATCAATTTTTAACAACATCAACAACAGTAACAGATATGCAGCAAGTTTGAAAATCATGTCTTCCTCAACAGAAAAATCTAGAAATTAAAAAGGAATAATTTATATTTGGGTTTTCATTGGATAAAAGAGATCCCATTTTAGCCTCAAAATAGTATAAAAAAAGCACCAGGGTTTAAACTAAAATCTGAATCTGTTCTATTTGTGTTAATAACAGTTCTAATTTCAGGCTGCCTTTTTCCTGAGCTACATTTTTCTATATTTCCTTTTGACAGTTGTCCAAGACTGTAGCCTTGAATCCAAAACTTCTTCTGTTTTCTTGTAGGTCCAGGATCAAATCCCAAGGATCAAATTATTTCCTGGAATTTAAGTGTCTCTACAATAGATGAAATACAGATTTAAGAAAAAAGACCTGCAGATGATTTAACTGTTTCTTTTAAGAATATGTAAATTTGAAGAGGAAATCTGAAATAATAACAACTTAGATTGAGGCACAAATTTAACATCAGCTATTTTAAACTTTTTATAAACTATTTATATAGTTTTCAAATAGTGCATCATTTCTGCTGATATTGTAAAGAAAGTCAAGTAAGTGACCTGAAGGAAGTAATTCTCCAAGATGTTGGACATTTAAATGTGTAAATGAACTTTACTTTGAGTAGTAACTGGTTCTTCTGAAGGAAGAGGGGGAAATTCAGTGTATTTGAGTTTCAGCTCTGTGCTCAATGGGTATGTTGTTCAACACTGAGAAATCAGCAAGGAGCTGAAAAAGCAAGAAAACTTGTTTTCTTCTTCCCATTTATCCCACAAATGAGGTGTGAGTCCTGTGAGCTCCAAAACTCTGGCAGACACATTGGTGAGAAAAAAGCACTTGAGTTTACTGATTTTGAGAAAAACTCCCCTTGGTTCATAAAAGCCTTAATTTTAATTGTCACTTGTGTCTGCATGAACTTACTGCTTCTCTTCCTGATGCACATAAAGTGTTTAAACACAGCTTCTAACTCATGATTTTAAGCTGCTGCTTTTACAGCCTTTAAATTAAATCTCAGGTTTTATTCAAAAGCAGTTTCACACCAACTGGAAATGAAATCAGTCTCCTGTAAATAACAGATGATTTTCAGCATTTCTAGCCTAATAAAAATAGAAAACCTGGTCATCTGAATAAATGCCTACTGAGTTACAGAGCAGTTTGAACATTTATCTACAAGGTCTTCCCTCTGAGAGCAGCTTTATAGAGCAAAATAAATCCAACACATAAAAGTCAACATTTACTAAGAAAGTATTTTAAAAGAGCAAATGCAAAACAGCTTTAAATCTGTTCTTCAACTCCAGTGTTATTGACTGTTGATATAGATCATGACTTTTAGTTATCATTTAAATAACTTACATCAGTTCTCCCCAAATATTTCCCCTTGCCCTGAAGCAAACAGGGCAGAGGCTGCTAAACCCCAGCAGAGCTGGCAAGGCTCCGTGCTGGGGTGTGAGCAGAAGATGATTGGAATTTTATAACTTATTTATGTTTCTTTATAGCTAAGTGGAGAGTACGGGCAGAACATGCCATTTTCCTTCTCAACCACGAGAGGGGAGTCTTCTCCTACTGTAACTTAGGGATAGTGTGTTGATAAACTGCTCAGCACATGGAAACCATCGGGAGAGGGAAAATCAGCTCCTCGGATTTAGCAGCCAAGTTTGGCGTCGTTTTCAAAGTCGAAAAATACATACATACAGTCAATTAAAACCAAACCAGCCAACTTATAACCACGCTAATTATTTATACATGCATGTTGAAGAGTCATTGTTGCAGGGCTTCTACATGAAATATTAATTTCCAGAGGAGCCTGCAGTGCTTCTCCTTGGTGCGAGGTGTGTGCCGGACCCGGGTGGATCCTGAGCACGTCCTGGTCCCTGGGAGCATCCAGGGGCTCCTGCTGAAAGGCCACAGATCCTCAAGTCAGACCTTCAGTGACAAAGGACAGGCTTGCTGTAGGCTGGGAGCTCATTACTTGTAGGCTCAAATGTCATGTCAGCTATTAAACCTCAGCAGTTTTGTTCTTTGTTTACGTGGCCAGGTTAATTATTTGGGGAGTGAGACTTGCACTTACCTGCAGGAGGGAGCAGGTGTTTTTCTCTTGCTGAGGGTTAATGAGTTGGGGCCAGATCTGCACCATTAGGGTGAGAGAAATCCTCCTATTGACTGCAGAGACCTTGGACCAGCCCTCAAATGGCCACTGCCACAGAGGGACTCCCAGAGACCAAGCCCCAGCATCACTGGAGGAGACACTGTGGCTGTTTCTGGCAGCATTAACCAGCAAATTCTGTGCCCATCCTGGACCCCACGAAGATGCTGAGGTGGCACTTTGGAGAGAAGGTGGGTGGCAAAGGGAGACTGATGTCCAGCATAGGCTCAAGCCCCAGACACATGGTCCAGGCCAAAGGGAGCCTTGCAAGGCCAGGAACCAGAAACACAAACATTGCTCTGCTGTCATCTCCAAACTCACCTTCTTTCTCAAAAATCCACTTGCTGTAGGAAGCCTCAGGTAATTCCTGCTGACCTTCATCCAGCATTCAGTGCTGTCTGTGAGAGCCTTCCCAGCTGCAGGGCCAATGCCTTCATCCAGAGGGAGGTAAATGAGGATTATGTGGTGGCTGCCAGCTACTCAGGAGAACGGGAAATGAAGGTCTGAGAGGAAAGATGAAAGATGTTCCAAGGTGTGAGTACAAAACATGAAGGAAGGAAGGGAAATGTGATCTATACTGTTTCTCTAATTCAGTAAATAGACCCAAATACACCTTCCTTTTCTGGATAGAAGAGAGCCCAGCTTAACATTCCTGTTCCTCTGATTGTATCAGGGCTGAGTTTGACCTGTCGTGTTCTCACTCCAGCTCTGCTCTTGTGTGTACCTGTATCAGGACTACCTGCTGGCTGTTCAGGAGCTCTACTGTGAGTATCTGGATATTATACCTCTTTATTCTACTTTCACTTCAATCTCTTGATTTTAAGGACAGCTTTTCTCTCTCCTCCTACTCCCCCCTCTCCCCTGAAGCTGTGGAGTCAGAGAACAGTTCTGCTACCACGGCATTTGATAATCTCAGTAAAAACACAAGAGAACACGGAGTCCCAGGGGGGATACAGTGGGATTTTCATCTCTTGCTCTGCTTTGAACAAGGCTGTGATCCATAAAGCACCGAGCACTGATCCAGCACAACAAGATACCTCCACAACAGCCTGACTGAAGCTGTGTCAGGTCTCAGGTGATGCTGTCACAACTGTCTAACCCAGAGCTCATTCCCTGCCAACACTCACTGCTGGTTCAGAGAGACCAAGACAGGGCTCTTTTTGTGAGGAAAGAGCTGAGATCTCGAGTCTTCACTGGCTGAAAGCTCAGGAGCACAAATTCTCTGAATTAGTTCGGGCAGTCTTTAGCAAACCAGCTGCCAGCAAAGCCAACTCAGCTGGGCTCTGATGCCCTTCCCAGCTCTCCTTGGGAACCCTGTTGTCTTGTCACCACCACATTGTTTTTATACAACACAAATGGGGCTGGGACATCATTGTGGCCGTGCAGTGAACATGGACAACCCTCTGTGAGGTACAACCCATGAGCCCAGGAATGAAGAGATAAGCCTTGATTGCTGGGTTGTCAGAATTCATGGATTAAAGCTTACCCAAGGGAAGGACTGTTTTTTATGATCCACATACTTCGTTTTCAGAGGAGAAAGTGCACACAATAAAAAATCTTCACTTGAAACCAGTCCATAGAAGAGAAAAATAATTGAGATCATGCTCTTTATTTATGACCAGAAAGGGATGAGGTTTTAAAGCTGTTTTGTTCTACTTTACAGCTGCTATCAATTCTGACCTTCCCATGTAACTCATCAGCACTCTCTTATTTCTCCTTCTTTAAATAAAAGGAAAGAAGTAATGAATTTTAACAAAGACTTCTTATGCCTCTGCAATTCTCAGAAGTCTGAATTAAAGTAACACTAAAAAAACCCAAAGGACTTCAAATTGTTTGGAAAAAAGTTCTCACTCTCACTGTTGATCAACCTTTATTTGCACAGTATTTCTTGCTTCATTACCCCGCCAGTTCTCCAGTCATCTGGGTAGAAAGGACCTGATATAAAAAAAACCCTGGAAAATGAAAGAATTTAACAAGTTAAAATGTTTGAGTCTTCTTTAAACAAGTATCATAAAGTACTAATGAAATAAAGAATTTCACATGCTTTTCATCCCTATGGAGTCCACCTTGCCAAAAGAAATATCTTTGCTGGGAATGATTGAACCTCTTCTGTTCCTGGTTGTATAAATGGCATTTTTACTGTGATACCCACTATTTCCTACATCTAAGTGGAAGGTCTTGACTTCCACATGAGATAACTGAGGAGTGATCCAGCTGCAGACAAATTCCAATGGAAAGAACCGCTTTGGACACAGATGTGCTGGTCACACTGGTCACCTGAGGACCAGGTCCTCTTTCAGAGGCATGACACAGATTCATTTAGAAGTGTAACTTAATTTAACTTCAATTATGGAGCCTTGGCCCCAAGACTTTGCCCTCTTCACAGGGCTGTGGTTGGTGATGGCCGGATTTTGATGCTCTGCCTCCATGACAAAGCTCCTGAGCATTGTCCTCAACAAGCTGCTCGGGTGAAAACAAGTTCAAGCCATTGCCCAGTGAGAGGAGGTCAATCTGCTGTGAGATATTGATCCTTCTGCAGAAGTAGTGACTGGCTCTTGGTGATATAAACAGCATTATTAATTGCACTGGTATGAGTACTGCCACTAACATTATAAGGCTTCATTATGGAAACAAATTGACTTGCTGCAGGACCACAAGTCATTAACAGAAGGAGTTTGCACATCAACCTCATCTGCTTCCCTAAGGCATGGACACAGAAACGTAGAGTACAGGGTTTTTTTTTTAAATTTTCACCTTTTCCTGGATAAAGGCTCTGGCAGACCAACACTGAGATGTTGTTATGCCCCACCGTCACTGTAAGAAGCTGTGACCTGTCTCTGTTTTGCCTTTTGAAACCCAGGGAGGGAAGAGTGCGTTCAACACAAACTGTGAGACATCAGGAAAACCATCAGGAATCCCCAGTAGCTGTTTCCATGCATTGCTAACTCAAGATTCTATTTAATTTGCCCTCAAGACACTTGTTGGTCCTGTTTATTTGAGCAGCTGGTGTGGCAGATCCCTAATTCACCTCCTTTGTCCATTTCCATGTATTTAAATTTTCCTAATAAGTTGGGTAAATACTGGAAAATTTGCTGCTTGTTTTTCCCACTCAAACAAAGCAATCTCAGAGCTTCACTTTGCATAAATATCCACAAGTAAAGCAACCTCTTTGGTCACCTCAAGAAAAAAAGTCCCATTAAGGTTACTGGTGTGTCATTTTACTGTCAGGTCAGAAATTTCTGTTTCCAGCAATATTTCACAGCATTTACCAGTTTCTGCCTGGAGCTCTAAATGGAACCAGGCACAAAATAAACAAAACTCTTTGGCACTTCCAGAGATTTGTGGGGTGGGAGAAACTGCCCACCCTCGGAGAGAAACAAAGGAGATCTCATTAATACCCATGTCTGCAGGGAGGCAGAGGGTTCTGTTTCTTTGGATTTAGTCGTTAATCTGTTTTTATTACTTTCATTAGTATTGTCATCCATGCTTCTGCTACTTTACACTTTACCAAGTTAATTAATGCTAAAGATTAAAATGCAGCTGCCTAAAACATCTTACCAGGATTCATGCTGGAAAAAAAAAGATTATAGAAATAAAGTTTTATGAAAGAACCAGCTCTGAAAGAACTGGTTGGGCAACATTCTTAGATGTCAGGAGTGAGCTGATCTTCAGCAAAGTCCGTGGTCTCCAGGATTTCTCATTTCTGAGGCAGATTAGGAGAAAAAAAAACCAATCCAGCAGATCTCTTTTTCTGCTTAAAACCCCCCTGTTTAAATAACATCCATACTTGGATAGTATTTTATCAGGAACATAAAAAACCAAAGAACCCCAGAGACCTATGAATCCATGGATTACTTTGCCTTCTGCCCAGGAATACCAGACCCCCAGAGTGAAATCCCAAGGGCCCTGTGGGGCTGGAAACTGCAGATGGAGCTTCCAGCCCCAGGTTGCCTCTGGCTCAAAGCCTGGCTGGGATTAATCAGGGGCTGTCACCAACCCTTGGCTGATCCCTGACTCAGGGCTTGGTGCAAGCACAGACATTTCATCTCACATGGCTCATAAAATCAAATTGTGCCTCCAATTACCATTTGCAATGTCCCAGTGTTGCAATCGTTCCTAGATTCTCAATCTTGATGAATTAAGGAAACAAATATTTTGGGGATTCTGAAATCTCATAAAAACAAGGGTTTATAATCACAATTAATCTTGAAATCTCATCCTTCAGAGATCAAAAATGGTGAGATGTGTGGTTAAATAAGGATAAAACCTATACAGTGCACTTAAAAACCAGTTGTATCTGGGATGAGAATTTATGAGGCTGTTCTGGAAGAATTCACCAGGCATTTGAACTGTTAATGAAATAGAACAACCCTGACTTGCTTGAGGGGATGGGGTGGGGGCAATGAAGAAAAAGAAGAAATCAAAAAATGCTGTGAGGAGTGCTAAATGCATAAATTGGCATATTTGTACCTATTTCCATTCTTTTCATATTTCTGAATTAATTTGGTCTTCATAAAAAAATCATGCCAGCCTCAGAGAAAGCTGCAGAGCATTTCAGGCCACAGCACAGAGTAGAATCATAATCACAGATGGCCTGGATTGAAAGAGACCTTAAAGATCATCCAGTTCCACTCCCTGCCATGGCAGGGACACCTTTCACCAGCCCAGGTTGCTCCAAGCCCCATCCAACCTGGCCTTGGACACTTCCAGGGATGGGGCAGCCACAGCTTCTCTGGGCAACCTGTGCCGGGGCCTCCCCACCCTCACAGAGAAGGATTCCTTCCTAAAAACCAGTCTAACCCTATTGAAGCCATTCCCCTCGTCCTGTCACTACAGTTCCTTATTTTGTCATTCCGAGCACGTGGGAGGGACAGGAGCTGTGAGGGGACTGTGGAGCCTGGTGGGCAAAGGGGCCTCTTCATTAGGAGAAGAGGGATGTGTAACTTCTCAGAGTACTTAACTCCAATTAACTGATTAGCTTAAGGAAAAACCCGAGCAAACACAAGGCTGTTTGACTGTTCTGAAGTCAAAGACTGCCAGCTGTCTTTCTGTTTGGAACACAGACTGTCTGGGGGTTATTTGGGTGTAGATTTTGGGATGCATCAGGAGGAACTCCTCCATTCAGCCTGACCAGGGCTCCACGTGCTCTGGATTATGTCCAGGGAAGCTGCTGCACTAAAGTGACAGCAGATCCGTGGGTGCCAAATTCCCACCTTGAGGTGACTTGTGTGCCTGAGGGTGGGGATGTGACTCAAGGGACCTCCCCTGTGTTTTGAAGAGAAGAACTGGAAAGGGAAAGCAAATGGCTGTCAGAGATAACTGATGGCAAGGGATCACTCTGGCATGTAATTGTTAATAATAACAATAACACCATCTCAGTGCTCATATATGAGGCTTTTCATCCTTAGCTTAAACAACTCCATGTACTAGTCACAATTAGTATTAATATTTCCAAGGAGTAGGACAATTCCACAGCTACATGAAATAATTTGCTCATCAAGCTGTCAGCACCAGAGCTGAAGGCAAAGCCCCAGACTGGCAGCACTAAACCACGTGTCCTTCTTTTGAGCTTGTACCTCTAACCACGATCCCTCTGTGAGGACACACATGAGCTGCCTGTCGCTGCTCCTAAATGTATTTTTCCTCCTCTCCCTCTCTTTTTTCCTTTTCCCTCTTGCTGCTCCTCATGTTATAGGTCGGACTCAGTGATCTCAGAGGTCTTTTCCAACCTGATTGTGTGCTTCTGTGAACAGTCTGTGTGGTTTGGATGAGCCCAGACCTGCACAGGGGATGCACAAGCCCAACCAGCGGAACCTCTGCAGGAGCCTCTAGCCCAGGGTTCGCTGGGGGTAATGGGGACAGGAGAGGCAGAAAGAGGCAGTGACAAGAGCAGGAACTGTCACTTCTTCCAGTGGTGAGACAGGATCCAAAGGGAGACGTGTCCACCTGCCATGGGAGCCTGTGTTCCCAGACCCTCAGTATCACAGTTTCTAAATATTTCAGGCAGAGGCACTGTCAGCAGACACTGCATTCAGAACACTCCAAGCATTCAGAACCTGTCAAGGTGTTTCCTCTCCCTCACTGCCTCTAAGACTCTACTGTGATCTGTGCCTTGCAGGAGGTTTGAGCTGCTTTAATTAAACACTTACACTGTCCATCTCTGTGCCAGAACTGAGGCCTTAGCTGAGACTTGGAATGTCAGTTTTGCCTCCTGTATTTTTCTATAAAATTTACTAGCTTTTTTCATTGATTTACCTCATATGGCATTTTCAGTTTCCTTTTCCAGTGTTCTTTTAACAGCATTATTGATTCAAATGGATGCAATAAATCCTTTTCAAAGGAACATGGTTCCTGTTTAAGATCAAATCAGAACACTGAGCCAAGTTAATTGTCTTAAAAGGTGTGCTTAGGATCAGATTTATTGGATCAGATTCTGATTACAGATTTAATGAGACTTGCATAGTATGAGACAGGACAAATCTGGCCTTTAGTATTTACAGTCCTTCAATAAATGTTGGTAATTAATATTTAAATACTAGTAACAATATGAACAATATTGCTTACCACAAAACCTTCAGGTACCCTCAAACCTTTAACAAAAGATAGTTTTCCTATAAAAATAATTTTCAACTTTGATAGACAAGACCATAAATAAAATACCAAAAAATACCTTTCTGTGGAGAACATCAATGTTATTTATCCCAAGCCATTCTGTGTCCAAAATACATGATGTCCATGTGTTATAGAGTTATATAATTTCCATATATATTTCAATTTTATATACAGGCTACATTAGATTACTGTGATGACAGGGATACAGGATGACCTTGCTATAGCAAAAAGGCCAGAGGAGAGCCTATCCCACCTCTAACTAAATCATTTCTAACAGCCAACATCCACTGCAGCGATGCAGCAAGCACTGCTGGCAGGGAAAGGGAGAATAAGCCGAGGAAGATAAACAATTTCCTAAACATCCTGCTTTGTTGGGAAGCAAACCCATTCAGAGCTCAAAAAATGATGTTCTGGGCAACCAATTAAACCTGTAAACCAGGGGAATTTCAAATGTCCTCACTCACAAAAGTGTTGCAGCATTTCATTACCCGATGCCAGGAGAGCTCCTTGTTTTCCCTCTGACAGTCCCCAGAAGGAAAGTCGTCTAAAGAGGCTAAATCAGGGTTCAGAAAAGATGTTTTGGGGAAGATTCTTGCTCGCCAAAGTCATTAAACCTGCAAAAACCTGCCAGCACAGTCTCTGTCAAACAGTTAAAGTAGCACTTCCTTCACTGAGTGCCTCTTCAAGCACAAAATAACTTAAATCCACACCTCCCATCCCACATCAGGCTTGCACTGCATTAATTCAGTGCAATAATTCAGCCTTAGAATTAGGACCCTTGATCTCCTGTGCAGTATAAACACTAATCTACATACCAAGTTTTACCTGGACTCACCCCAAACTAGAAAACCAATTCTTTTTGGTTCTTGGTAGCACACTTAAAGTGCTTCTTTCTTGTCTGATTTTCCCCATTTATCTACGTAAGTATGAGGTTGTATTATGTTGTTTATAAAGATTAGTGGCAGTAAAGATACTCCCAAGATATTTTCACTTCTTGTCTCATTGTGCCCAAATACACCCAAGTTAGACCCGTGCTTAAAATATGGAAGACAGGGATCCACTGAAGCCAACAAACTTACTTGGGTGTGTAATGAGAGGCATAAGATAAACACTTTGATCAAATAGGATTGTTTGTTGGGTTTTCTTTACAGTGAAGAAGTTGCAGCTTGCTGTTCCCCCTGTCCTAGATGGCCATAACTCACCCCATGGCTCAGTTTTGGTTCTCTTTCCTCCTGTGCAGCCTCAGAAAACAGGGCAAGGGAAGCAGCAGGTGAGAGCACAGAGCAATCTGTGTTCCGGGGGGGATCTGTGTTGCTTGTTAATGCACCAGCAAGGCACAAAGGGCCAACAATTTGTGGTTCAGTGAAAGTGCTCATTCCTTTTACTTTTCCTCCCCTTCTCTTCCCCTCCTCCACTTCCTCCTGCTACCCACAGTTAAGGCTCTCAGAGCCATAAATTCAGTGGAGTGTGTTTGAACCCATCACTTGTACAGGGTGATAAACTGGAACATCATCACTTGCAGATGCAAAAGTCCACCCCCAGAAATGTAGGCAGGGATCTGATATTTGGTACTGCTGTGCAGAATTTTTCCTAATTTCTACATTATATTGGGCATCACTTGAAGCTGTTTAGCTGGTGAATCAGCTACCCACAGCCTTTAGATGCAGAATTTTATGGGTCACTGAGTGACTGTGCTCAGAGAGCCTCAGACAATCATTTCTTTACTGCAACGTGCCTTAGCATGGACACAGATGTTCAACTCCAAAAGGAAATGTTGGAAATCAGAACCACACAGCTCTATTTCTATGAGAAGCTGAAATATTTTCTTTCAAATTTGGAGGTTTAGTTATCTTGTTCTTTGCTACAAAGCAATAAACACATCCTTTCATAACTAGAGGTTGGGCAACTGCCAAACCCCAAAGATCAGGGTTTAACACAAAGGTGGATCAATGTTAAATATTCCTTGGGTTCAGAAAAAACAGTGCAAGCTGAATCCTCTGAAAGCTGTTAGTGTCTCTTTTTAGTTTCTCTGCTAAATTAAAATACACAGTTTACTAACAACATGAAGGTTCTACTCCATTTGGAAAGAGGAGGGATATCCCAGTTAGCAAACAGGCATTTCCCTCCCTCTCAGGCAGCAGCACCTCCAGCCCAGGTTCACTCCTGGCAGGAGCATCACACCAGAGTAAACAGTGGGAGTTACAAGAAACAGGATGAGCAGGAAGCCACAGAGATGGAAACAGAACTCTGGGCTTGACTTGAAAACTGAATAAACGTGATACAGAAGTGGTAGCTGGAGAATAAGAGGCAGAATCCCAGCATTGATCCTTTTACACTCTGAGTTTTGACCACAAGAAGCTTTTTTAAAAACAGGTTTTAGGTGGTTTATGATTATATGAAACTTATAAAAAAAGTTCTGAAGGACAATCCCTCAGACTTGCAGTCAAAATTCTCATACCTGGGCCTGTGCTATGTGGTCCAAATGCCAAGAGGGATGTGAGATGGTATTTTAAAAATTACATTCTTGAATGTTTTTCGTGGGATCTCCTGAAGGTATCTGGGAAGGCAGGTGTGTAAGACCACATTTTATACCCTGGGTACCCACAGGGACACCCCTCAGCTCTCCATGGACAGGCACACAGAGCTGTCTGTCTGCCACTCAATTAGAAAACAACCAGTCCCACAAAAAATGCTACTCCTCAGCTGGTGAGAAAGCCAAAGATATCAGCAGCAGGAAGGTGCCCAGGAGGAAAGCAGGAATTGGCTTTCCTAATTCAAAGAAAAAGCTTCTTAACAATTCCATTCCAGCACAGACCAAAAAGCCATGGATACCCTGGATCACATTAATTCCCTGACTTCAGAGTTCAACCTGCAAGGAGCACAATGTGCTGACTTGGGGCTGAAAATATCAACACCTTTATTTTTTAACTGAAGGAAACAGAGGGTAAAAGGTGCTTTGAGAAAATATTCTCCTATGCACTGGATATTCAGTTCCCTACAACAGCTCTAGGGAGGCATTGGAGGGTTGGATGCAGGGAGAGCTTTACCCTTCCCCAGCCCTGGTTCATGCCTATCCCAGGGTGGTTGAATTACAAAACCTCCCTTTTGTTAGAAATTTCACCCTCCTGGTTTTTCTGTGGCTTTCTGTAGTGCAGAGGAGCATTTTAATGTGTGCAATCCTTAAATGTCAGTGTAATGGAAAGCAGATGAGTCTTTTATGACAGCAATTTTTCACTCGTTTTTCTTGCTAAAACTATGCAGCAGGAATAAAAAAAAGATTTAGATGGTGCAAAGTGTGGTTTAAATCAGACATTACAATAGTTCTTTCTTTAGCCACGTGAGCCCCATCAGCATATTAAGGCAGCAGCCTCCTTTCAGTGCTCTGATGCAAAGTTAGAATTCTAAAGTTGAATGAGAATTCCTCGTTAGTGTTGCCCAAGCCTTCTGCTAATTAGGCTTTGTTATCTGAATTATGGGCTGCTGTCCATGTCACAGCACTGCCTGGGCACTGAGGGGACACTGAGCTGAGGGTCAGTGAAGGACCACACAGAAACTCATCCCAGGGCGAAGCAAAAGCAATTTTTACCCTGTTCCTCCTCCCACCTCCCTTTCAGAATTCTATGTGTGGCACTTGCAGAGCCTTCAGCCAAGATTTAATGAGCATTTGAAAGTTAAATAATTTGTAGCTGTTACTGTTGTGAAACCTCTGTTTGCAGAGAGCCAGAAAAAGCCACGCAGATGAAGCTGCACCACTCTACACTTACCCAAAAATCTCTTCAGAAAGTCCAGGAAATGCCAGATGAGCCAGATAAGCACCAGTTTAGGAAGGTCATAGACTAAGGAGATGTTGTTACAGCTGCTAATGGATGAAGCATCTGAAATTATGAGGATACTATAAATCAGCACTTAAAAGGTGAACTAAAGTTGTTGCAGAGATACAACAAATTTAAGTAAGATGATCCCTTGTCCAAACATTATATTGAAGAAAGTAATTTAATGCTCTTTCTTTGAAAATAAATCCAAGTAACTTCATTTCTGAGTGCCATAATCCTTCAGTTGGAATTAAGTTTTGTTATTTTATGGTTTTTATTGAGAAAAAAAAAAAGCTGGAATCTCCCAAAGAGAAATTTAAATAAGTCTCTCCTTCAAGGACATGAAAAAATTGTTTTGTGTGAATAAGTAAAGAAATCAACCCAAAAACTCACACACACACTTTTTTATGTTCATGCAGCAGGAACCCCAGGACACAATGTCTTATCTCAAACTGTGAAATGGCATCTGGACACCCAACATGAAAACTGCCAATATCTGAATCTCTGGATATCAACTCCCTGCTGCATAAGTAGATGAAATATATTTTCTTTGCACCCTTTTGAAAACTTTGCAGACATTGAGGTGCTTTATCACACTGTTATCCAACTGTATCACAGTAAAGCCTTTAGGTGTTTCTCCTGCCAGGTTGAGGCAGAATAGAACTCTAAAGCAAAATTATAAGTAATATCATTAAAATTTAAAAAAACGTACAGGTCAAAGAAAAAAAAAAGCCAACCTTTCAGCAGGCCAGACAGTGACTTGTGAGATCGCCTGAGATGCTTTTCTTCTGTCTGGACTAAGGACCTGCTCTTCTGGTGGAGGTGAGAACAACTCCCTGTGCTGAGTGCCACAGGACAGAGCTTCAGCTGCACCCTTCTCCCTTCCAAAGGCCTCTTCTTGCTCGTCACAACCGGTGAGATGCACAAGGTGGGTAGAACTGTCACCATTTTTGCATCTAAACTCACATCCCTTTTTCAAAAGTTTATGGAATATGCTTTGAGTAGTTATATTCATTATCAGTAAAAGTGGGAACTGGCTCCTAAATCATCAGCAACCTTTTCAAATCCAACTCTCAGACTGAGAGTGTTTTGCTGAATCAAACCCAGCGACCCCCAAGTATCTGTGCATTAAGGGGCCTTAAGTGAATCCCCAGCTGTTCAACACCAGCTCCAGTTTTCTGGCTGTTCCAAAGCCAGGCTGCTTTGGCCGAGGAACACAATCTCAGACTAAATCTGAACTTGTGGATGTTTAACATCTGTTAGAACTAGACCCGACCTGGTAATAAGCTGTGCAGGCCTTGTCCTTGTGGAGCTCATCTGGCTTTGATCGAAGGATACCAGACTACTGTGTAGGAGATGCCTGGTCTGTGTGAGACAAAGTCAGAGGCAACCAATGCTGATTAAAGTGTGTCTCCTGGATCTACCACTGGGGAGAACCATCTCCCCAGGATTCAGAGGGACACCCAAGCACCTGTGACTTATGAAGTCTGGGTTTTGTTCTCTTCTGACTTGCCACTGCTGCTTGCATAGTAAACTACCCATGAAGGGCTTCTGCTACAGATGTCACCCCTGCCACACAAATACTGCATTCAGACAGATCCATAAACAGTGTCAGCCTAGAAAATATGATCTTCAGATTTCAAATATGTTCTGAAATAAAAGCAAGAGGATCAGGATTTGATCCCAGATATTTCCAACCTGACTTTTTGCCCAGGCTCACCTGAGATCTCTAGGTTTTCCAAGGCTTCCTGCCTTTTCAGCAATGTACATTGAAATAACACAAAAATCATCCTTAGCTTTCCAATGGACCCAGAAAGGAATTTGTCAGGAATTTACAATCTTTGAGAAGGACCAGACATGTACTGCCCAAGGGAGAACCTGCTCAGATGCCTCTGCCTGGCAACATTCCCATCCTGCCACCCAGGGACAAGAAGTGTTTAGCAGCCAGTGTGCAGGGCTTTCCCTGCCTCTGGGCTCATGGACAGAGAAATTACATTCTAATAACTGCAGTCTGTCCTTCTGGAGATGGATGGGAGACCCCAAAGCAGCAGAGCCGTGTTGGCAGCCAGGGGTTTGTGGGGTGCATCCAGCACTGGTGGGGGCTGCAGCCTGGAGTCCATGAAGGGATGGTGCCATGGGAGCACGGGGTGATCCCAGTGCTCAGCCACACAGGGAACACACTCACAGTGATAGAGGTGCCCAAGTGAAATCACCTGTCTGCCCAGGCCCCTTAACCCCCACTGTGGGACCCTGGAGATGCTGTGGCCTCGTTGCTCCCACACACACCTGAGCACATCTTGTGGCTCTTCCACACATAAAAACTTTGGTTTAGATTAATGGGCTCACAAGGGGATTCTCAGGCAGACAGAGTTTTGGAACAAGGTCACTGGATGTGGATGGACTGAGTTCTTCACACTGAACTTAACTAATGCCATTCCTGGCTTTCTACTGTCACCACCCACAGGTGTTCAAAGCCTCATGCTGAGGTGGCCAAAAGTGGTTGTTCCTTGGCAGGTTTCCCCTATGACTTGCCACTTTTCTTGTTAACCAGTTGCTAAATAAAACTCATACTTTCTTATGCTCTGTTTACTCAAGAGAGCTACTGAAACCACTTCAGGAGGTTGGTTTAACCCCTTAGGTAATCTCTTAAGTAGTTGTAATTAAAAATCTTCTTGTAACCGAACAAATCAGCATCAATACTTCAGACGTGGAGAGAGAGCAGGACTATTGCTTGATAATTTGAAGATGGCTGATAAAAAAATGTCAGAAAGTTGAATAGATGATCTGTCCAACATAGGAAATTTTTAATTTACCCTGCCTTGTTTACGACTCAGATCTTTACAGCGTTGAGCCACCGAAAGCTGCAGCATTATTCAGCTGCACAATTGGAACAAAGCAGCAAACAGTTCAAATTAATTCCGTATAAAGGCAGAACAAATTGTATCATTTGCAATGCAAATGTGATTTCAAGCTTCATTAGCATCTTCTTTAAGGTCTAGTGCCTCAGTAGTAGGATAGAGTGATGCTTCCCAATCTCCAAGACTGTGCCAAACACTCTGCCACTCCTTAGTTCCTTCTGTCAGGGAAGCAAACAGAGGAACACAACAACCATCAAAAGCTGACAGTGGCAACAGAACTTGCTTTGTTCCAATTTGGAACTAAATCCAGAGGGCCAGCTTTTATTTTACCAGAGTAAATTCCTGATGCACCCAAACACTGCCATTTATCCTGCCTTTGTGTAAATACCTTCAGATCACAGCAGCGAACTTGGCTGGATAAAACTTGGTATTAATTTCCTCAGAAACAACCCTGATCCCTATGAGCTTCCCCTTACTCTCAGGACTGAAAATGAAATCAGATTGTGAGATAAAACCTTTGTACAAATGGAGATGTGAGATAAGAGCTCCAGGATTTGACTGCTACCACCATGTTCTGAATTCCTCCTGTGCATCCCTTGTGCTTCCAGCGCAGAGGCCAAATTCTGCTCCATCACATGGGAGGGTGAACAGGGGGTTGTGAAACACCCAAACTGTATGGCAAGAACAAGCAGAGTGCCCATGGCACCAGAACAGGTACAGCCCTGCATGGTCCAGACCTCTCAGCACTCATGGGTGACTCCATGGGAGGATATTCAACAACTGTATAATATACCATCTGTTTAATATTAAGCACATTTAAGGGAAGATATGGGAACAAAGCACCCACAGATATATTGAAAACACAGTATTAGAGGTGTTTAAAGGCCACTTACAGAGGAAACTCTATTGGTTAAGTTTGTTTGTGGGTTCAAGCTGATACTATTACAGCAGAGTAGCCTTCCACGAGGGCAACTGATGTATAAACCTCCAAGTAATAGGGATATTTTCTTGGACTTGTTTAACTTTATTTGACTACTTCCCTTGCAAGCAAGCCTCCAAAGGGGGATGGAGGGTCTGGGAATGCCAATATTCTGATGGAGTGGCCACGAGGGGTCCTGCTCAACTCAAAATGGTCTGAATCTGCCTCAGCCAAATGTGATAAAATGCAAATGAAAACATGCCCAAACTGTGCACACAGGCTGGATACATAGATGCATATGCTAAATTTAGGAAATGCAAATACACATCTGATTCATCTGCCCAATGACTGTCAGTACAGGAATAAATCAGATAATTGGCTCAGGCCAGAGCAGCCAAAACACCAACTGTTGACCAAGTCCAGTCACCAGCTGAGTGCACAACTGAATAAACACCTTTTAGCAACACAGGCTCTGGCTATTGAAACAGAAAGCTGAATTCCTGGTGCTCTCTTCTGTCTTAAACCCGTTTTTCCTCGGGATCATGGAACAACAGTGTGCCAAGGTTGAGCACAGGGCTGGTGAGAGCCCATCTGGCACTGGGGAGTCTTGAGTTAAATTGAGTGCAAATAATGTGTCTGTCAGGAGTCAGACACTGCCAGGAAGGGAGGGGTAACAATCCAGCTCTGCTGGCAATGCCAGGTTTGCTGGGGGTTAGCACAGTGATGCCATCAGCTGCCCAGCCAGAACAGAAGAAACTTCAGTGAGGCTGAAGCACACAAATAAAATGCTGGTTCCACAAACTCCAAGAGAACACAAAACTCTGAATGGGGAAATAAACCCCCAACTATAGCTACAGATAAACACGTGCCCTTACATGGTGTGTTGGACTCAGAGCCCCAGGGTTGGAGTTCAACCACTTTAGGAGCTGATGTGTCCCCTTTCCACCATCCACTCTTTAGAAAAGTCACCTGTAAGGTTTTTTTCCATGTGGAAAATGAAGCAGGTTGTGTGGTGAGTGGCAGAGGCCTGGGGTCTGAAGGTGCTGGGGATGCATAGCAGCCATTCATTGCTCCCTCACAGCCCTCTTTAAATCCTGCTCTGACAGTGGTAGAGCAGAACAGCCTTACTCAGCTCCTGTTTTGCACCTTGAGTCATATCTCTTTATTATACTGACAAAGGCAAGTTTTCCACCTTCTCAGCACTGCAGAACCAATCCAGGGAGCACATTCCCCTGCATCCATCATGAAGATGCAGCACAGCTCTTGCTGCCAGAAGCCTTTTCTGAAGAATGGCAGATGCAGACAAATAAATACCAGCTGGTAGAAATATAAAGTTCTGGTGTCTTATCCGACTTTTACCTTCTCATCTGAGACGTCTCCTTTAAACCAACAAGAGGCCTCCCAAAGCTGCACACATGCCACTGCTCTAAAAACTTCTATAATCATATCTTGTGAACAAATATGAGTCACGAACAAAATCCTGAAAGCAAAAAAAGGCTTCAAAATTAATCTACATAGTCATCACATTACCCTCAGTGCTGCCTAAATTCTTCCCATAACTCACTTTGGCATTTTACAGATGAAGATAAGGGACATCCAGGCTCCAGCTGGCCAAGCTGCCTTAGGCTGCAGAGGGGAGATATGGGAGGAGAAAAGCAAAGCAGTACTGAGGATCAGCTGAAAATGGTCTGGTGACCTGGCAGCAGGAGAGGTGGAGAAAGCAGGGAAAATGGAATATCTCTTTTTCCCCCCAGAAAATGTTTGAAACTGAAGCACCCAGAGGGTCTGTGGGAAGTGAGGGTGTGAGGAGTTAAATGTTCTCCTGCCTCTGCCATTTTCATGTCATTTATTTGTCCAAGCCCAGAGCCCTGAGGGTCTGCATGGTTGTGGTTACAAACTCAGCCATGGGTGTTTGCAGGGCTCTGGCACAACCACTGTAGGAGCCTCTGTACCAGAAACAGCCACTGCCCTTCCCTCCCTGGGTCAGGGCAGATCATCTCCTCCTTAAAGCCAAGCCAACTTTGCATCCTGGGCCCAGGAACATCATACAGCAGAGTCAGAGCAAAGAAATGGCAAGAACCAGAAGGACAGAGGCCAGAAATGTGTCCCTTTGGGAGTTCTTGGCTGCAACAGAAGGTGGCAAGATGGGAGAGCCCTGAGAGGCTGAGCTGAACCCAGCAAAGCCCAGTGTCCACAGGCAGCAAACAAGGAAAGGACAGGGGAATTGTTTATACTGTAAAACCACAGCCCTGGAGGTGAGGGGGTGCAAGGCCCGGGAGAATATGGGGGAAATTTGAGATTCAGTAGGTGCTGCTGCAGCACAGACACCTTGCAGTGCTTTTCTGACAGAAAACAAGGTTTCTCATCCATCACTTTCAACTTGCAGAAAGTATCAGTGTTAACATGCTCCAGTGCTCCACAAAGTCCCATGGAAACAGGTCACAATTTTCTTGTCAGATCATACCTAAAAGGCATTATACATATATTTATTTCCATCTGTTATATAGACTTCATCACCATAGTAACCTATCCTTCTGTTAATGCCACACAATATCTTCCTGTATTCAGGAGAGGGAAAATATAGTCTTCTGTTATCAGCACTCAAGATTACTGCACCATTTTCACAAGTGGTTTCAAGAGCTCACCATGGCTTGCCAAATTCTGCTGCCTGCTGAGTACCTTGGCCTGGGGCAGGAGCAGGGAGAGGAGCTCCCCTGCAACAGAGCATTGGAAATAACTGGAGCACAGAAAACAGCACTATTAATCCTTGCATTCCCTGCCATCTCTTGCCAAATCAACTGCTTGGAATATTGGATTTTTTTCTAATCCTTAAACTAAAAAAAAAGGGCAAGAGCGAGAATCTGAGTCCAGAGAGGCTGCAGGCACCAGTTGCTGCATATAATCACAGAAAGCTGTAGAGCTGCGAATATATTTCTGATTATTTTTCAGTTCTTCATTATTAAAAATGGGCTGCAGTTGATTCATAGTTTTGCTACAATCAGCTGAAACTCAATTACCATCCAGCACAAACCACTCCTGAGGCAGATCTCGGGCTGCCAGGAAGAAATACCACTGTATTCCCAACACGCTCCTTTCCCCGGTGGCAAACACAGCTCATTGTTTAGGCAGTTTGGGAATTTTCTACAAACCTCTGTAGTAACAAAAAAGTACATAGTGAAGCTGGATTTTTCTTCTCAGGGAACTTTAATTTGATGTTGACCATGGCACTATATCTCAGCATCACCAGAGCACGAATCTTTCCATGGCAGGAGGGAACTTGGCCCTGGGCTCCTGCAGAACCACCCACACAGCCCTGCCCACACCTGCACCCCACCGATCCAAATCCTCCTGGCTTTCTTTCCTCCTTCCAGTCAAACCTGTTCTCACAAACCCACCAACCTGCATTAGGCACACCATGGGGTATCAGCAGGGTGGGGAATGACGTTTATATTTTTGCCAGACATTCAGCACGAGCAGCAGGAGCAATAATGGCCTGTCACTCTTCCCATTCCTTTTCCCTTCCCTCCCTCCCTCCAACCTGTCACTTTGCTTTGGAATTGCCCACGCAAAGAACTAGGAAATTACCTTCATTTTCCCTGAATATTAGACAATCTCTCTGTGCTCGTACCTTTGGTGGATTATTCCTACAGTTACAGCCCAAAAGGGTGTTGGTGAAGTTTGATGAAGAGTGTTGCAGGAATCCACAAATTATTACACCAGTGCTATGTCTACCTCTAATTATAGGTAATTTGCATCCACTACATTTATGTATTTGTGCCAAAATGCAGGTTAAGAAAGAAGATAAATTTGTGCATCAGCTGAAGTTCAGGATGCAGCATAGAGCAGCAGGGGAAGAGGGAATAGCAGAACAGAGTTATTAGGAAAGGGGCAGGAGAAAAACAGAGCCAGAGTTTTCATGTTCCTGTCCTTCTTCAGAGGTTGTCAGTGAAATCATATCTCCATTGGCAACATCACAATCGTCTCCACAGCAACAAATGTGATGCTGCAGAACACTGAAATATCTATTTTTAAAAAGGTAGGAGGAAAACACAAATGTGGAGCATGTAGGGGTTGAACAGCCACACAAGTCTAATGACTATAATGGGAGGTGCATAAAAATACTCCCTGAAAGAGAAGCTGAGCAAAATCAGCTTCTGAAAATTTCTTTAAGAGTAACATCCCCTGAAACCCTTTAACATCTCATGGGCAAAGACAACAGAGGCAGCAGAGTTCCCCCTGAGCTGGTATCCCTGTCTCTCTGCTGGGATGCTCCCCAGTCCATGGAGCCAAGTGAGGCAGGTGCCAGGAGAGGTTCTGCACAGCCATGAAGGAGATCCCCATGTGTGGGACTGGCAGAGTGAGAGGGATCAGCTGATGGGAAGACCATAAAACATAAGGGGATTAAACTGAAAGGAAGTTTATTGTCCAAGTCTGATCTAGATGTAGCCAAAAGGCTGCAAGAAGCATTGTCTTTAGGTTCCTTTAGCAGTTGCTAAAACTCCTAGGAAATCTGCTATGATTTTTGTCATCAAAGGTTACTAAAACCTCTTGAGGTTAGCAGTTCTTGGAAATGTTTCTGACATTTTGGTCTTAAATCTTAAAGAAAAACTCCTCAAATGCAAGACAGTATGAATCCAAAATCTCATTGACTGGCCTTGTCCTAAACCTTTCTGTTCAGGTCAGGATTCTTGAGTGGTTGAGATCATCTTCTCCTTAACAGAGAATGGAATACTTGGGAGAAAAGACCTCTTCTATCCATCCTTGAGGAAATAGCCTTGGTTTAAAATGTGAGCTGCAAGGACCATGGTTGTAGTGGTCATTAAGTCTGTGATGCACTGAATTCTTCCATTCCTGAGACAATTCTCTTGAGGAGATATTTTGTCACAGCATGCAGTAGAGCTTCCCACAAAAGGGGGAGATGGATGAACTCTCTTCTCCATTCTCCCTTCTGCCAGTCCTGGGCTTTAAATAACACCCTGTCTCATGCATGAAGAAAGCAATGGGACCCTGACAGCCAGGAGGTGTTTGCCAGGTGGCACAGGTCCTTCATACACTGGCAGCCTTCATTTAGAAATCAGGAAAAGGTTCTTCCCCCAGAGGGTGGTTGGCACTGAACAGGCTCCCCAGGGCAGGGGGCACAGCCCCAAGGCTGCCAGAGCTCAGGGAGTGTTTGGACAATGCTCTGAGGGACAGGGTGGGATTGTTGGGGTGTCTGTGCAGGTTGAACTGGATGATCCTTGTGGGTCCCTTCCAGCTCTGGAAATTCCATGATTATGTGATATTTACCAAAGATCCCAAAATAAGAGTGTGGAGTAAGAACAGATTTGGACAAATGAACCTGCGGTGCCTCCAAATCCCTTCTGGGCAACATTGCTATTGCCCACCTTTGTGAATTGCAAATTGTAATCGAATTTATGCAAAACAGAATTCTAAAAAGTTGGAAAGGCTGTGTTTAAACCTTGTATAGGAAGTATAGTGCTGTAAATATTTTTAATTGGTGTTGTGAGTTATGTTTTATGCAGCTTTTGCTGTGCACTGGGTATGTTTGGAGATCAGTAGTTTATCACTGGAACTGTCTGATGGTTTCCACTGAATGCACACTAACAAGAACCAGGATATGAGGGCACCATAAATAGTGTAGAATAAATGGGAATACTTTTCACTGCACAAATAATATATCTTTCTTCAAAATGAGTCTCTCCCCTCTGGCATGACAACAGAATTTGATTGTCTTCAGTCTATTTGGGAATAAACCCAACCCTCACAAAATGCCAATTTCTCAAAAAACCACAGCAATGTATCAACTTTTTTAAAGGTACCACCTGGAAACATTTTAGACCCTGGGAGGACTTTCAGAGAATATAAGGTGTGGGAAATGATTGCTCTGCAGGCCAGGGGTGTCTGGACACAGATCTAGATTCCTTTTCTCTCTGGACCGACCTAGAGGAGTGCCCATGCTCTGGGAAGAGCAGGTGGACCTTCCTCAAAGCTTTGGAGGAATTTCAGCCTCAGCTGCAGCACAGCTCAAACACTTTTTAAGCCACAGCAAAAATATTTTTTCAGGACGGGAAATCGATTTCCTTCCCAACTCCATTTTTAAACAGCAAGTCAGAACAAACCCACCTACTGTTTCCTTCATGCTCTTGAAAGTTTCTCTTCCTCTGCATCTTGTAACAATTGAAATTCAGATTACATGAAAAGTGAGATGTAAGGAGGCAATGGCACAGGACTGCTCTGTTGTCTGCAACAGCACATCCAGCTGCCTGCAGGGAGAGAGCAGGGCAGTAGAAAAGCTCAACCAGCCCTGGCCCCTCTCATGATGATCCCAAAAGGCCATGAATCCCACCCAAACCAGGCCCAAGGGCACCAATGTGGATGCCTGGCTGTGGCCCATCCATACTAGAGGGATCTCTAAATTTTGAAAAAATCTGATCCCAAATAGTCAGATCTCTATGAACTAGGGAAAAAAAAAAAAATCTATCTAAGCTAGCAAGGTTTGGGGAACAAGGCTGAGCCTTATCCTTCAGGCGACATCTGTGGAAACCCAGAAATTTGCTAAATGCATTTAAATTCCTGTGTAAGGGGAGATGAATCCTCTCTGCAAAATATTTTCAATAGCTCTTAAATGCCAGAAGAACAAAACTACTCTGCTGAAAACCAAGAGACTCTGAGCATTTCTCACGTTTCTGTCTTTATAACATCATACTTTCAGGTAGGGCTGATTCTCCCTTCCTGACAATAAACATTTAGAAGTCTACATTCCTCCCAGTGACATTACTTTACCTCTTATTTTTATATTGATAACAGAACCTTAACACACACCAGTGCAATTAATATTTTATTATTTTCCTTTCTCATAAAATATAGAAATTTAAATCACCAAGGAATTAGAGGAATGAAAGGAGCATTATGTTAAAGCAGCTACACATTGTGGTTTGCCTCATGTAATGGGACATGTTTAATGCAGTTTTACACAGCAGCCTTTCATCATCTACATTTGCCTCTGGCTTAATAAACTGTGTCATTCTGTTTAGTTACAGTTGGTTATAAATGGTTCCCAGGCAGCATCCTCAGGGATCACACCTGGAACGTGGCAATTGGCAACGAGCGTTTTCATACATCACTTACGTGCTTCTGCCTCTCAGCCTTAAGGTTTAATATTTTATTTAGGAGTATGCCAAGCACCTCCATTAAACTTGATGGCCAACCATGATACCTGACAGTGTAAATGATGGGAGGTTTGAGCCTCCTCACTTGGAGTAATGTCTTGTTCCAGGGGTCACCACACTGGTTCCTGGAGGAGATAGAACAGGGTCTCTGACATCTATTTTGTTGTTACTTAACCATCTAAGTGTCCTTCTCCACAGAAAATAATGAAGTCAAAGACTCAAAGCAGAGCTGGGAACTCACCCTCAGCATTCCAGGGGTTCTGGGTATGGACAGGAAAGAGGAGGGACATGTTTCTGGTTCATCTGGGAGGTCGTGTTTCCCAGTGAATCTTTTCCTCTGTGCAGGACCCTCCACGGGCTGAGGAAGTCCCCCCCAAAACAGCAGCCTGAATGCCTGTACAGAGCAGCATCTCCTGGAGACTCAGGAGCTCAGCCTACGCTCAGATCAGTTGACTCAACATGTATTTTTAAGTCTACAACCACAGTAAGATTTTGCAAGACAAATTTTCTGTACATTATTAGGGAGCTGTCAGGAAACAGCCACTTTCATGTTGCAGCTGCCCCTGGGGAGATTGGAGCTGTCAGAAGCACCAGGACTGGGAGTGGAGAGCAGGGAAATGCTGCATATGGCCCATCTCTTACCCTTCTCTAACCCTTTCAGGGCAGTGTCTCTGGTGCTTCCCAGCACGGGTGGACAGATCTGGTGCACAGCAGCTGAGGCAAAGCTGTGATGTGTGTGAGGGCACAGGGATAAATCACAGCCCTAAGGATAGGAAGGCAAGGAAGCATTTTGGGGCTCCATGGAGCCCAGTGTGCAGCAGGGAAGTTTCAGTAGGAACAGGCAGGACTCTTCCCAGAGGCATCACTCAGTGACACCAGTGGGGCACTGAGGACTAAACCAACATTGCTTTTCTCAATCTGCTAGTGAGGAAAATGTGTTTATACACATTTTTACGCAACAATCTGGCTTCCCTCTCTTCTTCAAACCAGGAGGCATTTAAAGACACACCAGGAGCTTTGTGCCATGGGTCCATCTGAATTCTGTGGAGCTCCAGGTGCTTCATGGACCTGAGCAACAGCTCAGTGCTACAGAGCCACAAACCAGAGGCACAGGCAGATCATGCTTTTCTAACAGGGGAACAGCAAGTCAACAGTAGTCAGAAAATGAAGACAGATGCCTTGACAACCTCTGTTTTCCAGTGTAAACATGACTCCAAGAGCATACAGGGAGTATTAGATTTAGCACCCAATAAAACAAGAATAAACATTATGGGGTTTTCTTTAAAAATCACCTTTTGCAGGCATTTTTATGCAGGCACAGTTTCTGATGTATAGAAAATGTTCACCTTATGAAAGAGATTGTAAGCACACAGATCTCTGATCTCTTTCATAATTTTTCATTAAAAATCAGGAGTTGTGCAGGGCTGAAAGTTCTTCAAGATTTTATTAAATTAGGCAACGCCAGAAGAGAAATAACAAATATGTTCACAGGAATAAAGTTTTGCTCTCATTATAGACTTCACTCTTTCCTCTCAATGCTGGGTTTCCATTCTTTCCCTCTGGCGCTTTCTGGCTCTTGTTCATTTTGATGTTCATAGTCTTAATTTAAATCTAGATGCAGTGTAATCTTTGCTATGCCATATCATATACAAATCTTGTTTGGAAGTTGCTTTTTTTTAGAGGCATGCCAAGGAATGCCTTTCATAAAATTCTACCTGAAATGTTCTTCACTCTTAAATAACAGAGTTACAAAGTGAGCATAATGGTAGCAAAAGAATGTGAGAGGAAGAAAGGAAAAAAAGGAAATTAAACAGGTAATAAAAGAGATTTTCAGATGAGATTTGGAATCAAAAGCAGTGCCAAGGAAGGCATTTCAATGGAAGGGAATTGCAGAGGAGAAGGTTCTAATACAAATCTTACAGTAGAACAGAGTGTGCAAGGAAAAATTCACAAGTTATACAGAAAAGCAGGAGAGCCAGGGTAATCTGGGGGTGAAAGAACTGCCTAGAGAAGGCCATGGCTGCACCTTGTGGCATATCCATAATGGAAGGGGCACAAGAATTGTGTGGAGAAAGGCAAGAGTTCAACATTAGGCACCAATACTCATTGGCAATGTCCTTAGACACAACTAAATCCCCATCCAGGACACCACGGGGCTGGGAATTTGGGGCAGGAGGATGCTCAGGCTCTGAGCACCACTGGCAAAGCAAAGAAGTCAAGAATGGGCAGCCAGTAAAACTGTGCTTTTACACTAATCACCCTTGGAAGGAGATTACACTGTACTCAGCAACTGCATGGATGGCTCCCATTCACAGCAAACCTCATTTAATTGCAAATAGTTGTGAAAGATAAATCCCAGCTGCAGTATTAACACATGCACAGCCTATCAAGGTATGACAGGGAGGAGGCCAGAAAAAACACAGTACTTGTGTAACACTTCCACTCCTGCAATCACTGCAGTTAATCCCCAAGTCCCTTAATCAAAACTCATCAAGAAAGAGAGTTGATGAAATCAGGAGAAATATTGCTTGAATAACTCTTGAGATAGGATTGGAGATTTCTGTAGCACTACATTATTAAAGAATGACGGGCAAATCCTGATCAGCTTCTAATAGCATCAGGAATAATAACCCACATGGTTTTAGTAGCTCTCTTTATCCATTTTAACTACAAAATCACTGATTACCATAACCTGTCAATCTCAAGGAGGTTTGGAAAACCCATTGAAAGAGAAAGCAATTCATTAAGCCTGCAAGATATCAACAGAAATCAGCAAAGCAATATTTTTGAATTGCCCTCATCAACGTTTTCTAAAACAAAAAGAACTCCAAAGTAGAACATGCAATTTGAAAGTGTGATTTGACCAGCAAAAGGATAAATGTAATCAGTAAGACCTTCACTAGATTTTCAGGTAAACAGAAGAGCACCCAGATTAAAGAAGATGGAGAGAAAGTCTAAAAATTTTTTTTTCTTTCTTGAAGATTTGATATAAAATCAACGACAGCCTCCTGCTGTCTGTCTTCACAGGGTTTGGCAGAAGCTAAATCACGTACTTTCCAACACAACAGTACAAGAAATACTATGATAAATCCATACTATGTCAGCATTGATGCCTTATATCCATGATTTGAAATTATGAAGTATCCCCAATGCAGTACATTATTGCTTTTATAGATCAAATTTAAAGTGACATTACATTTCTGGTATCCTACTACACAAAATCTTGTATTAGACAGACCTGTTCCTGTACACAACACAATGTGCTCCTGCCACAGATCACAACCAACACTTCCCAAAATTTCCCCAATGCCTGGAGTTTTCATCCTGCTTTTCTGAAGACTGGCCTATTGTGGCTGTTCCCTTTCCAAAGTAACAATAACTTGCAGTGGTGTAGAACTGCATTTTTCACATTGAACTCAATCCAGAGACAAACTTGAGTCGTGAAGATGGAGATTTTCAAACCCATGGAAATCCAGGCACATCTGAAAACTTGGACTACAAATACTCCTATTTTTCAGGCATGTCCCAGGGTTAGTGAAGGTTCATTACAGGATGGAGTTGCTGAGCACAGCTCTGGTGGGAGCTCTGTGCTCCTTGAGGCCCCTCCAGCTGCATTTCCACAGTCACGTCATATATGTGTGTGTGGAAATAAATACATTTTCTTTATTAGTTAAGAACAGGGGCACTAAATGATCCAGTCCTTATAAGAAACAACCTTTAAGCACTACTAGGATTAAATATTTCCTACAATGGAAGAGGAAAATGGACACCAGCACCTACAGAATCTTCCTGGGAACAGACTTTATTGAGTTGCATGAATTTTCTGCTTCCAGATGCATTGGGAGCACAGGTTTTACTATGTTTAGAGAATCTTCACTTGCAGCCTGGGTAGGAATTAGGGTTTACAGAGAAATGTGGAAATAATTAAAGTACAGGGAAAAGCTACTCATGTTTTAATTCCATGCTTAGGTTCATTTGGAGTTTAAGATGAAGGCATGAGTCATCAGTTCTTATTTTATTCAAACTCCAGCCCCTGGAGAGTGTTGGATTACACTAAGTTACAGTCTGTGCTCTGGCAAGAACCAGTTCTGTATATTTTGCCATTTTCCTGATCTCTCATATTTGAGAATGAGCCTAAAACCCAGCAGCTCGAAGCCAAGCTTGGACCCTACAAAGCCCCTCCCTCCCTCCCCTGGGCTGCCATGGCCAGTGACACCCTGCCAAAGGAATGGACCCTCAGGGGCTCCCAGCACTGTCTGGGACATGAAGGGCTGTGCAGGGCTGCTCACAGGAGCTGAGGTTTTAGGGTTATTGGTTGTGACAACTTAGAGGAAGCACTTTCAGGAACACCTGACGTGAAAAGAAAGAGCTGTTTGTCTGTCTCACCAGTCCCCTTCCCCTCCTTTGGGCATGCCAGTACCTCAGGGTAAAGAGAAAACTGTTGGATGTTGCTTATAACAGGATTAACCACAACTTCTGAAGTTCAGAGAGTGACCTTTCCTAAAATCCTAAAATGATTTTCTGACAAAAGCACTTGTAAATTAGAAGGGGTTTGTCTGTGTTTAAAGGTTTTGATAACGTCTGGGTTCAGTAGTACAGCTCCAGGATGTGTTAGGGTTGTTCTTTCCAGCCTTCCCTCAGGCTGCTCTGATAGGAGACTGGATAGGGACTGATGGGCTCCTGCCTCTGGCTGGCCTCAGGACACCAAGCAGGTGCCTGGGGAGCAGGGACACCCTGCTGAGGACTACACTCTTATTTCATTTGCAACCCCTTTTAGCCAGATACGCTCAGTTCCAACTGCTCCCAAGAAAACACAAGGGATTATACCAAGATAAATCCTCAGCTGTTGAAAGTAGCTCAAAAGCAGAGACCAAGGTGCCTTTTCCATTCAGATCTAAGGGTTTCAAAAACCCCCTCAGAAATTTATCTTTTCTGTCATATCATCAGATTTAGCAGTGGAAAACAGGATTTCCAAAATGAGAAACAATTTGTTTCATCATTAGAAACTGTTTTGTCAATTGGCCCAGACCACCTCATAGAATCTATGAGCACTTTATATCCATCAACACACATTTAACTGCCAGCCCCAGACAGGCTTTCCATCTTACAGACCATTAGCCCTCTGCAGCGAAGCACAAGCCTGATTTGACTCATGCACATATTGGGGTTTGGGGTTTTGTGTTTGTTTGTTGGGTTGGTTTCCCCCCCCCACTCCTCTTTCTTTTCACTCTCTTCCTCCAGCAGGGTTGAGAATAAAGTGATTTGGGCACTTCTTACAGGAGCCTCAGCTTCAAGGAATAAAGGCCTGGCTACATCTTACCACCAAGTCAGACATCTCATCCCAGGCTGGCAGTGAGCCTGAGCTCCCCCCTGCATTCCAAAAAGGAAAATCAGCACCTTGAAAGGGCAATTTGTCTTTTCCCAAGACACACAGGTGGATCACGATCACCCTGTAGAGACTTAACTTCCTTGCATGGTCTATAGAGGGAACTCAAACCCAGCTTAGCTGGGCCAGCCTGTGACTGGATGGTGCTGGGGACCTCAAGTAAGCAGTGAACACACAGCTCCATCACTGCACAAATCCCACCTGGATCCTGTGGTCCCCAAAAATCCACAGTGAACGTGCACATTTCAGGTACTACTTGTAAATCTTCCCTCATGACACAGTACCTGAGGCCTGGTCTGAAAAATGCTCTTGAAATCAAACTCCCTTTGGCAGGAGATAAGAGAAAGGATTACCTCCTGTGTTACCTGCAAATCAAGGAACCAACTGGTCATTAGTGTTGGCAATTGAATGGGACAAAATAGATCAGTGTATACATAATTACTGGATGAATAACTCTGCACCTAAAATCCCAAAAGAACATTTTAAAAAAAATGAGAGAGAAGCGAGTGAAGTCACTCAGAGTACCCAGGAAATGCATGAGAAGGTCCTGAGGCCTTGGGTCTCAGGAGGTATTTTGTTTTATTTAAAAACTGGAATTCTTTTTAATTTGCAATGCTGCTTAGTTTTCAAATACCATGTAATCTAAAGCCAAACAGCACCAATAACAAGCACTACAAGAGTCAACTGGATCCCATCCAGATGACAATCAATATAATGAAGTTTAGCAGTGACAGGAGTCTGAACCACCCTCCAAGAGAGGTCACTCACTTGGTAGCCCAGATTCAGGAACAGCAATTTTCATTTGGGCAAGAAGCAGATGAGAAAACAGCCACATATTTCAGAGATGGAAGTTACAATTAGAAAATATAAAGATTAGAAGATAATTACAATTAGAAGATATAAAAGCAAAAATAAGATCAAAGGAGATTGAATGTTGAGGACTCCTGAGTGAGTCATATGCCAAAAAGACTCCAGTCTAGGGAGGGTGTAGGATGAAGTGCAGCATTTCTGATTTCTGCATCTTCAGCACTATAAACAATTCCACTGCTGCTCAAGACTCATATGTGGTCTATAAACCTAAGAAGACCCAAAGGCTGTTGATACATGTCTTGTTAATTCAGAGCAGTCTAAGTCACCTCTCCTAGAACTGTACCCTTCCATCTGCCCAGCAGAACTGGATAAATCAGTATAGATCTGATGATGCTTCATCTGCATTACCATCCCTGTACAGACTCTTAACTCCTAGGGCAGAAAGTGATTTCCTGAAAAGCCCAACAAGTCAAATATGAAATACAATATTCATCACAGGCAATATGTGCCAGCACCAGTTCCATTCCTTGGTGCACCACAGGGCCACTGGGCAGGATGTTTCAAATTAGTCAGTGCTGTGGCTTTTTGTTCCTCTGATGAATGACATTTGCATGCTGCAGAGGGATCCAGCTCAGCTCCCACTGTGTCACATTCATTTCTCCAATAAAAGTCAAACATGCTGCCAAACCCTGTCCTGTGGCCCTCTCTCAGTCTGTTCATCAGGCAAAATTCCAGGAAATTGGGACTTTTCCTGACTAAGCACTTCGTTCTCTGACCCTTTAATATGACACTCAAGAATTACACGAGCCATGTAATTTACTACTGACACTTTTCTGCAGACAGTTCCACACACAGCTCTGCTGCACATCTCAGTGTGAATTCAGCAACAAGCAGTGTAACAAGGGTTTGATCCCCCTGGGAGCTCTGAGCACAAACATTTCAGCCAGACTCCTTCTTTGGCTTTGGACCTGTCACTTGAGCTACCTCAGTGTCTCTACCTGTGGTTTGGGAGGTGAGGAAAGCATTGTCCTGTCTGCACAGCAGTTTAAAAGGCAAAAAATAATGAATTGCATAGCACCCAGGCAGGAATTAGCAGTACATTTAGAAGCACCAACAGAAAGGACTTCATTTAGAAGTGAGGAAAAGCATAAGAGATGAAAGGATGTCTTCTAAGGGAAACAGTGAAATGTCCTCCAAATGGAGAGCATGTATGAAAGGAAGGCATGTTTCCAGTGCTATAAATACATATTGAAAATAAATGTAATATATATTAATATTTTAAATATATTAAAAAGAAATACAAATACATATATAACCCAGCTGTGTACAAATACACAAACAGAGTCACAACCTGAGGAGACAAAAGCAGCTTCTTTTTTGGAAGAAAAGGGGGCAAATCATGCAGGAAGATAGGACAGAGATGAGATTGGACTACCATTGCCTCTGTTTCCCAAAAGCTTTATGAATATATAAGTATATAAAATCCCCATGTCATAAGTTCTTGCAATAATTGTCCTTAAATGCAAATTTTGAGTTTCATCTTCAAAGTGAATGAGGAAAGAAAACCAAACACATCAATGACGTCAGAAACAGGATCCATTTCAGTCTAAAGCCCAGATATGCCCCAGATAGGGCAGCAAAAAGAGAAGAAACAGAGTTTTAGGAAGCAATCCTGCCATGACAACCACTTTACCAATGCCTTTATGGCTTTTCCCAGGCTACAGGAAGATGTGCATTGTGGCAGCATCTCCCCATGGGCAACGTTTACTTTTTCCAGGCCAGGAATTCACAGTCCCTCATCTGATCTCACCTCTGCTGCTCTTCCTTGCTCACCTCTATACAACCATCCCCTAAACCAGGGAGGTTTTAGTGAGCAAACCACTCAAATACCACTTCAGACAAGATATTTCCCAAAACCTGAGGTGCCAAAGAATTCACTTTTCTCCAGAGCAGAGATGTCAGTGCCCTCTGGAGTGCTCCTACCACTGCAGCTGCCTGAGCTGGCTGCACACAAACACACACACAGGCACCAGCTAAGGAGGTAAAAACAACTTCTTTCTTGGTAGAAAAGATGCTAAATCATGCAGGATTTACATTAGAGAAGAATTAACATTAGAGTGACACTGCCTCTGCTTCCCAACAGCCTTCTGAATTCAGAAATATTCAGAAAGGACATCTAGAAACTCTATAATCTGAGTCTTAATCTGACCCTTTACTGAGAAGAAAAAAGGTACTAATTAAAATACATCTACAGAAAGCCCCCAAAAGCTGCATTTTAGAAGCAGACCTTTAATTATGCTGTGGGCAAAGCCCACAGAAAGAGGGGTTAAAACTACAGGTTGAGAAAAATGGATTGCAGTGGTCCTTTGTCTGGCTGACTCAGGGCCTTGACCAAGTCACTCCATCTTGAGAAAATGAGGAGAATGTTCAGCTGTTTTAGAGGAATACTGTCAATATTTTCAAAGCACATCACAGAAGGAGCTCCACAACGATAAAAGTAGCAGTGTTCAATTCGCTGTCGTCAGTAATACCACAATTCCTCTTCCTAACAGACCAGTGTGTTTGGGGGGTTTTCTGTTCCAAATTCCATGATGCAAGAGAATCCTCAGAATAAAATGAAGGCTTTAAAAATCATGGCCTGTTTAATCCAATCATTTAATCAAGTTAGAGGAAACAGAAGAGCAGCAAAACAAGGAACAAAGGCTGAGAAAGAATGAAGATGTTAAAAAAACAATACTCATTCTCTGATTGTGGCTTTTCTCAGCTTGGAAAGCAGCTGATTTCTGTGTGTCCTGATTCCTGGACTTTTTAAAAGCAATGTCACAACTGATGCTCCACTGCAGATGAAGGCTGAGCTCTGTGGAGTGTATCCCAGCAGTTTCTCATCACTCATCCCTTCCAACTCAGCAGCACAGACAGCCCAGAGCATCAATCCACAGTGACATTTGGGCTCCAATTATGTATCATTGCATTAAAAGCCCAAGAGCTGATCTTGCAGCATTGCCCTTCCCTATGAAGCCCATTTGGGAGATTCCTAAATGCCTTTTAAAACAAAGATATAAGGAGAGCTCTCATAATTACAAGAGACTAACCACTTTGAGGGGTAATTTGTGGGGGCTTTTGGTGGGCACTTGCTTCTCTCAGCTGTGCTTCTGGGTCTTTTGAAGCTTCTGTTGAATAAGAATTTTAACTGCTCTGTAGCAGAGGCTCAGCCCTCTCAGCCTACATGAAAGCTGGCAATTACACAGCTGTAGACAACACAAAAAGCCTTTAAGAAAACTGCACATTTACTACTTTAATAACACCTCTGCCTTCTCTCTGCTTGGCGTACCAGGTGCAGTTTGAAAGGCTCAGATCCCACAGGGGAAAGACAAGGGAAGGGAGGACAATTCCACCCAGGATCCTGCAAAAGGAGGTGTGTCAGGAGTGTTCCCCTTCCCCAGCCACGTCCTGAAATTCCTCCTCTTCTCCCAGAGCTCCAGTCACCCAAAGCCAGCGCTGCAGGGGCCCCATGAATCGTGCACACATTCCTGCAGCACTGACCTTCTGTGCAGTTCCTGTTAATTAACAGGATTTGCATTTACACTGGGCATAACTCCACTATACACATTGTTCCATCACCAGGAGCTCGTGTAATTCCCTGGTTAGAGGGCACAGAGGGGGATATTAATGTCCATTCAGATGGGTGAGATAATTCAGAGGCAAGGTGGCACTTCTGTCAGCCCCAGACACATGGCTGTGGTTACCCGGCCATCCCTCTTCCCAGCAGTGCAAAAAGCACCCAAATATTTAGGGTTTCAACTTTTTTTTCTCCCTTATCCTCTTTTCCCTACTTCTTCCCTCAAAACATGCCCATTCTCTCTTCCTTCCCAGTGTTTTTGCAACAACACATTGAACATGAAATACTCTCATGATGTTCCACTACCCCAACTTGCTGTTCACCACATCATCTGGCAGAGAGTCCTGCCTCTGACTTCAGTTTGAAATCAAAAGCACAGTAAAACAGGAATTAAATTTAATGTTTACAGAGGTCCTTGCTGTTAGACAGTCACTATTTTTGAGGTCATAGAATCATAGAATGGTTAGGGTTGGAAGGGACCTTAAAGATCATATAATCCCAACCCCCAGTATCTTCTTTCCCTTTATTCTTCCACTTGATTGAGAGCCTTTAAGTTGCTTAATTCTTCAGCACTGGACATAGCTTTACCCTTGAACAGAAGAGTATTTTCTTCTGCTCAGCTTGAAAGTTAGTTTTAACTGATTAACTCAGACATGCTCCAGAAAGATTTTCTTTTAATTCAATTTTTAAATGAAGAACATTGTGTTCACATTAGGAAGAGCAGCAAGCGGGAGGAAAAAAAGGGTTGATTTCTCAATAATTATTAAAAAGACCAGAATTTCAATTAAATTCATGGCCAGTAACAGGAAGGGTAAGAGAATCCAATTACATCAACTCTTGCTTCCATCAGATGCTCCATGGGAATAACGATGATCACATGTGTGAGTAGAAATTGCAATATGAGATCCCACATTAAGATGTTGGCTCTGAACTGCAGTAAGAAGCTTTGATTTTCTGCCACTTTCCCTGACAAGGGATGCACTTCTCTCCCCTAATTCACACAAAATCAGTATTTATCACTGAGGTTTCCTTGGGGTTAAGAGATACCAAGAACCCATTACAGGCACCTTATTCTATATCCTCCCAGTGTGCATTAAAGATTTGTGATTTTGCCATCAGCTCGGCTGGATCATGATTAGTGGAAGCAGAATTGTGCCAGCCACTCTATAAATGGAATTTTTAAGACAGAAAAAAAACCCAAAAATTAAAAAACCAAACCAAACCGACAACTAAATATAAGCTGTTCAACAGGATGAGAAATGGAGAAAGTTCTCAACTGTCAGAACAACTATTGTGAGGAGTAAAAGGATGTGTGTGTGTCCAGTATTTATTGATTAAAAAAAAGAGAAGAAAATAACTATTTCCCTTTCATATTTGTCTCATTGCAGGGATTTCATCTCACTGCCACAATGTGGGAACGACACGTGAGTTGAGAAGCTCTGCCTGTTGCAGGAGGGGATGGGCACAGCACCACACCATCCCTATGTAGTGATATTTGCTTTAATATCCTGCCCGGACAAGCAGAAAAGGCCAAACTAAAAGTACTTCTACAAAATGAAAGGGGTGAAGTTTGAGAGGTTATAGCTCAAGAATCAGCTGCAATTTTCAGCAACTTGCACCTTGGTATTGTCACACCACCACTCTCATGCATCAATAAGGAGGTACTCAAACACTTGTAAATCACAACAGCGCTTGGGAAACACTGAAAAAACCTCTGCTGGGGTACAAATATATGAGTTGGGACTCAGTATCACCCACCTGGTCTGCTCTACATCCTTTGCTGCTGTTTTCCTGCAGAAACGCAATTTCATCAAGGGAATAACCAGTAAAAAAATCTCTGGTACAATATTAGGAGTATAAAATCCCTTATTTTGGCTAAATAGTCCTGCCCCAGAAGGCAATATTTTTAATAAAGGGAACCTCTCCAAACCTGATGATTTACTGATGCTGCTGCTCTACTGGATCTGGGAGTTTCTACACAAGATGACAGGCAAACCTGATCAAATTTTCTGAGGTGTTTAAAAGCACACTATTCAATTCCTAGGTGCTAAAATAGCATCACTATTAAAGTCTAAATGCGAGAACACCAAGAATAGCCTTTTTCTGCAGGAAAACATAGAAGAATATCAACTAGACAGAATTGGTTCACACTGGAATTTTACCACGTTAAGATTGATGCTCTGTGCAAAAACAGCCACACAGATACTTCATTTGCAAGGGCCACACTGGATTTTCTACACAGAAAAAATGGACACATTTACTTTGGAAATGGTATGTTTTGAATGTTACATTTCTAATATGATGGAGACTTTTATTCACCCTTTATTCATAAACAAGCCCAGCAACTTTCTGAGAATCTTGCTACACTGAAATAGTGGTGCAATTATACTCATATTTAACTTATGAGAGAAGCCAAAAAAGCCACTTTCACTCCTTGAATTTCTAGTATTTCTGTTAACTTGCTGTAAGCCAGTCCATAGAGTGACAGGGCTTGGTTTTCCTCTGTTTTTCTTTTGTTTCAGAAAGTAACACAACCAATCAACTAAACTCTATCAAAGCTCACCCAGGCTGTGACAGCAGTGACACATGTCAGCACTGACTGAAAAAGAAAACCCACTGACCACAAAAAACAAAATACCTTTTTTTTCACAAAAGGAAATATTTGTTTCTTCATAAGGGCAGGTCATTTTATATAAAAGAATGGGAGAAAATTATTCATATTGTTTGACCTCCAATGAACCCAGGCAGCTGCAACCAGACCTCAGTGAAATTTAAAGCATCAGTCAGAGCCTTTTACCTCCAGCCCACTGGGAATAACTGAGCATAAGCAACGTGAATAAAGGTGCTCAACATCGTTCCTGTCCTCACTTTAACTCGGGCACAGACTGTCAGAGGAGACCTGTCTTTGGAAATGGAGGGGATTTTCCAGAGGACAAACACACTTCACAGGAAAATATCTAGTTCCAGGGGTTTTTTAGGTTTTAAAATGGATTTTTAGATAAATAATGGCAATGCACAATTACTGTCCTCATTTTCTCACAGAGACTCTCCCACTGATGCAAGGGCTGAGAAAATGAAGTGAAGAGCTGGATAAACGACTTGGAAATCAGCAGTGGAAGGAAAGGGAGATAGCAAAAAACCATTACCTGACAGCAGAGAGATACAGAGCTCAGCTTTTTTATCAGTGTTTGACTAATGGAACTTCAAAATTGGCCACAGGACGAAGGGAAGGAGGTCAAGGCCAAACAGTGACACTGAAAAGGATGCTTGTGAAAAAACACTGAGCTGGCAGAGCCCACTCTGGGCTCTCAGACACTCAGAAATGCCTGGGCTCAGGTGCTTTGCTCTTCTCAGTGTCACACTTCACCCAGGGCCTGTTCAAAATTCATAGAAATCAGAACAAAAAATTCACATTCTGCTTTGATACACAAAACATACACCCAGGGTTTAGTCTCATCTCCCAGAACAGGCAACACTTCTGATTATTAAGTGACTGGTTGGTTGTTATACAGCACACCAACCCCAGGCTCCAGAGAAGCAATCCCATGGGATTACAGCCATGGATGTTTCTTCAGGAGCCTGGGCACCACTGTGGAGGCAGACCAAGGCAGGTTTTAGCAGGAGGGCAAGTTTTTGCAAGTTAGAAACAAGTTTTTCTGTTCTTAAAGCTGTTTCTTAATTCAGCAATTCCTAAAGTCCATCAATTTAATACTTATACTTCCCTGGCCCTAACCTGGCCCATCCCATACTATTCCTCTTCTTGTCTAACCTCCCTCCCCTGGTTTCCAGATGTCATGACATCAACCTGCCCTCAGCAGCTGCCACAGGAGGGGGAAACCACTTCCCACTGCACACCTCATTCTTAATGCTTAAACAAAAACACCTTTCTCCTTTGAACACCTCTGTTTTCCCTTTCTCATTTCTTGCATTAATATTAAAACAAATATTTAAGAAACTTTGTCTTAAGTGCAGTGTTACCCACAGCAATATTAAAATTAACAACCAGTCAACTCACTTGCACTCCTAGTTTTTGAGACAGACACACGCTAATGAATTATCCACTGACCAGGCACAGGCCCACAGCAATTGCACCCTTTAGAAATCCCAGTTTTTTGCAAAATGGAAAAAGGTCCAAGGTCAGTAGAGGGCAGCCCCAAAACCTTCTGCATCCACTGACCACCCCGGTGCACGTTCTGTTGTGTGAGATCTGTCCTTAACCAGCAGAGCCAGTGACAACTGACAGGCCCAACTTTGAACCAGATAAAGCCTAATTTTAAACCACATCAACACAAGTGCTGTGATAACAGTTCTAAATAACCTCTTAAGCACTACTGTTGGTCTCCTGGGCTCTCCATCCCTAAATTGGTACGACTGGGGAGTTTAGGATGCTTCTGAAACGCTTTGATGGTCTTTAGTTTTCCATTTTCTTCCCTCACAGAGCTCTTCCCTCTCACTGAGTCAACAGAATAATGAGGAGACTGTTCTTAGGTTTGAAGTTGAGTAAGTGACATTTCTATTCATTATTTACGTGCCTTGAAATTCTCGTGAATACCACCAGTGATATCCACCTAATTTCTACCAATTATTTCTAGATCACCATCACATACAAACTGTGCTGCAGGTAGCAGCTCAATCCAATATTTATGAAGTGATTTTTCTTTCAATGAAGATATAGAAGCTCAGTGTGGTTACAACAACTATTCTTTGAAGTTCCAAACCGAGGACATATTGAGTAGAAACACATCTCTGTTGGCACTTACACAACAGCTTGAAAACGTCATAATCTTTTAAAAAAGCTCCAGTAGTCACATTGTGCTGTGCAGAATTAGCTCTACAGAAAGGTTTACTTACTCCATGGAGTAAGTTCTGTTTCTTTGAGCAGTGTAGTACTGCACCAGCCATCACTGTCAGCTGGGCTGAGGACAGGGTGACCTCTCTGACAGGCACAGGCAAAGATTTCAGGGGTGACAGCAAAGAGTTTAAGTCCCTGCACAAGTGAGCAGGTGGCTCAGGGGAGGTTTGTATCAGCTCAGCACCACAGGAAGTTGGGCAGGTGTCACTTGGGCCATCTGAGAGACCTCCAAGGCCAGCCCGAGGCACAGCTCTGGAACAGCCTGTGTTGGTGTCAAATCCAGGGACAGGTCAAACCTCTAATTGGATTAAACCTTGCTGGAAAGCTTCTCAGGGTTGAACTTCACCTGCTGCTCTCAAACACTGCAATTACAGGGTGTCCATTCACAGCAGTGCCAGACAAAGCCTGGGGAATTCATGCAATTCAGGATTTTTAAAACTTCCAGAAGAAGGTAAGGAAGAGAGGGATAACCATGTTGGATTTTGTTAGGCATCCTGGATAACTCCAGCATAACATTCAGCAAGTTTAACCACAGAACTTCATGGCTTTCATGTCCTTTATTACGGGACTTTGTTGTAGGTCATTGCAGAAGTACACACAATTTGGGATGCCTTGGTAAAATAAAGGGCAGTAACTAGAACTGACACATTCCCAGCTTCTCCCTGATCCCACTCAGCCAGCAGCAACCAGCAGTGGCCACAAGCAGTTGTGAGATATTTTCCTCTGAATCTGACAAACTTCCCTCTGACTCAGCCTGATCTTCATTCCAAAATAGGGAAGAGGAAAGCAGCCAAGCCGAGGAGAGGAGGAGGAGGGAAGGGAGGAGCAGGCAATGGATCTGTTTTTGGAAAGAAGAGCAACAGGAAGCTCAGATGCCCCTGAGTCCCAAAGAGAGCATTTTTGATCTTCCCCATTGAATTCAACACACACATGGACCTTGGGATAACAGTGGAGCAGAATCAATGGGCACAGCATTCTTCTGGCATGAAGACAGAAACAGAGGGTAATTACACTAAAGATGTTTTTGGCACTTGCAGCCACCAGCCATGAAGAGCATGGTCAGAAATTCTGGTAATCAGCACAGAAAAAGATCTAAAGGGGAGAATTTCACACTAAGAATGCCCCACAGTTTGTGGCAGGATCAAATGGAGGAGACACTGCAGTCCTTATTTGATCATTTGGTCTTTTCGCTCCCCCTCTGAGCACATTACAAGAGTAAATCCTCCCTCCCTCAGAGTCATTTGTATAAGAAAATCTCTGTGCCCAGCTCTGCAGTTACTCAGCATCCAAACCTGGGGCTGCTGTGAGCTGGCTCTGGGACTGATGGAACCTGGGAGCTGTTAGCAAGAGAAATGAGCTAGAAAATATCCATAATGAGAACATGACCAAAAATAACGTATAAAAATGAGAATCTATCCATTCCAACAGGAAGACAGCTACAAAACACTGTGTGTGCTCCTTAAACACCCTGCAGCAGGCAGTGCTTGGTCTCTGGTGTTCTGCATTGAGGATCATGTTTGGAAAACTGAGCAAGGGTTTGTAGTTTGGCTCTCATTTCATGTGTGCCACTCACTCCCCTCTGTGCCTACAGAGGTGCCAACCAGGCCCTTTACAAAACCCTTTAAGGACTTGAAACACATTTTGCTTATCTAAATGCCAAAGCTACTGCCTGTGTTCAGCACTTGCTTCCTTGGGGAACCATTTGTCCAGGGAAAGAGAGCCCTCAGCCTTCACAGGGCTGTTTCATTGCAGTATGAGGGACATGGAAAAGTCTCTTGTCCCCTTTCTACCCTTGGGACCCCACAAAGGGTTTGTGAGGCAGCTGAGCCCTTCCTTCCAAGGGAATGTTGTTCCCACCAAAGCCACAGAAATTCATGGGTCCAAGTCTGGTGTTCCTAGGGCCAGCACCCAAGTGGGTGTGACTGGATTTTGGGCCAGTCTTCCAGAGAGATGGGTGGTAGAAAACAGCTAAACAAAGGAAGAGAAAAGTAAGAAAGGGCTGTCAGAGGAAAATCCCTGGGCAGAGCACAGCAACAAAGAGGCCAGTGTGGAGATGAAGGAGTACAGAGGAATATCAGTGTAGACCTTGGAATTGTTGGTGGAAGGATTGGCCATGACAAGCAGCTGGAGCTGGATCTCAGGAGAGTACAAAAAAATAGAATTTCCTTTTCCTCAAGTGTGGATGTAAATAAACCCCACTCACATTCAGCTCATGGCAGATGTTCAGCAGAAGCCCAAAAATCTATTCAACACCAGGTTCACATGTTTGACCCCGGTGTTCCCCACGTCCCTTCTGTCCATGGGGAGGCAGGAGGGACACACAGGGAGGACAACACCATCCCTGCACTGCCCCACAAAATGGACCACTCACTGCAGACCTGTTGCCATAACAACCATAAGAAATGTCCATAAATAGAATATCCTCTGCCAGCAGAGGATCATATTGGCAGAGATTTAACTCCAGCTTCTTACAATGCACCTGCTCCTTAAATATCTGTAAAGATACACATATATGTATGATCAGAACATGCATAAGTGAACACATATCTATTCACACAAGAACTGTAGTCAGAGGCACTTACTGCTGTGTGACTACCCAAGCTATGAGGACAACCACTCAGTTCTGTGTGGTCTCAGGTCCTCTGCTCCTCCTCTGTGCTGAGAAAAGCATTTGTTTAAGTTTTGTGGCCTTGGAGCCCTGCATAAGTCCTGTCAACTCTGTCCAGGGAGAATTCACCAAAGCTTCTTGCTGCCTCTCTTATTCAAGTAGCAAAAAAGATAAAGGGCTGTCCCACTTATTTCAATAGAATGTCAAAAGAATACTGAGAGTGCCCAGATAAGAAAGCAATTTCTCTGGCAGGAAAGAAGCAGGGGATTCTTGGCGGTATTTGCAGATCCCAGACACAAACAGAACGTTTCTTTCTCAGATTGCTGTGTGATGCAAGAGATCTTTACCACATCCTTTCAGTGAATATCTGCATCTTAAACCTCCTGTGACAACTCAGGGGTTTAGTAAAAAAGACATTTATTACAGAAATCACATTACCTTTTTTTTTTCTTATTTTTATTTCTGCCCTTCAATTGTCACAGCAGTGAGAGACTTCTGAACTACACTCCCCTGATAACTGTAATAGCTCCATCCAGTCACTGCCATCAGGGCTCCTTGAGACAAATTGAACACCATAAACTCAACCCCCTTCCAACACAATGGCAGTCATTGTTTTCAAATCCTACCTGCTGCCAGCACTAATGACACCTCTGCCTTGCACCACGCAGGGAAGTGACACCACCAGAGCTCCCTGCAGCCCTTCACCCCACTGTGACACAACCCCCGAGGCAGCAGAGTAACCCACCCTCCTCCCCCAAATCCTTGTGTGGAACAAAGATGTGCCAAATAGACACTTTATGTGTCATAAACCCCTTTCCCTTGAGCTCACAATCCAAGAGTAAACTGCCCTTCAAAGCCTCTGTGTGGTTAAGAGGTACCCCCAGCCTGCTGAGCAAGGGGAGCTGCACGTGCAGGGGTTTTTCAACTCTGGGACCACAAGCGCTTGTTAGAGGATGGTGGTGGCTTTCATACCCAAGAAACCACCAATGCAAACAGATTCATGCTAAAAAAAAATGGTTAAGCAAATGAAAACTTCCAGCTCTCTGGGCTCAGCTGTCAGGCTCCTCTCGTGTCCTACATCTGGGGCTGTCTGATGGCTCTAGTGAGAAACAGTGAAAACCCTCAAGGGTCACTTTATCTTCTTAGCTGTTTAAAATTACTTCATTAGGTGAAGGAAAACAATGCCATCAGCCCCCTTCCTCCCTTCCCATCTTTCTCTCACCAGTGTAAAACCTCTTGGACTCTATTCCTGAGGTTTATTGTGGAGTCAAGTGCCACAACCCATGGGATTCGGGGGGAAACTGAGGCACAGGAACTTACCTGACACATCTGCAGGAGGGTCACCCTGTGACACAGTCAGGAATTCCAGGCCTGTTGACCACAACACTGTGTTATCCCCTGGATCTCACTGCTCACCAGCTGGGGTTGTAATGATCTCTCCTGTGACTAATAACTCTCTCTCCAAAGTCCTCACGTCTCACCTGCACCAGGTAATCCACTGGGATAAATGGAGACTAAAAAAAAAAGCTTCCCAAGGACCTGATTTCACCCCTAATATTTATTCCTGGACTCCTGCAGCTGCTTTAATCCTACTGATGTTGGGCTAAACTTCAAAATAAACAACACACTGCATTTTCCATCACCATTAAATATAATGAATGGATACAATTAATCCAGGCAAAGGTAAATCCTCTGGCAGAGAGTCCATAGCAATGTAAATTTTTGTCTATTTTTTGAAGGTATTTTATTTACTTGGCACCTTTGGCTTTGTTTTTCATTCATCATAATCTTTTTATCCCCCAAAATCTGTACAGATTTCATTTCAAACTCAGCTCTTAATCTCATTTAATACATGTACATGTTAGATATTTCATATTTTAGTTGCCTGGGAAGTTCACAAAACCAGCTTTTTAGAATCTCATTTTTCATTTAAGTATTTTTCAGATTCTGTTTTCAGCACACTCACTCATTTGGTTTTCTGTATTCCGAGTCTAAATAAATGTGTATCACAACAAACCTGTGACTACGGGGCAGTAAATATTCAAGTTCCACCTGCAAAGAGCTGATCCCCAGACTTTGTGTGCCTAATTTGGAGCCTCTAAGGTCTCCAAATGAGGGTACAATGTTGGCACATGATAAGACACCTCATTTGTGTGTCCAGTTCCTCTGGACACCTTCAACTGGCTTTTTCTTTTCCCCACAGCAACACCATTTATGCATCCAGTGCCATTAACTCCACTTGTTGGTTAATAAAGGAATCGTGTGTATGTTTTACTGAAAACTTGCATGAAAAAAAATCAGAGCACAGGTATTTGAGGGAGGAAGGAATACTGATGTGCTCCTTTTCCAAGCAGCTCCAAGTTGCATCAAGTGTTTAAAGCCAGCTGAAGTCAGGCATGTAAAGCAGCAGCAAAGTCATTTTTCTATGTAGTCAAGAGATTTTCATCCCAAGGGCTGCTGAAGAGCTTTTCCATGATATGTAATTAGATCTCAAAAAAAAGAATAAATTCCAGCCTGAAACCTGAAACATTTCTAGAAGAGAAACTTAAAGTATGGGCAGAATATGTTGTGCATTGAAATTGCAATGAGATATATTGCTGGGACACAGGCTTGATATCATAGGTCTTTGAAAAGGCACTTGCAGTGCCACAAGATCCTTGTAAAGTCTAGATAAAATTAAAAAAAATCAGCTTTAAATCAGAGCTAAAAGAGCTCATTAGTGCCACGTGGTTCTCTCCTTCCCGGTAGGCAACCAACACACCCATGTGGGTGGGGAAGGGCTGCAGGTCATGCCTGCTCCTCTCACAGCTCAGCTTCTCAACTGGGGCACTGGGGAAGAGGAAAAACTCAGCTGGGAACTGACTCTTGGGTGAAAAATCAGTAAATAATGGAAAGCAGCTTTATCCCTCTTTGCACAATGACATTTTTGTTAGCAGATAATTCTCGAGTTCTTCAAAATAGAAGTTTGCTGAAGCAACTCCACTGGGACACCAGCAGCAAAATTTTGAGTTATTTGCCAGTGACTGTTCTGGCTGAACAGATTTTCTGCCAGTTCTCTACTAAAAAAATCAGGAGCTTCAAGAAGAGGCCTCCTCAAAATAGTGTGGTACAAACTTGCCCTCTGCAGTTAATGTGCTGCAACAAACTTCTCCCTTCAAACTGACCTCAGCAGGGCCTTTCCATGGGAGAAATGAATCCCTGTATCCCTGCAGGGATCAATCTCTTCACCAGCGAATCCTCCTTTACACACCTCCAGGCTCACTTCAAAGTTTACACCTCATTTCATATCAATCAATCACCATGAAAAGCAAAGTTCAAAACACCTACTTAAGGCATAAAAATTATATACACCAAGTAAGTGGGTAAAATAATATATTTATCAACAACAATTCTTGTAGAAAAAGGAAAAAAATCATAGTCAAGTTTTGTTATAACAGTGGGATAAGTTATCCCTGATTAAAAATATATACATGAACTGAAAATAGTGATAGAAAACAGTGTGGACAACTCTTATAAGAAGCAGCTCACAAACCACAGGTCACAGCTTGAAGAAAAACAAGAACTTCTACAATCAATCTATCAATATCAGTGATAAGTAAAACCCATGTCAGGTTTTGATTTTGCAAAACCACTGATAATCAGAGCAAGAATTCTTCTCATCTCAGAACCCGAAGTTCAAAGGAATATTCTAATATTGATTTGCCTGTAAACATCTCCCTCAGAACAGAAACCTGAACAGAAAAAAGCCAAGTATGTGAATCCATGAAAATAAAAGAAAATCTTTAAAGAAAAAGTTTCAATTCTTAAGTAAATGGAAACAACATGAACAAAACAAACCCAAACAAACCCAAATAAACATTAAAAAGAAACTCAACTAAAACCACCAACAAATCAGCAAAAAAAAAAAAAAAAAAAAAAAAGGAAAAAAAAAAAAGGAATACAACAACAGGAGAGTTGTTCTTTGAGACCTGAATTAATATGTGAAAAATTACAAGTTTTGTTACACCAACTACTTATAAAACATGTGGCTTTATCTGCCTCTTACTTTGATCCCAGACTTTAAACCAGACTGGTCACATCCACCTGTGGCCTTCCCATGAGCATTCCATGAGCAGGGCTGAGAAAGCACCATCCCACACATATTCTGTGCATGTGAAGATGCACAGTGGAAAACATTTTTGCCTTCAAAGAAGTAATTTTTAATGTAAAATTCTTCCCTAGCACTTCGCAGTTGAAATATGCTCCCACAAGAACTAATCCATCCTTCATTTTGAAGAGAGAGAGAAGAGAATCGGAGAGAAATGTTGATTCCTGTAACACGAATCTGTAACATCAAAAGTCAGCTGTAATTTAATTAGCAGCTATGGCAGATTAGAAAATTTGTGATTTCTCCAATAAAGAGAGATTTTTTTTTAGGAGCAATTAACACAAGACCACATGTGAAGCCTTGAAATCTAGAGAGAACAAAGGTGGGAGGTGGAGATGAAAATAAAAATCCAGGAAGTGGAAACAAGTAAGTTGTTTTCTAATTTTTAACATAGTTGTCCTTGCTTGGGGGAAGACAGGTTACTGTTATAAGCAGATCAAAGGAATAAAACTAGTGCAAAGCTTCCTTATGTGCAGATTGCAATTCCTGTTGTCAGCGTCCCTCCATTTAAAGCAAAGTTGTTTATTCATTTAAAAAAAAAATTACTGGTAGTAGCAATTTGGGGGTTCATGAACTTTTATTATTTGTTGCATTTAATAAGCACAGAGAGAGAGAAAGGTCGTGTCTTGACTAGAATAGCTTGTAAGTTAATTTATCAGCAAAACACAGAAGCTGGAGATAAAGACAATCTACTTTTAGTTGCTGTATTTGATTGTTTTCCTTATGGCTTAATAGTGTAAATTAAAAGAGAGCTTAAATGTTAGCACCACTGACAAGATGGCACATCCAAAATAATAAGGAAGCAAATAAAATGATTCATGTGGAATTTTGAAATATCTCAAAATATGTCAACCACCAGATGTCACAAAACCTGCAAGGGATGATGCACTGCAGGGAGAAGGGCAAGGCTCTGGCAACAGCACAGCAAGGCAGGAAATTATCCTACAAGTCTCTGTAAATCTCAGAGTCTTGGAATAAAGGGAATAAAACACACTTAAGGCAAAACAAACTGAGATTCTCTCTGCCACCATCTACCTCAAAGGAGAAGTGATGTGTCCAAAACCAGCATCCTGAGCATGACAGAAAACACAGGCCACCGAAGCACTAAAAAAGAGGATTCAAAAGTATGTAGTTTGACCTTATATAAGCACTGACAACTAGTAGGTTCACCATCACTCACAAATTCTACAGAATTCTACATTTATTTTTATCCACATACATATATATATATATACACAAAATGCTCACTGTATCCTCCATGCAACAAATCCCATGTGAAGGACACCATTCAGAACATCTAGAAAGTACTTTCTCTGTTGCCTTTGCCAAATGCATTTTCATGTCCTTATGGAAACATAGATAAGGAATATGAATTAATTTATATCAAATCTTGAGGTTGATAACAAAATCCTTAGTCCAAGTAGAGATACTCAGTAAAGAACCCAACAAAACCTGACTCTTATTATTAGCTCCACCAAAAACTGTTTGAAATTTTAGCTGAAATAAAGATTAAATCCCATTGCATACAATAACAGATCTGTTTCAAGCACTGTGAAAAAGAATATGTGCATTTCCCCAACCAAAACAACAATGTAAATCAAGGACATCTGTCAAGGGAGAGACCACAGCAGGTATGAGTTGGAGAGAAAAAGTGATTCTTAGCGTTCTATATTCAAAGGAAAATTCATTCAGAGCAATAAATAACTTTGTTTTGTTAATATAACCCCTGTTGCTTTGGTGCGATGCAATAATCTCCAAGAGCTGCAAAGATAGGAAAGAAAACACTGAATTTGCCCGAGGAAGCAGCAATTTATAACCTCTGACAGGGCTGTCCTACACTTGATCACTTTTATTTACTTCTTTTCTCTTTTAAAAATTAAATGTAAAGTTATCTTCTGCCAGTACCAAACCCTTGTATCCTGCATGTCAGACAGAAGGTCACTATTTATACTCTTATATTGAACAACCTCATTAATCATCAATGTTCACCTTCACCCAATGCTTGGGCACAACACTGTTGTTGTACAAAGTGCTCTGGAATTAACAACAGAGGTGACCCTGGTTTATCTACCTGAAAACCACACTGAGGTTTAATATCACTTGTGGTTTCCAGCATGGTGGGATACACAGGGACATCCACCTGTTAGGAAATAAGTTAGGAAATAAAGTATCCCAAGCACATCAGAATTGCACAACACACATTTCAAACACTTCCCTAATGCACAACAACTGGGGCTAAAGCCTTGAAAGCAGCCCTGCACACAACCCACAAATGGCCCTTTTGCCAGTGGGACGTGGGTACATAAGTGACATGGTCAACATCAGGCCACACTTCCTTAGTTTGATTTCCTTGGAGGGTGGAAAGCTTTGGGAGCTGCAAGGCCCAGAAGGTACAAATGCCAAGTCCCAGTTTAGTCAGAAGTAAGGCAGCAAAGGGTGCAAGCCAGCATTTATCCTGTGCAGGAAAGAGCCCCAGTAAATAAACTCCTAATTAGGACTTCTGAATACTTATAAAGGCCCTGGAAGAGCATTATTCCTTCTGACTCTGGATTTATATGGTTGGATTTCAGAGACCAAGGAGCTCTGAGGAAGGTTCACAACCATACCAGGGATGCAGAGCCTTTGGGAGTGCAGCAGAGTGACTTCAGAATGTTAAGGCAGGAGTTGTGTGTTCAAATTAATTAAGCTAATTAAAGATCAACAGCGAGAAAGGTTAATAAAAAGATACTAAGACAGATTTTCAACTATTTTGACCTTGAGTTGTTAATGAAGTCCAAATCCTCTCACTAGGAAATGTGTTTGCTTGGTGGAAGCATGATAGTCTGCAACTGAACCTGCAAAACAGCCATTTACATCCCATTTATTTTCTTCTAGTCGAGGATACAACAAGGGAAATATGGGGCTTCTAACTTGAAGCAGCTTGTGACATATAGAAAGGAAACAGAAGCAGGTTTTCTGTCAGATCACCCACTACGTCCAAAATAACAATCCACCCTATCCACTCTGACAAAATAACACATAATAGAACTAAAACTGTGCTGACAAAAATAGTCTGTTAAGCTTTCCATTCCTCTGAGGCCTGAAGTCTATTTTTGCTGCTGAGAGCTGAAGTTACACACGCCCCACCGAAGCCTGCTCGGCTCAGCCAGTTGAAAGAAGCAGCCTGCAAAGCATTAATAATTCATCTGATTTACTTCAGCTGGCACATTTCAGCAACCAAACTGCACCAAACTCTCCTGCAAGGAAAGAGAGGAGTCATTTCAGAAGGAGCTTTCCTCCTTTACAGCACATTCCTTTTTTCTTTTCCCTCTGTTTATTGGCAATGAAAAACCATCACGGGCAGTCGGGGAGAAGGAGCTCATGTAGCATCAGGGTAGAAAAGCAGAGACATCAGAAGGATGAAATTTCCATGTCAACCATGATCCACCAATCCAATTTAATTCTGACAATTCTGTGTTCTCTCATAGTCATTTTGAGAAGTTTTCCTTGGCATAGGCAGAGCAGCAAAGACCTTTGGCTGCCAGCACTCCTTTTTCCAGTTGTAAAAGTGAACAAAACTTGGGCACCACTCACCTGGGAAACATCCCACTATTTTTTGTATTCATAGAAGCCATGTACAACTTCAAAAGGAAAGTCTCTCTTGCCACACCAGCACGTCAACAACTGAGTTTTATATGTCCATTCATTTTACTTTCAAAATATTTTCTAGAATGAATTAAACCTCTGGCTGCCTCCAGGTTTATTCACGCTATCGATTGCTCTGGAGATGAGTGGGAGTAATTATTTTGAAAAGGTTCATTCTCAAGAGTGAACATGGAGGGTGTTAAACGTATTCAAACTGCTGAATAATATACAGCTGAAAGTGAGAAAAGATGCAACTCTGAATGAATGAAAAGGAATTACACAAAGAACCAGGACCTGAAATGGTAATTTTTGATGACCACAGTAGCATAAAGGGGTTGTTGAGAATGCCCCAAAACAGATATTTCCCCTTTATTACAAAGCAGATGAGATGGAAAAGGCCCACATTATTTCTTAACAGATCTCTTCCCTTCTATATGATAAAGGGAAGAGTTGCAGTTGTTTATTTTTATGACCAGTGCCCTGGACATCAAAGTCTTGCCTTTTCCACTGCTGCCGTGGCTCCCTGCTGGCCCCTTCTCATCTTTCCTCACCACATGTCTCCAAAGGGCATTTGCTACCAAGGATAACCTGTGCCTCTATTGCCAGAGCCTTTGGGGGAATCCACTGCTGCAAGTTTCTGCCCAGGCTGGGGAAGGTGGTGCAGGTTGCAGCACTCTGGGCACATCCACCTCCACTATTTGTTCAAACGCTGAACAAAATTGGGACTGAAGCAACCAGCATCTGAGGGAAGTCCCAACTCCACCATCACCAACATCTCCAATGTGTGGCTGGGCAGGAAGAATGATTTACCACCTAAAAGGGTTTGTCACAATTTAGTAGCAATATCAGGTTTCAGTGTTTGGTAACAAAAGTGGGTCCTGCGAGACTCACTATTACCTTTTCTGTCATAGTTAAAAGTGTGGATGTCAAAACCTGAGAAAGATTATAATCCATGGACATTATTCATCCAAGCACCTGGGGACTCAAAGCTCTGCAAAAGAAAGGACACAGTGTGTGACAATTCACCTCCAAGAGAAAATCCATGGGCTGAGACAGGCTGGGGTTTCATGGAGAACAGCTGCACCTCACAAATAACTTTGTGCTTTCAGCTCTGTGATTATGTATAAGCTTATATATATAAACTACAACTTCTTAACAGATGGGAAAAAAATCCATAAATTAGGCCTCTCTGGCATTAATTTGTTGGTGATTTTTCATTTGCATGAAACCAACCTTAAGTAATTTGTGTTCATGAAAAAAACCAACACCTTTCACCATGTTGAACTTTACCCTCCTGTGGAACAGGTCATTTATTGAATCATTACTGAATTAACTTTCAGTAATTAAGTCTCTACTGTATAGCAGTTATTTGAGTAGGTTCTTACAATATTACAACAAGAGAACATTAGAGGCCACTTTCAGAAGAGTCATTTAGTCTAAAAAAATGGAATATCATTTGTCCTTCCCAGTATGCTATTCCAGCCCACAGAAACACACAGTCCTCAGGTACTACTGGATCAAACATGGACTGGCTTGGAAACACTTCCTCACCCACACAGGTGGAGACCCTTTTTTTCAGAAAATTCAGCATTCAACCAGAGTGCTCAATTCCCTAATTTCTTTGAATACTTGTGCTGTGCTGATAGAAAGCGAACAACCAGATCTGTCAGTCCCATATTGGTCATCACTTCAGTAACTTGTGAACAAGTAAACCATAGAATGGATTTTTGTTTTCCAAAATAGAAATCTCCAATCACCTGGGGTAGCTCATTGTAAGGCATTTCAGTGCCTTGGCCCAAGAAGTTCTGTATAAGAAAAACAGCACCAATCTGACACACTGTGGAGGCCCTGGAAGCTTTTTAGCAGCTAAACCCCCTTGGAAGTGTGGAATAGCTACTGGACAAGATCAGCCGTACGAAAAATAATCAGAGAAAAGGAAAAGAATAATCCTGCCAACTGTCCAGCTGTACAAGGAGCAATGACAGAGCATTTCATGTCCTCTATCACCAAGCTGTGTGGCAGGAGACTCAGTTTGAGCCATTCAGAAATGTGTGGACCAAGCCATTCTTCTTAAAAAGACATCCAATACATTTTGACTGATTTAGCCTCTTTTTCAACAGAAAAATTTGTCCATGCAGAAAGAGAGGAATCTGACAGTTTGTCTGGGGATTTCCAGGCCTTCAACAGCAAATCCCAGGGCTGCAAACATCAAGAAGGCCCAGACAAATTGCTCCTGAATAGGCTCAGTTTATCCATGACATAGAACATATTTTGTAAGATAAAGGTGACCCTGCAGTAAACCCAAGAGCAGAGCCACATCATCACTCATATTTGTTATTCCACATCCAGGATCTGTGTCCTGGGAACAGCAGCCTCCAGAGCCACCAATGCTGGGGCACAGAGGCGGCAACACCTTTCAGTGGGTTTAGTGCTCCAGGAAAGGTGATGCACTCACAGGATATGAACAGCTTACTTTTAAAAAGCAGATGTTTAAAGAGCTTTTATGTATATGTAAGCCAAGGATCCCAAGTCTTAAAATTATGGAGTCAGAGCAGAAATTTCATGTGTGGAAAGAAGAACATCAGAAAAGCTCAGGAGCTGTTGCAGGTTTTGGCTCCCTACAAGTCAGGCTGTCCTTGAAGGAGATTCACAAGACAGGTGTGGGCTTCCTGCAAAGATACTGCCAGTCCTCATCAGATTTTGATGGATTAGGACAGGGAAGCCAAATGAAGAAATATAAGTTGCCAACTGACCCAGACTGAATCTCTGGGACACGTTACATCCTTTACTTGTTCCCTGTGCTTCCCTGTTTGTTCCCTGCCCTCCTCGTTTTTCCAGCAAAAGGCACAGATGTATTTCACACTGGTACCAGAAAAACAGTCTTATTCCTGTGCAGAAGTCATTTGTTAGGAAAAGAAATTCACAGTTAACACTAAGGGACTTATTTTGCTTTCCTGCTCATAATTCAGGCTGCCTGATTTTGCTTGTTTCTGCAATTTCAGATATATATGAGCCTGTATTAAGGAGGTGCCTGGCACAAAGCCGGCATCATTTGCCTACTCTTTGATGCCAAATGCTCTTGCTTTTTCCATCTCCTTCCAGGATCTCAGACACAGCCCAGCAGCCATCTGCAGAGCTCTCCCCTCCTCCCCCCAATTTCAATTATTTTGCCATCTAAGCAGCAGTTCCTCCAACACTGAGCTGCAATTCCCAGGAGACTGCAGCTCTCCTGCAGTTTGACTGTATTTCTAGCTGAGTTCCTTTCCCATTTTGTGATATTATTCTAATGAGCTGAACATCACCAGTGTCACGCAACTTCCCAATTCCTGGACAAAGCTGTTTGGAGTCCTGTAGCTTATTTCCTTCGAGTCTTATGAATAAATTATAGCTCCCAGCACCAGAAGATTTCATTAACCTGACAAACAATCTCCCCAGTCAAAAAATGGGGTGTTTTAGCAGCCCTTTCCATCCTAGCAAGAGGTGGACTATCATGGGTCAGGACCTGCACTGACAGTGGACAGCCCACAACAAGTGTGTCCAACACTTATTCCAATAGTCAGTCACTCCAGTTCTGAAGCACTGCAGAAATCCACTTTATTATCCTCATACATTTCCCAGATGGAATAAGGGCAATGTGTAATCCCTACACTTTTAAGGTATATTCTTTGCTGGCAGGTGGAGTTTTCAGTTCTTAAAGAATCTGAGGGAAGTTCCCATCCACTGCTTAGGAGTCACTCAGGTTGTGCCCACTCAGTCTCTGGGCTGTACAGGGTGGTCTCCTCCCTGTCCCTTGATTTGCTCTCTAACTTTTCCTCCAGCTTTGTTGTCTCCAGTCTGCTTGCTCACACCACCCAGCAGATGGAATGGTGTGGAGGAAAGGAAAGCTAAAACCAGTTTCATTATTATGATAAGCAAAAAAGAGAGAAAAAAAATCAGTATTTTTGAGGATGAGAAATTTTATAATTTTTATTTCAGTTATCTTCATTTTCTGGTCTGGCAGCTAAAGTTAAAACCTAAAGTTATAATCTATCACCCTGCAGAAAGCCACATTACTACAGAAATCACCAGTTCAAGGTTTGCCCACCCACACAGAGCTGTACAGACATGGGAGATTTTTTGGTAACATTTTAATCACCTTAACAAGGGGAAAAAAAAAAAAAAAGCTAAACCTGTGCTGCACCTTGACTGCTGCTACCACAGACACTCAACTCTGATCCTGCCACCTCTGCATGCAAAACATGCCAAAACACCACCCATAAAAAGCCACACTTGTGAAAATTAAGCAACCAAACCACTACTAAAGAGGTAGTGCCAGCCCTCCCCATTGCTCCAGCTGCACCATGATCTGCTTAGAGAATAAATACATCTGGAAAGCAACGTGACACTTCCAATAACAGACCCGGTTCATTCTCAGCTGGATCTGCTTTGTGATCCAGGATAGCAGAGGAGGGGAAGAAGGGCAGGGTCCCCCTGTCAGCAGCTCTGAGCCACACAACTGGAAGTCTCTGCCATGGATGCTCATGGAAAAGCTGTCAGGATCTGCTTAGTTATGTGTATTAGCTCAGGAAAAGAAAAAGCAGGTTGCCTCCACTTGAAATCTGAAAGGAATTCTAAAATACAAAAGGCTCTGATTACAGCAGCTTGGCTGGGGCACAAACATGCCCAGAAGTCAGAGTGGTGCTTTAACGTCTTCCAGTACATGGAAATAGGATCCCACAGTTTGGCACAACCCTTCTGACTGAAGGGCAGTGTCAAGTCCATCACTCCCCACAGCCCTGAATTCGTAGCTAAACATCCTTTGCTCCTGAGCCAGCTCATCACCAGCTTCCATGGCTTCAGTTCTCCAGGAACCAACATGTTTGCAACATTGGCACAGGATGGTTCTTTCTGCAGTCCCCACAAGAGCTGTCCTGGTCAATAATCCCTGCCCTCACTGCCCTTTCTGAGCTCATTTTCCTGTGACAGGATGAAACACAAAGCAGGTTCACACAACACAAGGTGAGGAGTCTCCTGCCCCATGAGCCACCACAGCTCTGAACCCCAGCTCAGCACCTCCAGCCAGAGAACACCAACGAGCACAATGCTTCTCATTTATTCTGGTGATAATTCAGGCCATGCAGCCTTCCCTTTAATTTACTTGAGCAGATGTTGTACTTCCCTGGTTACCCGTGTTGGGTTTTTCATTTATTCAGGTTTGTAGCTGGTGTTTGCTGCTTTATTTTCAGTTCAGGGTCTGACTTCAGCTCCCCTGGCCTGTGACATCATTGCAAGAATGGCAGAGAGGAGGCAGCTGTGCTTATGAGCACAAACAAATGAGCAAGCCCAGCACTGAGCACTAATAACCATCATAATCCTGAAGCCTGGAAAATGCCCCTGCCTCTTAGAGTCAGACCTGAGCCTGACCTTCCTCAGGCTGCACAGCTCATTACAGAGATCAGAGCCTTGAACTCCCTCCCTGTGCAAAGGGATGGGAGCTTTGGATAACCCCTGTCTCTACTGTACCAGGAAAGATGAGCTGATGTTCAATGACAGGAACAGAGGGGGGGGGGGG
>VYXB01007555.1:1139163-1183914 GCA_013397135.1 Pachyramphus minor
GGGGAAATCAGTTCTCTTGCTGGCAACTGCGTAGTACTAAACTGCTGAAGTGAACTGCAAAGCGAGAGCTTAAAAAAATACTTAGACCCCCAAAAAATAAGCACAAACCAGCCCTTTGTTCACCTTACATACCACTTTAAACTGAAATGAGTGTGTCTGAGAGCCCAGATCCTGCAGTAATTAGTTCTCTGATGATGTAACTGAGTTGTAGCTGTCAAAGTTTGTGCACCCCGTGATTGGAGTTACTTGTTTTTCCATTCCTTTCATCCTCCTTTTTCAGCACAGGCTCCTCTGGCTGCAGTGCACGAGCTGCCTGCCAAAGATGCCAATAAACATAAAGCAGCAGCACAAGCACACAGAGGGAGTCTGTCTGCACAGGAAACGTGCCACAAACATGCCATGGCAGCTGAGCAGCCTCAGACATTTCCCTGGCCTGTATCTATTTCATTGCACAATTATAAAACTCTTGTGAATCCCATTTCTATGAGGTGCTTGTCAGCTGAACAGAAAATCAGATGTTCTTCATGTCTACGGACACACAAAACCACAAGGACTGCACAATCTGGTAACTCACTGTGGTGACACTTGTGAGTTCCTGACCATCCCCAGCAAGTGCAGAGGGTTTTCTAAAACTTCCAATTATGCACAATATATTTGCCTTCTTTCAGCTGCCTGTGAAGTCTTCATTCAGTCCCCATTTATGATGCGCAATGTTTTTTTGCTTTTAAAGTTTTCAGAATAGGTTTTTTTCTATTACTCTACTGAAACAGAGGCAAGTATTTAACCAGCATGGAATAGAAGGATCCCTTCAAGGTCCAAGGAAATACAAGTGTTTCTACATCAAAGATCTCATCAGAAAGAGAAAACAGCAGTAGACATGAAATGGAACATACCAAAAGTGTCTGAGAGCAGCTAAAGGGACCCTCTCTGCTCATTAACCTCCAGAGAAGTGGCTTCTGCCCCCTCAGCCATTCCCAGGTCACTCACCCACCTACCCACCCCAAGCTGCTACACCCTCAATAACATAAGGAACAGTTTCCTTTTCCTCTGAATTGCACAAACCACTCTTTGCTCATGTTTATTTTTCCAGTTGTTAATAGCACAAAAACCTTAAGGGCAGTTCCACAGATGCTGACTGGATTCCACTGAACTGGAACAGGGGTCTCATAGCACTAAATCCACTACTTTGTACAGTAATGCTTGAAAAGCAATTTCATTCCAACATCAGCCACACTGATTCCCTGGTCCTCTGATCATCCTTTGCACTACAAATGCTGCTGCAAAGAGATAACACACAATGATTGCAACATTTGTGCTTCCCAATAGAATTTTTTTTTTTCTCTTAGTTGGTCATTGGCCAATTTATAAAGAATGAGAAAATAGAGGGAGAACTAAAACAGGCAGAAGTCTCACATTTAAAATCAATTTCAATTTGGGTTCAGCACCTGCGCTGAACACCAGCCAAGTTCTTACAAACGAGTCCCACTGATCACAGAAATACCCAGAACTCTTGTTTATAGGCAGAGTTTATCTGTTGCCAGAATAATATGTCAAGAACTAGAATTTAATTCCCATTTCCAATATGTTTGGAAAGTGAGCACATTTCCATTTCCACAGGTGAATATTAGTTAGATGCAGATCTGCAGCTGCTTATTATTTTCATGAGCATTCAGCCTTCTAGTGACAACTACAAAGAACAAATTCCCTGCCTGCAAACCAGGCAGCTGCTCTTTGGTGTTCTCCTGTAATCTCATAAACTTACATTATTATATCCAACATCATATGCAGCCTAAGAGGAGTGTTTTATTTAATACAAAATGCTCTATAATAGAACCAGCAGCATCTTCTCAAAGCTTAATTTCCTCTCTTCATGGCTCTCAGCAGTGTCCAACCCATGCAAGTATTTATTCAGTCACACCACCAGCTACATAATACTAAAGGTTTCCCTATTACCCAGCCTTCTCTTGTTGCCTTTCCTTTAACTCACAGTTCCTCCATAACAGTTTATGGAAGTGAATGGAGGGGCACTGATGATTTGGGGACATTGCCATTGTTAGGGGTTGCACAAAATGACCCCCAAGATCCTCAAGGCAATGTCTGACTGCAGAGTGTGAGATACATTTGTCTGATGTATTTTTTCTCCATTTGTGAACCTTTCAGCAAATTGCCCCATTTTCTGTAAGCTGACAAGGTCTGAGGGAGGATTTGTGTGGCTTTTCTCTCATGGCTTATTTGCATGTTGTATCTGTACCAGTGCTCTGTGTTGAGCCACTCAGGGTACCCCAGATTGCACCACTGTGTCAGGAGAACAGCTCTTCAGACAGAGGGAGGGCAGCAGACAGGCCACAGAGTGCAGTGAATTCAGCCATCTCTAGATGCCACAACTTGCAGGAGAATATGATGTTCTTACCGAAAATAGCCCCTATCTGATAGTGTAACAAAACCAAAGCAAAAACCAGCCACTCTCACATTAACATTTCAGTCTGAACAGCCCTTCAGAAAGCCAAACATGTTCACATGCCCTAGTTTGAAGGGGCTTCAAGAGACATTTTCATATTTAAACTTCAATAAAGACCCTAATCCTTCCCTCTTTGACGTTTAGAGAGCAGCAGTTATTGCTGAAAGGTCCACGTGTCTTTTCACGAGGAACTCGCCAATGGTTGCAGTTCTCAGCTGAAATCTGAGCTCTGCCTAAGGTTCAGTAAAACCCTTTTACTGTCTTCAAATTACTGCTGCCTCTCTGCAGTGTGTGACTCCAACCCAGAGACTGCTTATAACTCTCAAGTCATGCTTCTGTCAAGCCCCAATTACAAGTGTTAGCATTTAATAGTATAATAACACTCCTGCTTTTAAGTACAATCCCCTGTCAGACCTTTCACGTGAAGTGGGAAGAGACATCAGGAATTACTGTAAGACATTCACATTAAGAGGTGCTGTGGAGAAGTGCAGGTAGTAAAAGGCTGGTTTTGAATAAAATATGCCACTCACCCATAGAATATGAAATATTGTAATGAACAAACAGATAATTTAAGAAAATTCAGGCTGAAGGCCCCAAGCATTACCAGTGGAAACTTGCAGTGAATGAAGGCCAGAAGTTTTCTGAACATTAACAAAAAAGTTTTATTGAAGTTTCTGTTCTAAATGTTGGTGATAATATTTAACACATAAACCCCCAGAGTTCAGAATATCAGAGACACATTAAATTATTAATGGCTGAAAAAGCACAAAAAACCAGACCAAATTACTTTGCAAGAGAGAACAGGCCATGCCAGATGTTTCACAACAGTGTATATTTTCAGTCCTTAATTAAAAGAAGAAACAAGAACAACAAGTCCCAAGTCACAATCATTACAAAGCTTTGGAAGAAAAAATCTAAATCAAGTCTGTTATGATTCTCTAGGGACTTAAATGAAGTGCCCAATAAAATGGGCAGTTAACCAGATAAGCACAGATTTCTTCACTACTTTAATTAAATGTGACTCAGCTAAGTCACAATTGTCTGAGAAACTTCAGGTGCTGTCTTCAAGGAGGGAAAACCCAGATGGTGCTACAGGAGCAAAGTTGAAAATTCACATTTTGGAGGCAAAATGTGTAGATAAATATACGACAAGGAACAGATACAGAATTTGCAAGTTGTGCCACAAAGTGCATGTTTGCTTTTTTTGCCAAAGGAAATGTAACAGGAAGCAGCAGCATTTCAAGGGAACTGTAAATTATAATATATGCAGATGTACACCGAACAACAACCCCCCTCAGGAAAGAGTAATAGCAAATTGGGACTTTTTGGAAAACTTTAGGTTTTGTGTCGAGAACTAAAGTTTTAGAAATTTGCTACCAAAAGGGAATCCCAAAGGATGCATTTCAGGCAGAGCAATAGGACACAGGCTGTGATACCTCCTGCAGTCCCAGAGTTGTGTCTGTGACCTGAAGAGTTCCCAGGCTGCTCCCAGCACTGAGCTCAGGGGTCCCAGCTCCCACATGGGCTTCCCTGGCTGGATGCAGCCAGGAGCACCTTTAGACCAGAGCAGCAGCTTCCCACAGGGAGCTGTAAATCCAAAGAGAAGGGAATGGCCAAGCTTCAAACTTTGCATCCCCAGGCAGTTTTGTGTCTGTGCACCCACTGCCCAGCTGGGACTGAGGGCAGACACCAAGGTCAGAGATGGGTGAACCAACGTGGGTGAAGTAAGAACAGAGTTAACTTGTCTGTCCCTTTAAGCCCAATCCCAAATCCTCCCAAGGATTCAAAACACTGTTTTTCCATATGACACAGGACTTACAGTCCCAGGGCTGGAACAGAAACAATTTCAAGAATAAAGAAATTCTTTCATTGGCCTGTTGGAAAAGCACTGCAAAAGGGGTGGAAGCTCTCCTGTTTGAAGATGCTTTGCTCAATTCACTGCTCAAGGAACCTGGAGAAGTTTTCAAATTCTTGTGACTTTTTTCCAAATGGAAATTCTGAGGTCCTAACCAAGAAACTCCCTTTGCCTCCCTGGTAATTTTTTCTTGTCCTGTTGCAAAACAGGCGTGCATTTTTCATCCAAAATTGAGAAGCAAACAGAACTACTGAGTGAAATAAACACAGCAGTGAAGATTCTTCACCCTGGGCAACAAAAACCCTAAGAAAACCCCAAAAAAACCCAAGCAATATCATCACTGAGCCTTTTATGAAGGGATTTCACATGGTGCCCTGGCTGCTGGATTTCTGAGCTGTGCTTTACTGTGTTGTGTGATTATCTGGCATAAGAGCTGAAAACTACTGCAAAGCAGCTGAACAACATGAGAGGACCCAACCATCATCCTACCTCTGCCTTGTCCATAGCTCTGTGTCCACTTGATCTGCACAGGATGAAGTCACCTCTCTGGACAAACACCCTCAGCACTGTCCTCAGGGCACCTGGGACTGCAAATAAAACACAAGGAGCTTTTAAGCCTGGGTGGTAGAGACCCAACTCTTCACTTTAGCACTCCCTCTACAGCCATTACCATCTCTCAGTTACCCAAACCAGCAATAACTGCCCAAACAACTCCAGCTGGGCTGGACTTGGCCACATCCTCACTCTGCTGCTTTGTCTTGTCCTGTTGGCAAATCACCTGCACAAAGGAATTCCTGCCTCATTAAACATTAGTTACAGCTTTTCCCAGTGCTATAGAGTGTTGTGAACTTGTATTAGTATCTGCAAAGCATTTGGGAATTTTGGGTGGAAGATGCAGAATAATTTCTTGCAGGTTATATTCTAATCTCTGCAAGTGTATCTGTAGCACAAGAAAAGGAGGGGACACTGAATTTACTTACCCTAAAACTTGTGTCACCACAATGATGAAAATCCAGCAACTTTGGTGGGAATTTAGATGTGAATTCAAGGTTTTAGTCCCTTTGTCTGAATTACTACCTGTCACCAACCTGACTAAAGGACACTCCTAAAACACTCTGTCCCAGAACAGGAGCTTGCAACATGAAAGGAGCAACTGCAGTAAATAACGTGCAATCTAAACATCTCATAACTTCCAGTTTGTCTGAGATCACTTGTTTTCAGCCACCTATCTATGTTCATTACAACTCCCTTTCTCTGCCAGGATCTTTATTGGTTTTTAAGATAAGGGAGGCAACACCACTAAATAGCATTTGTGCAGCTCCCACTTACCCAGCGGTCATTTTACCTCTAACTGAACCACAGAAACTGTTCTTGCCACAGGGTAAATCTGCCCAAAATGGTTACTGAGCACTTTGGGCCTCAGGAGAAGATCCATTTCACTCCAGTGACACTAAACTACATTTGAACTTTCGAAAACTTAATTTTCAGGTAGATCGATGTGGTCAATAGAGGTGTTAAGGGGAAAACAATTACATTTGCTGTACCTGTGCACTGCATGATAACCCACACACAGGTGCTGGTTGCTGGCCACAAAAACTCTGCTCTTCTCATGAATCAAGAGGAAACATTGGTGATAACACTTCTCAGAGAGCAAAAAAAACACTGGCAGTGGACTCAACCCTTACATGTGTTAAAACTTGCCATTATTTCTTCCAGTGACTTAAATCACTCTGTTCTCACCTTTATATCCAGAAAGGCTCAAATGCTTCCCCCTCCCCACCTCTGTCTGTATATGGCAATTAATTTTCTGGGATATTAAACCAACAATTATTATTGGTGCCACAGCTTATCTATGTCAGTGATCTGTGATCAACTCAAGTTCTCTTCAACATGTAAATATTTCTGTGTAAACCTAGCAACACTGGATTTATGAAGAAAACTGTCAGCTTCTCAGAGAAGAAACTATATCTTCTGAAACATTTGTGCAGTGTGTAGTAAAACATAACCTTGATCCAAATATAAAAAGTGTTTAGGTAGGAGATGAAAGGGGCGGTTTCTTGAATTAGAAATAATATCCTAGCCAGGAGTTATTCATGAAAGGGGAATCTTAATATTTACTTAGGCTTTCAGCAGCACTGATTTGCACCAGAATTTATTAACTTTTCAAATATTGCACAAATATGTACCTGGATACTAAAATGTTACCCACTAGGAGTTTACCAGAAATACAGTCTATCAAAACAGTGCCTATTTTAAGCCTAGAACTGGGCTTGATTTTACTTTACCTGAAGTCAGGGATAAAAATATTCATTTCCATATTAAAAGGTAGGGTTTCCTCATAGACAAGAGGTCCAGGAAAGAGTTATCACAGACCCTGAACAAGCCCACTTCACACTATGTACAATAGTTAATATATTTTACATGTTTGTTCTACATTGATTGGAAAGTCCTGGCAAGGCATAAAACTCCACAAACAATCCATGGCATGGCACAACAAAAGTTTACTTCAAGCCTTCTCCCTGCTCATTTTTCATGTAGGATCATTCCTATTTTAATAAATTTAGTTCTGAAAACCTGAATCCAGTTGAAGGTTCCTTGGGGGGCAGCAGAAATCAGATACTATTTACACAACACAAGTTGCCTGTTTTTACAAGACATCAGAGGCCCCACAAACCCAACTGGAAAATTTGCAGTTGAATGGTGAAAGGGCAAAATGCATCCAGTACCACAGATCTGAAAGTCTTTCAAATGGAAACAGGGATGTGCCCCTGGAAAAGGACAGGTGTTGCAGTGACAAACACACAGTTGTGTCTCTGGGGCACAGGGCTCATCAATAATGGATACCCCGGCATTCAACTGGATCCTTTCCCCATTTAAGTTTGATACAGCTTGTTCATCTTCAGTAGATATTTTTTTCCCCCTTGAGGGGCCCCAACACTTTGTTGTCACCTTTCCTGAAACGTCTTTGCTGGCGCTTGGCCCAGACAAGTTGTCACTGAACACACGCCCTGATTATTCCTGCACAACACAGAGGGTTTGACAATTCTGATAACAAACAAGTGCTGGGTGCACAAGGAACAGTGAGTGCCCCCCACGTTCTAAATGCTTAAAATGATACCTTGAATATTTACAGGCCTCCAAATTGAACTTGGCACAGTAAGAACTTCAAGGAAAAAAATCCTCCCTCCTTTTTTGCAGAGGCTGATCTTCACTTTAAATACTCCAGAGTGCAAAGAGCCCCAGGTGTTCATCTGGAAATAGTCAGTGATGGTGCATTTGAGTTAGTCTGGGTTGCTAGAAACCTACTAATTCCTGGGTTAAACTTATGCCTGGTCATCTGTTGTACCTCTGGGCTTGTTTGAAAGCTGTTGTTCAGGTTATGCAGCTGATTTCTCTCTATTTTGCCCATGCTCTAAGTTATACAGAGCCTCCCTCTCTGCTGGCATTTTGCTCAGTCTCACTGAGGTGTAACATCCAAAACTGACAGATCTCATTACTAGTTTCCAGATACCCCAATTTCTCCTCATTAGACTCATCTGTACCAGAGCAACCTGCCAACCTAAAAACTATATGGTTTTCCTTCACACACTTGGAGACCCTACTGCTTCCCTGCACAGGAACACTCCAAACAACATATGGGTATGGAATGGATACACTTCTAGTGGGCCATAACACCAGCTTAGCTTGCAGTGATACATAAACTCCACCCAGCTTCATCAGACATATCCTGGAATATTCTCCCACTTTTACCCTGCTGGGAATTTCCAGAGGTCCCAGAATCCCCTCTGCAAAGCCACAATCTAAGTGACACCACGATTAAAGTGCTGCAACCAGCCACTTGCAATGGCACTGATCAAACTCAGAGCCAGTTCCAGACCATAAATTCAATCACAGAAACATTCAATTCTTTAAATTCAGTTGGAAGCTCCTTACATAAAACAAGGAAAGTTAATCTGCTGTTCCTTTATATTCACCTTGAAAAACAACAGCTAGCACACAGAGCCTCCAGCCAAATACTACCTGACCTTCATTGTTCCTCCTGTGAATTAAATTTACAGCTGGAGCCACACAGTGGCACGTTCGAGGAGTCAATGCCCAACAGTGGCACTGCAGAAAGTTTTAGCACCTTGGCTGGAGAGCTCAAAGAAACTGTTCTCTGGCACAGAGGAGGAACTGGCAACACATTGTTTGCTGCATGTTTATAACATAACTTAAAGATTTCCTGTCAAGGTTAAGCTTGTACAAATGGCAGGAAGGACTTGAGGACCCTGAAGTGGTTGGAGACTTTAACACAGTGACAGAACCTTAAGCAAATGGATTAGAAGGAAAACACAAACGCTGCTGTAAGGAGCTTGTGCACTGAAACAGAGATTATTCTGTGCTTGCAAATATACTTGGGGCTGAAGACAAACTTTTACTCATATTATTGGTTTTGAGGTTTGTGTTTCAGCTCGAATTCTCTGTGGGAAGAGTTTGATCTTTTCAGTACTACTACATTCCCAGAATCAAGTCAAATCCAATAATGTGGTGCAACTTGAAAATAGTATATTTTTTTCTAACCCATTTCTGAACGATTTTCATTATTACTGTTGAAGATGTAAGGATCAGACAGTCCTTGTACTGAACACTTTGGGGGTTTTCTATAAAGGTTAGGAAATTCTGTAAGGGAAGAACAGTAACTTTACACTGCTAATCTGACCACAGATCTAAAGACTGCATCAGCACCTAATAAACATGCAATAACATCAGCTTCTGTGGGAGGATGGAAGTAAGAAATGAGGCTCACAAAGTCAGCCCTGGTGTTATCTAACCCACAGGCAGCATCAGAGGGACTGGAGGAGTTAATGTGCAGTTCCAGTAACTGCCAAGCAAGGCTCTATAATCAAGGGAGCCATTTAACTTGTCAAAAGTGAAGAACATTCCACACCAAAGTGCTGCCTTTCATTTATACCCAGAGAAATTCTTCTAATAGCTTCTAATAGCAATGTTTAAAGGACTTTTCTTCGGACCCCATTGTACCACACTTCTGTTCTTTTCATCCTCTTGCAAAGTCCCCACTGAGAGACCAAAGCTATAATTTCTTCTGCTGCTAAGTGCCCCATAGGTTTAGCTGACCTTTAGAAGAGACATTCTTTTCCCTCACCATCTCCTCTGAAGCAGCTCCTTTTCCAGAGCACACCCTGTGGTGCAGGACTTCTGGTGCCAAGGGAGAGTGACAGGCAGACACATCCCACAGCACAAGGACCACACAGAATCTCCTAAATATTCCTTTCTCAGTGGGGTGTGGGCAGCAACACAAGAAAAACATTGCTAGAGATGCAGAGCAAAGAGCACACTGAGCCTCTGACATGGAATTCTGCCACCTTCCCTGGCCAGAGCTGCACTTCCCAGCAGGACCTGGATCCCAGGCTCCTGAAGTCTGTTATCAGCCCTGTGTGGAGCCATGGCCAAGTCATGGGGACCACCACTGCAACTGTCCCCTCACACATCAGCCTGACCTGTGTCTTCACTTGAGGCAGCCTGGGATTTCTTTGGATTTAAAGAGAGGTTATTTACACACCAGTCAAGCTCTTCCTTAGACAAAAGCATTTCTGTTACTGCAAAATAAAGCCACTAAGAAGGGCTTTTACAGTATCATGGGGTCCCCACACACAGACTCAATAGCAGAGCCCACTGGCCATGGGGGAACACAGTTCACTCAGGACAGGAACCACGAGCCAGCTCAGGAATCCAAGGCACTTGCCATGGCAGAGACTTGGTTAGATGAGCAAAGCTTAGCTGATCCCAGCAGATGAGCTGCACAGACTGCATGGGAACCTGGGAACTCTCCCTCATCCCCATCACTGGATATGATCCTGCCTGGGACAGCTTTATCACCCAGCACGTGTAACTCAGCCACAGACAGCCCTTGAGTTTTCTAGACACAGGAACCCCAACTTGCATGGAGAATTTAATTTGTTTCTCTACAAGTCAGGTAGATCAGCATCTTTCTCTCCTGTATTTACCTCCCAAAACCCACATGTCACTGTCTCTCAGTTTACCAGGCTGAGAAATTGCAGTTTCCTTTTCACTAAAATATATGGAGACCTTTATTTAATTAAATTACCTTGAAGTCTACAGGACCCCTAAATTAAAAAGTTGTCCTAGAATTGCAGAGTAGAATAATGATATAAACTATTCCAAACAATGAAAAGCACCAACTGCTCAGCCTGCCAGGCCCCAGAGAAGTCAGCAGAGCCTGGCAAGGTGAAGTGACCAGAAATCCTACATTCCAATTACACAGAACAAGGAAACAAGGTGGTGCTACGAGCCAGATCAGAGACAAGCTCCACATTGCTGTCTATTTATTCCTTTATTTGTTAAATGTTGTCCAGTTAAATGTTTTAAAAGCAGCACTGTGGACAGCCTGAACGTTTCGTTTCTACAGCTCCACTCTGAGCACTGTTTTTATTCACTTCTTCCAACAGAGGAAAAAAAGCCACTTTCATGACCTGACATTCAAAGCCAACAGGCAACAAGATTAAGATGAAGCATCTTGAGGGTGATGTGGGAGAGATGTGCTGAAGTAATGGATGGATTGGTGTTTTTAGAGCCCTGAGCCACTGCCCCACAACACACATAGTAATGGGTGCTGAGGGAGTTGTGGCCCCTGTGCTTTGAGACACAGGACACCCAAGCTGGACTGCAGCAGCAGGGATGGAATGAGCTTTCCAAAGATGCTTTTCAAGCAACAGAGGCACTTATGTAAAGATTCTTTAAAAAAACCCAATAAATTATGTAGTGGAGAGGGACAGAGAGCCAAGCACCTATTAATCATCAGGGGCATGATTTCAACCTGTGCACCAGAAGTTATCCTGGTACTGGCATTTAGTGCAGCTCTAAGGCTTTGCACAATTAACTTCCCTATAAAGAAACTTCAAAAAGCATTAATGATTGTAATGTCTCCTTAACTAGCAGTAAATACAGGTGAATCAGTCAGACCAACCAACTCAGAACTTCTAGTGCTCACAACACACTAATACGTTGCTAAATAAGAACCATCGGTCTTGCTTTTAATTAATATATTGGCTTGCTTGAGATTTAATTCAAAATTTACCAGCTCTCATTTTTCCAATTCAGAACATGTACCAGGCAAGACTATACAAAAGGAAAACACAGCTATTCCATTCATGTCTGGGGAGATAAACTCAGCATTTTAGCTCCCAGCTTGTTCTACCTTCGAGATTAGGATGTGAATGTGAGAGAAAAACAAAGACTGTGTTTGTGGCTGCGTGCACACGTTCACACAGAGTTACATCTCTTAGGGTAGGAGAGGAATTGTTTCTGGGAAGTCTCATTTGCTTGCAGACACTGGCCCAAGCTCAGCTCCAAGCTGTGAGGCTGAGGGTCAGACCTCATTTGTGCTCGGTGTTAATCATCCTGGGGGTGCAGATTTAAAAGGAAGTGAAACTCTCCTCATGGGCATCATGTTTGGAAGGGTTCTCCCAGCCATCACTACCAGGCATTCCACAGCCATTCCTCCTGCACACAGCCCAAATCTCTGTGCCTTCATCCCCAGCTGGGAGATGAGAAGAAAATGATGACAATAACACTGCAAAAATCACACCAGGGCCTACTCTGGAGTTTCTCCTCACCTGGAATAGCATCCAGTTTGCACCTATTCAGAGATTAAACTAACAAAGGAGCCAGAAAAACAGTCCTAATTAGAATCACAGATTCACTGAGGTTGGTAGAGACCTCTCAGATCACAGAGTCCAAGCTGTGCCTGATCCACAGCTTTTCACCCAGCCCAGAGCACTGAATGCCATGTCCAGTGGTTCCTTGGACACCTCCAGGGATGGGGACTCCACCACCTCCCTGGGATAGACATTTTCTTACCTTCTTGTACACTGAGCAAGCAGTGGAAGGACAATTATTCTGGAGTATTTACAGCCTGAGAGAGTCAGATAAAGGCTGTACAGGTGACTCCATGAGTACCAGACCCAGGAGAACTCAACATTCCTGGGTGATTTGGTGCCTCTGGCTTCAGAGATCCATTAACATTACAGAGCTGTGTCTTCAGGAGTTTGTGAACAAATCCTCAGGGGGCAGGATTCCTTCAGTCTTCTGTCTCATGAAGTGTAAAAGCTACAGACTAAATCAATGAATCACTGGTTTAGATATCCATGTCCAAAGGCAAAATGAGAACTGCTTTTGCTATATCACTGCATTTTTAAAAAAAACCCAAAAAACAAAGAGCACTCAGTGGATCCTACCATCTGCTTTATTCCCTCCTTGGATCCCCTCAAACCTCACAGAGCTTCTGAACAACTTGTGTGTTTAACAGCAAATACCCTGAAGAGCTGTTGAATTGAGATTCAGAAAGTGTCAAATATAACCATGTGAGAATTTACCTAGAGGCAGAAGAGGGAGATGAGAAACAAAACTATTTCCATTTTTCCTTGGTAGAAACAGAAAAATATTCAAGTGTTTTGCATATATTAAAACTGAACAGAGATGCCTTTAAACTGCACAAAAACTTCAGTTTCTCAGAGTTACTTAAATCATGTTTTCAGTCCCACTTTAATTCTCTCTCTACAATATTGGTTTCCTTTAAAAACTGAACATTGCCAGGAACAAGAGATTTCCAGGGATTATAATGAAGTTGCATCCGAGAACTGATTGAAGTAAGAAATCAGTCCTTCCTATGGACCAAATGGAAGCACACAATCATTAATTACTCTAATTAGCCCATGACCTCACACTGCTATAGAGAGTGCTGCCGGCTCACAGTAACTGAGTCACCTTCAGTGGGGGCAAAAGTAAAATAAAGTTCTCATCTGCCTTTCCCAAGATGGAGCTCAGAATGATCCACATGAGATAAGCAGGTCCTTGCCATTTACAGCAATTTCCTCTAGGAAAAAAAAAAAAAGGGATTCTTGTCTTAAAACTGTATTAAATTGTCTTGAAAACAACACCAAGAGTTCATTTCTCCAACAATATGGTAAAAAGAGAGTTAATTGCCATTGTGTGGCTGTCTAAGGGATGTCAGTCACCGGGTATGATATGTATCCACACAGGTGATATGATGTATTAGTACCCTTCCTCAAAAGAATTCTCTCCATGGCATATTCCCAGGCAAAGAGAGGTTCTCCCCAAAGAGAAAAAGTTCTCTGGAATCTGACCCACTTTATCTTCTGAAAGGAAAACAGCAAGAATTCTTCAGCAACTAGACTTTTTTCCAGGGGAATTATTCTGGAAAGACTCTAGGACTGCAGTTCCTCCCAGTGTATTCCTTGAAGGGCTGAAATCCAAATACAAGGATGCCTGGGAGGGAAAATTAAGGAGAAGGATAGAAATAGAGACATTAAGAAGGACAAATGTTCTGTTGGTAGGCAGGCTCCTGATGAGAGGGGGATTATGATGATTAAATAAATTGTAAGAGAACAACTTTAAACAAGGAGAAAAACTCCTCATGTTACAAGAAACAAATCCAAACACAACTGTCCTGGCAGGGAATGTTCCATCTCCACTGGGCCCCTTACATGGCAAATCCTTCCCAAATCCCAGCCCTTTGTTTGGATTTCATGTTACTTGTCAAGGGTGCACAAGTGCTCTGTACATCTTCGTGGTTTGCTCATGTTTCCCTTTTATCTCAGAGTTTCACATTCATTTTAAGGTCTTTTGGGGGGAAGAGGCACAGCCTGGCTTATGTGTCCATGGCTGTAAGTCCTGTACACTGGCACCAACAACTCATCCCCCCTGCTCTGGGGATCAGGTTTGTCAGGACGTGGAGCAGCAGGTACAGATGGACATGTCCTGCAAAACAACAAGGCCAGAAAACAGTGTCCAGGGGAATAAAACACATTTTCTGTTATGAACTTTTATAATTTTATGGTAAATTAAGATAATAAACCACCTCAATTTACTCAGAGAGCCAGAATTTCTCTCCTAATGAACAGGCTTTCCCTGCCCTCTCTAAGCTGTGTGAAGTACCAGCTCCACCCTTTCATCCACCCATGGAGGATCATAGAAACATGGAAGGGACAACCTCAAATTGTGCTGATAAATCAGATTGCTGCTGATTGACACTGCTTTAAACAGAAATACATCACTTTACCCACTTTGTCCTGGGCCCCTTCTCTTTAAGGAGCCACCTGCTCCCTCCATGGCAATTCCAGTGCTAGGACAATATTTGGCATGGAACAATTAGGCAACAGTACAAATGCATTACTCCCAGGTCTCCACATGCTGATCAGCTATTTAACCAGGCAGCTATTTTTAGCTCTGCCAAGCAATCAGGATGCTGTTCACAAAACACTTCACCTTAAAATAAAGTTGCTTTCCTCAGATGACATTGTCGGACCCTTTTCTTTTCACCTTTAATGTGAAATGAAACTTCAAATAAAAAAAAAAGATAAGGTAGTCTATTGAGAAAGTAAAGATTGCTCTTAATGGTGGAGAAAAATGAAGGTGTAATAGTCTAAATTTTACTTTAATGATACCAAGTGATTATGACTCTGGGAAAAGATGTTGAGACACAAGATAACAGGGAGGAGGGAAGGTGGTCAAGAGTAAAGAAAGGAGAGGCATTGCCTGCCAGCAGGCATTCTGGGGAGGCCTTGGAGGAAGCTCTTTCCACAGCTATGACCTCAAACCACACAAGCTTTGGCTGGTTTAAGGGTCTTCAGTGTTTTCACCCCATTCAAGAAGCCTCCTGCCTTCAGAGTCAATTGACTGCCCAGAGCCTCAGAGCAGCTCTCACACTCAAAATCCAGCTTTAACAACACAAATACCAAACCATCTACAAGGGTTTTTTTGCCAGACTCTAACCCTGTTAGTACCTTTCCCTTCTCTCCTCCCCTCTTGATCCCTCAGATCCCCCACACAAATACACTTTCACTCTCTCCCAGTCTCTAAAAGCTCTTCTCCAAAATACATATTTTTCTTGAGCTGTCCACTCTCCCTAATCCCCACAAGTCCTGACACTTTCATCTTCTCAGACTTAGGATGAATGAGACCATCTGAGGTTTCAAGAGATTTGCAGCCAAGTCTGATTCCTGCTCTGGTCTCTGGGATGTTTCTGTGGATCCAGAGAAATGACATTTAGAGCAGAGTTAGTCTGGGTGTTACAGAGCATCACTGAGATAAGCCCTGGGTCTGCAACAGAGTAACAGACTCGTTTATGGAGCAGGATAGAATAAAACCCAAACAACTGAATACCAAGTGCTCAGTGTTTCTCAGGACATCAGCTGAAGATTTGAGCAGTAACCAATGTTACATTTGTGCTACCAAAAACCAGAATGGGCACAATTAACCTTGCAAAGTGACAAGAGAATTCTGGGCTGTATCACAAATCACCTTCACCCTCAGCACAGTTTTTGGCTGTCACACAGTCCCATTTGCAGAAGGGATTCATCTTTATCTGAAACTGTAATTGAATGCCAGTAGTTACCTTGGTGACATTTAAAAATCTATCCCTGTGCTTTGCTGTCAACACTTTATAATACAATAAAGGCCCTCATGGAACAAGTCAGAACACAGCTTAGGGAATAGTTCCCATGACAACTACATGGATCAAGGAGGTGGCAAAGATCCCCAAATGTCAAATGGACAGTGGCACACAGGCAAAGAAAGGGCAGGCTGAAGTCAGTGCTGCTCCTAAAGCTGTGCTGAACTGCAGCTCAGAGACCAGCTCCAGACATTTCTGTAATTAAACAAAGTCTCTAAGTCTCCAGGTTCTCTCATTTTCACTGAAATTGCCAAGAACCCTGGAATTTATTATGCAATCAATCCAATTGATTCCAGCAGACCTCCGCTGGGACTAATCATTAGGAGTGAGGAAGGCAGAGCCCCAAATCCTGTGAACACTGTTTGTTGTACTTCAGATATTAAATAAGAGTAGGGAATTCAATTACCAGTCAAAATAAAGGATTCCCATTCTGCCTGTGACAGCTCCTGTTTGCTTTCAGATCCTGGAACAGAGGGCACTGGGATCACATTCACCCTTAACATTTCCAGATTTACTGTCCATCAGACACCCAAAGAGAAATTTGTTTTGTTGTCACTGGCCCACACCCACATGCCCTGGGTCTCACAAGAATTAGGGAGAAGAGCTTGGCTGAAGCAGAGGATTGCTGAGGAAAGCCCCTACTCAGTTCTTTCCTCAGGATTGCCTATCTCCATCTCTTCCTGCTGTGCTCCAGCCTTTTCCACTCTCTTTCCTAAAGTTTACTTGGCCTTTCCAGCCCTTTCCAGGCCTTTCTGTTTCCTCCCATTGTCCCAAGCAGCAAAGTCTCCTCCCCAGCACACAGACCTCGAGCACTTCCATCATCAACCATCTGGGGCTGTGGCACAGAAGCATCTAGACCACTGGTCCCTAAAGCAGAGAATTAATTCTCTTTTGTTGTAGAACCAAATCTGAGCACCAGTTTGTTTAGAAAATGCTGCACAAACAAGCTGTCTCTGGCCTCCCTCCAGCACTTCCATCATATGAAAGGTGTACCTGTCTCCTGGAGCTGTCCCATATCTACACTCCAAGAAGTCCTCAATCCAATACCCAGGAGACAAAAAACAGTTTGGCATGTTCCAAGGATGAGCCTGAGCTTTTCAGCTGCTCCTGAATTATCAGTAGAAGCCATCCAGTAGAAGAATGAATCAGAAACCCAAGTTATTTGTTTTATTAAAGAGCATTTTCCACTCACACAAGGGTGATGGACCCCCTTAAACACACTCAAGATACGAAAAGGAAAAAGTACATGTCTCAATCAGAAAATGCAATAAAAACTGTGGCTTTTTGACATTCTTTAAACATGTGAGAAATTTTGCCACATTTTCATTGGAACTTCAACACGAGAACAAAAACATAAGTGAAACTGATAATAAAAACATGGCTGGGGAAGACAAACAAGGTAAATGAAGAGATTACAATCTTGCACTTCAGTGAAGTCCTTCTCACCTTAAATCCACTCTGAGTAAAGATAATCTTGCCACAGGAGATCACAAAAAAGAAGTTATTTGCATACAGAATAGGCTCACAGAAAATTAAACTGCTGTGGAAAACTAGAGCTTATTATGCAAGAAATGTGATAAGCTAAAACATACAAAAAATCCTCCTCGAGATCTGAGTAACATGAGCTAAAAATACCTCTGTTGCATGTCATTTACAAATTCAAAGGGTTGTTTAGGCTGTGTTTAGATTGTGATCAAACAACACTCGATACATTTTTTTCTTCCACTTATGATTAAAGATAGTGCTGGATTTTAGGTGTTCTGATTGCTTTCCTCACTTCAGTTTTATTTCTATTTTTAATTTGCACTCGATGTTCCTGCACCCTTCCTGAGAGCAAACAGCAGCATGGGGAGGGGACCAAGGGAATGTGTGGATACTGTGGCATTGGCCACTCTTCTTAGTGAAGGGACAGGAGCAATGGCACAGTAGCAGCCTGGGAAGTGCATCCTGATTTCCACAATCAAGGGCTGAAGGCATTGTGTTCCAGCCTTTGTCTTTGCTCATTTGCTTCCTCACAAATGTGTTTGTGCAAGGCCCAAGTCACCACCTGCACACACCTTCCCTGTAGTCCCAAGTGTGTTAAACGTCACAGACACCTCTTGTGCCAAAAAGGTTTCTACATCCCAAACTTCCTAAGACTCCCAGGCCCTCAGCACTCCCCTGGTGTTGCACTGCACATGGCACCCATCATTCCCTGGAAGTGGCCCAGCACTGGGGCAGGTGACAGCCAGCACAGGTGTCCTGGAGCTGCACATCAGAAATGCTGTGCAGGTGCCTGGGCAGGGGAATTAAGAGTCTCAGCACAACTCTTCAAAAACTTTTCATTCTTTCCAGCTGCAAAGAAGAGAGCTCAGTGCTGCGATGAAAAATTCTTGAACATAAATTACCATCATTTTTCTGTTACATAACATGATTTATCCAAAGCATGCACTGGGCTCATTCCAGTTTCCACTGAAGTCAATAGAATTATAAGTGTTCGGCACCTCTGAAAAATCAGGACATGCTTATTCATGGATATAATTTATGGTACCCGAATTAGAACAGTCTGTCCTTAAGTTACCAGTGCAGAATAGGATGGTTTCTCACTCCTTACCCTTCTTTAAGGACATTAATGGAGCAACACTGGAATTTACCCTCAGATCTTCAATGCCAGCCTAGAAGAGGTCAAACTTAAACCACAACACAAACCATCTGAACTAATGATCCTAGAAAGAGATTCTGCCCATCCATGAGATCAAATTGGTTCCAACCAATACCTTTGCCTATGTGAACCCTTCCTTCCATGAGGTTTCAGAAAGGAGTAGCTGCACGAAGAGTGTCCAGCATCTAATAGGGACATCAGGAAAGCCAAACCAGAAAGCAGCAGAGTAGAAAGTCTTCTGTACTGACAGTTCTGTTCATCCTTATGGCCATTTTCTCAAGGGCTATTCACCAACCTCTCTTTACATGTCTTTTATACAGAACCTTTTTTCCTCCAGGATGTGCTCAAAGAACATTCATTCCTCCTGGATGTGTTTACAGATTTGGTTGATCAAGCATGGCAGTAAAAATCCAGTCCTGAATTTTTTGTTTCTTCAGAGCACAGAAAACACGGAAATCTGCAAAACACAGCTCAGCCTTGCTCAAGGCCCCTGGGATCCCTCCCGAGGCACTGAACTGGGGTGAGTGTTCATCTCAAGCTTCCCTATGAGGTGATGAATCAAGGGGGTTGTAAAGAACCCACCTCTGGGTTATTTCAGGATGCTGAGAAGTTTGGGACTGCTACACAACCCAGAAGTCCTTAACCTGCACCCTGCAGGTGGGCACCAGGTCAGGCCTGCCAGACAAATTCTCGATGTGGGGAGGGAAAAGTGAAACTTCTGGGCCGGGAATACACCAGAGCCAGTGGGAAGATGATATAATGATTACCCCAAATTCACAGCTCTTGTTTTCCTCCTGTCCCTGGGCCCCACACAGGATGGGCAGATGGGTCCCGCCAATCACTCCACGCCACAGTCACACCACACAAATGTGCTTGAAGGAAAACTCCTGCAGCACCAAGAGCAGGGCTATTATGGGAGTCCAGAAACAACAGCTTGTGTGTTCACATTTCTATTCCAAGTTTCAGATTTCTTCAGAAAACAGGAGCCCAATCTAATCCCTTTGAGTCCCTCAGAGGAGGGGCTGCCTAACGTGCCTGTCAGGCTGACAAAGGGACACAAACCTTGTCCCCCTCAGCACTGCTCCAGACCAGACTCATGCCACATCCACCCCACATCCCCAGGCTCTGAAAAATCAAAGGGACTTTGCAAGAGATCTATTTGCAGGTGATCAGACCGCATGAAATTCAGTGATTAAACAGAGCTGGCACATACTGTAGAAGAGATAAAAACCCCAAAAGCGGCACTGAGTTTTGCAATTGCAGCGTTTAAGTTAAAAATATCAGGTTGGGGGAATTACGTAAAGTCAATGATTTTTTTTTTTACAAGTTCCTAAACGTAACAGTCCAAAATGACCTAAACCACACAGCACATCTAAGTCACCTGAAAAGAATCCTCCTGAAACCCCTCAGATGTCATTTCTTTCTTTCATTCAAGCATGCCAGATAATCTGAGAGTTTGTGTGCAAAGACACCCAGCAGCACATGGTGAGAAGGTACCAACCTTCAGAAGGAAGGTTTGTTTAAGAAATGGCATTTCTGGAACAATATCTCCCAATTTCTTTATTCTTTCCTTTGTATCTTCCAACACTCGTCCCTCTGCCCACCAGAGCCACCTTTGCACCCTGCCTTCCCCAGCTCCATGAGGGAACAAACAGGTCCCTATGCCAAAGGTTCATTTAATGGATACATTTTTCTCTGGAAATTCTGTTGGCATTTACAAGGTCCCTCCAACCTTGAGGCAAATAACCTTTTAACTGCAGGATTCAGCGCAAGGCTTGGAGAGCACAGCGACCCTGTGTTCCTGGGGTCACACATGTCCCCTGCCCCACAGTGTGAACCCTTTTTCAGAGTTCTCAGCACATTCAGGCTGTTAACAAGACACACTCCTGTCTCTGAAGAGGCATTAGAACATGCAGAAACTCTCCTTTTTCACCTCATTTTGCATTTGTGCACCACATCCAGCCCACATCCCTTCACTCTTGAGACATCTGAATCCTTGCATGTTCTGTAGTACAATCCATGGTAACAGATTTATCCACTATTCCAGGAACAACTCCCCCCTCCAGCCAAACAACAAATGACCTTTAAGCATCTGCCCAGCAGGAAGACTCCAGGATAGAGATTGAAGGACAAAAATGGAAAAAAAAAAAAAAACAGTTACGAAACTTCTGCACCAAAGTTGTTTCCTGTAAGATTTCAGCATGAACTGAAAAACATCATTGGCAAAATTAAGAAGCTTTTTCATCTTTCAGCAAATTCACAGAGAAAAGATGATGGATTTCCTCACACCCTACTTGATGTCTATGAAACCACTAAGATCTGAATCCTCCTCAAAGGCCTCAGACTCCTCAAATGAGGTGTACACAGTGCTTGCAACAGCTTCGTAGAGCTCTGCTTGATGTACTCAACCATGATGTTGTGACAATATTTAACTTGTTTCATGGGAGGTGGTGTGGGAATACTTTTGTGGAGCTCAGTGATTCACCAAAGCAGTGCAGGGAGTGCAGAAACAATGGGAAATTTTTCTTTTAGGTTTGCTAACCCATTACTACAGTTTTATCATGTGCTCAGGTAGTGCAGCAATCAAACCCCAGAAGGCAAGAAATCCTTTACATTAACCCCCCCCAGCACTACAGAGCTCACAGCAGTCTTGGAGCAGCAGTGCTGGCCCAAAAGACACAGCAAAGGCCAGGCAACAACTGGAGAATCTTCTCCAGCTCAGTGATGGCCTCAAACCCTGCACCATTTCTGAACAAGGAGCTCTGATATTTGCAAGAGAAGAGACCCACATGTGAACTGGCAATGACTGAGGATCCTCACCTTGGGAACGTTGAAAGCTCTACCACTGACCCTTGTTGGTGGCACTTCCTAACACAATAACCTGCCCTACTCTAAATGAGCAGTCTGATGCTGCTGCTTGACCAGCAGATCCCTTGAGAGGTTCATCTTCCCTGGCAGGGAGGGGCACCATCCAGCAGAGCAGAACATGTGGCTGAACTCAACCTGCAAGGTCTGTTCCAGCCTAAATGATTAGATGAAGAACCAGGTTCAGGCTTTGCCTTCAGGAAGCTGTTTCTAGAATGTGACCTTAAAAGAGCCAACCAAAACCTTCCCCCAGTTTTAAAGCCCTAATAGTTGTTAGGGTGAGTCTGAATGGTACAGGCTGTAACTCATGAGAGTAGCTGTCATTTTCTTTTAAAAGGATTTGATCCACTGAAAATCACAGATTTCCCACAAAATCAAGGGTCTCAACCAATACTTCAGATAAAATTATTTCAAGAGTCCCTCACATCCTGCATAATATAACATTTCTGTGTCCTTATTGCTGCTCAGCAGTGTGAGGGCAGGCAAAGCCAGCAGTGCTTTGGGCAGAAGACATCCAGGTTCTGTCCATTCCCAGCTATGCCACTCTGAGTACAGTGACCTGTTTATTGATTCCAACACACATGTGGGTGGTTTAACTCAAAAAAAACTAATATTAGGCATCACGTGTTACGAAGTAAACTTTTCACAGGGAAGATGTTTCTATAGTAACTAAGGTTTTTCTAGCAACACATTTCACATCAGGGTTGCCATAGAAACAGGACTATAGAGATGTGTTCACCAAATAAGTTGTCAATAGCTTCTCCCCCAGCCTGGTGCACTCCATCCATGTCAACCAAAGGGTGAGCACAGCACCCTGTGTCTATCCAGGGAGACTCCTCAGAGGAGATATTCTCCCAACAGGAGTATGAAATGTTCTCTGTCCACATGAGGGCATTAATTTCCCCCATATAATTTCATGACCATGTTTTTCAGGAGTAAGTGAACTGATCCAACTTCTGGATCAGGATGTAAATCCATAGAACTCAGAGCTGTTGTACAGAAAGGTATCAGTGAAACACCCTCATCTGTAGGAAAACAGTAAAATCACCATGCTGGAAACACTGAGCAGTTAAACCTCATAGAAACCTTGGGGTGTTGCTGGTTCATGTCAAAGGGATGGCAACTCACTCCAGGAAGAAAACTGACTCCCTCTGGGTTTGAGCTTATATTTAGGCTCAAGCATTCCCAAGGGTAACATACAGACTCCCACTCACCTCAAAGGAAAGTCTGCAAAAAGATCACAGCTCTAATCTGGCATTTACATAGTAGCTGGGATTTTAATTACTATTTGTTCAGTACCTTCCCATTCATTCAGCAGCAGCCAAATGTACACCTTCAGGACTATCACTGCTCCTGACCTTTGCTTTGCCTCCTTTCCCACTCTTTCACTTTTCGCTTCTCTTCGCTGAAGTGGTTTTCCCTCACAGCTCCCTCTACCTCTAAACTCCCAACCACCAAGAAGTAGTTGCTAATTTTCATTTCCATCATCAGCCCTTTCAGTCTTTACCTGCTCCTCCTGCTTAAATAAAAGCCAGAGAGAACCTGGTGAAACAGCTTAGAGGAATTTATAGGGAAGGAAAAGGAGCAATTTACTCAAGTGCTATTATGTAGAGGTTCCAACTCAAAACCTGCTTCAAAAAAACCCAAAAGTAAAAAAAGAAGACAAAACACATGATGCTGAGACCTAGAGAGAGTGAGACAAATTCTCTTGCTGATTCCATTCCAGTGTTGACTCTAATGCCTTTTAGCTGGGGGAATATCCAGGCTCCAAAGCCAACTGCTCAAGCACTGCAATTCCTGTTCCCTCCAGTGCTTCCAGTGCTGGTTTATACTTTAAGTTCCCTGTACTCAGCATGTTGAGGTGCAGAAGTTGGTGCTGGCACATGACAGCTGCATTTAATCCAGGATAAAATAAGTGTCAGGGTGTTATGGAGGTCCTGTGCAGATGGACCCAGGGCTCCAATGGAAGAGCCCTTTCTGCTCCATTCTTTAGAATGATCTACAAGAAAATAGTGGATGGGGGTTATGTGATGGTTTTTCAATCTCATTCTCCAACCTGCAGCAGCACTGGTTGGAGTATTTTAAATTATTTAGTATTTCTGTAACTGTGTAATGGCAGAACACTGAATGTGACACCCTCCATATTTCACACTCTCCCCCTCCTACCTGTTACGAACAGAAGTTGCAGGGATACAGCTCTTGGTACCTCATTCTGAGGTGTTACAACAAGACAGTCCAAATTAACTGCCTAAAGGAATCATTTTCATGAGCAGAGTGGTGGTGTCCCTGTTTCCACTAAAGACTCACCAGTATAACCTAAACCAAATCTGATAAAATTTACCTGGGACAGGTCATCACTGGGGTTTTGGAGGAGCCACATACCAGGCATGATGGGCAGGAAATTTCTGAGCTATAAAATATACCACCAGAATTCCTAAATAGCATGATATTGGCCTGGGCAACAGTGTGAGAATGACCTTAAAATTCCTTTGCTGACAGATTGTGAGTTACAGTGAATTTTACTAATTCATATATACAGGTTTTGCTCACCCTGGCCTGTTTGCTCTCAAAGCCTTAGGCTGGAATCTGCTCAAGCCAGGAGTTGTTTGCACATGCCCAGGAAATGCTAAATATAAACTGGACAATATACAGACAAACCATTTTTATGAACTTTTTAGGTCAAGGTCCAAGTCCTCCTTTGCACCTAAACAGCACCAAGTAGACAGTGAAAATCTGCCCCAGGTATGAGTTTAGGAGCACTACTGCAGCTTTACAGCAAGTTAAATCTGCAGTCTTGCCATTTTTTTCCTACCTCATCCTCCAGACCCTTTAAAGCTCCTCCCCTCCCCATCTCCTGCTGTTGAGCTGAACGTGCCACCAACTGGGTCACCCCAAGGCAAGCACAGGGCTCTGAGCTCACACACACTTCCATTCAAAGGGAATGAATAATGACCAGTGCTGGGGAGCCAGAGATGAGCCCAGTCCAGAACATTCTAAACCTATAGGAACTTATGAACTGGCTCATATCCTTGCTAATAAAGGCACATTGCCCCACAGTTCTAAATATCTCCTTTTGAAACACTGATAAAAAGAGGTCTTCAAATGCATATCTATTCCTTTTTGTTTGCTTCTTGATAAAGACCATTTCCTACACATCATTCAGGCATTTCAAAATATTTAATGAATTAAGGAACAATCTGTAAATCAAGAATTCCAGTGGGATCATTTCACTGTAACCCTTTTACACAGTGGGCAGACACTTGGTCAAAGGAGCCAAGAAGAAATGCAGTATAAGACCAAAAAGGTCCTAAGTTATCCTCACTAACAGACTTCCCAGATTCCACAGTGTCATCTGCCATTCCCTACAAAATTCAGAATTCTTTAATTCAGTTATAAACTGAATCTAATTCCCCAAAATAAAACCATACTAGAATTACTGCTAAGGCCTCTTTACCTTCTGCTTCTTAACTGCATCTCAAAAGAGGCAATACCTGGACATGCTGCCTGAGGGTAGGAATCCACTCCCCAAACGCAGCTGAGAGGAGAACAGTACAATCACAGTGAAATGCACATTTACATTTTAATCATTTATGCAGGAGCATTTGCTTTTCCAAGGATTGTTATTCTGGCATCCAGGCTGCATTAATGAATAGCATCAAGAGAGGTGAGCCACTGAGATTTGGGTGTGAGTTTGAATGTGCAAAGTATTCAAACATGCTGGAATACACCTCCCAGCTGAGATCTAGTGGCTATTGAAGCTTAATCACTAAATGGTCAGAGCTGAACTGTTAAACTGCAATGGTACCAAGGATACTTCAGATTTACCTCACTAATGCAGTTCTCAGTTACTGTGTTTAAAACCTGCACTGTTGAGATGCAACATTTCATTCATAGATTCCAGCTGCTCCAATGTTTGGCTGTCACAGGTGAAGGTGTGAAGTCCTACGTCCTCATGTCTTCTGAGGACAGCCTGAGCTGATTGTTGGATCACTTTATTCAAGAAAGTCACAAGTAAAATTCCAAACACTTCAAAAATCTTCATAACCTCCACCCCAAACAGGTTCCATCTGTGCCTTGTTCCTCCTTGGCAGGGTCACCATCAGTGATACAAATTGTCCTGCCATCCACACGGTCTGGTTTGGGTTGGAAGGAAAACACACGCCCCGGAGACAAAGCCTTTGTTCTCCCAGTGGAAAAAATGAAGTGTCAAGTTCTTAATCCTTGCCCAGCAGACACATCAAACTCCCTCTGCTCGCTACTCGCAGAAGATCCCCGGGTTCAGCCTCAGCCCAATCTAATTATCTGCTCAGTCACCTCCTCCCGTACATCAGGTCACACTAATAATACCAGCGTTTGAGAGTCATTCCAAGCTGATGGAGGCTTTAGCGTTTAGTTGTATGTCAGAAGTCGGCAGTGTCGGTGATTTGCACTGCTCATTAAATCAGGGAAATGAGATGGGGTGATTAGAGCTCTGGTCTTTAACCAGGCAACAATCAGGAGTTTACAGAAACTCCTTTAAAGACACGGAAGATGCCCTCAGGAAAAGAGTGCAGTTCAGTACTGGGTAGGACAATTTCCCCATGGAAAGAGAAGCAATAATGAACAGGGGGGAAAAAACAATCCATCCTCTCAAGTGCACAGAAGTCCTTCAGAAGAGGCCCTTTCACTGCACCTCCCTGCAGCTGCTGCTTACAAGTTGCTAGAAGCAAGTCCTGTAACAAAATTAGCTTTTCCAAATGGCAAAACCAGAAGGTGGCAAACCGTGACATATTCCCAGGCTCATGCACCAACAAAACATCCTGTAAGCAATTTTTTTTTTTTAGAGAGAAAACTGAGGGAACACAGGCTGGGAAAATAGTTACAGTCTTACTGTGTATGAGAACTTCTACCCTGAAGTCCAATCACTCAAACAAATAGAATAAAGCAAGTGACATTTCCTATTAACAATCTCCACTGGTTGTTTTTGCAACTCTTGAGAAGCAAACTAGTGAAAATATCAAACCTGTTTGGCTGAGATGGTGAATAAATTTGGTGTATGTTAAACTCTGATTGCTTCTTAAATATTTGGCTAGACAGGAATTTCTTGAAAGAAGGAGGTTTAAGGAGTTTTGAGTGCAATCCTGTGATACCTGAATGCAAAGCCCACCTTGTAAAATATCCTACTACTTGTATGAAGTCTCACAAAATCAGCTTAATGACTGAAATTGGACTGACCTCACTGTGCCACTAGATTCAGAATTCAAATATGAAGTGTTCAGTCCGAGTTGGGCCTCTCAGATTGCTCCAAACACTTCCCTCTCCCACTTTCTCTTTTTAAGTCCTTTTTTAATTCCAGTAAGCATCACAGCATCGTTCCAGTGCCCCAGGATAATCCCAGTGATCAGAGGCCACTTGGATATCCAGATCAATTCACCCTCCAAACCTGCAGGTACAGGAGCACATGTATGTGCTGCACAGGTTTTGCTCAAGGAAAATGGGTTATCCCAAGCTCTGCTGCTGCTGCCTTTCCTCATGATAATTTTGCCCCTATAGGCACATTACCTTTGGAAATGCCTGTGATGGAGTATGTTCAGCATGTAACAAACAGAAAAAAACAAGGGACATGCTACTGAAAGATAATTTTACTCTCTTGCAAAGAGGAAAGTCGAGAAACTCCCCCAACCCACCCAGCATTACACTGCACAAGGAGCAGGTTTGGCAACAGGAATGTTGCCACCAACTTTCCAGGACAAGTCACCCAGTTTCACCTCTGACTCTCTGCATTTGGGTGATGGATGTTTCTCAACGTCAAGATCAAGGCTCCTCAGAGTTTCAAAACCCTAAACCCTCCTGCTGCGAGTACATGAAAAGAACTATAAATAAATCTCCTCAAATCACCAAAACTCTCATGTCAGTATAATTTCAATTAAGCTTGGCCAGAAAAGATCAGCTGCTCTGGGTTTGCATGTTTGGTTCTAATAGCACTGAATGCCTGGTAACAAGATGAAGAGCTCTTATAAAGACAGACAAGCAGTGATAAATTGTATTATGTACTAATACCACCCTCATTGACAGCACTTATCTGCAGGACTAAGGTCTGCACAGACAAAGGGAGTTAAAAGCTCTGTTATCATCAGCAATGGCTTTGTCCTCCCTGTCTGGCTTCTGGACCAGAGGGATTCACAGAGAGTTTCTGACTCCACTGAGTCAATAACAATATTAACTCCACTGGAACCAGGTTCCAGCTGCAGCAGAATTGCTGTTTTATCTGTTCCACAGCAGAGATTGGTAAGAAAACTATGGTCCTCAAAGTACCCATTTTACTGCAGTGGAGCCCTCGACTCACACACATTACAGATACTCCACACGTATTACTGTACCAGTTAAGTCCTTCCTTTACAACAGCAACAAACCTGCAAAATCCTCTGTCCTCACATCTCTGGGGCCAAGGTTATGCAAAAGGAGAGAGTTTGGCAGCACAAGAAAAAGCAGCAGTTCAGACTTGAATTTTAAACCCCCTTACCTGCACTGCGATGTCCTTCTCAGTTAATCTCACAGGCTCAATTCTGCATCAACAAGCAGTTTATGCTTAAGTCTGGTCTATTCAGTCTCTTCTTATTCCAGGCACTAAAAATTGATGGCTGAATGTGCTCCATCCCAGACACTTCAGAGCACCAAGGTTTGACCTGAATTTTAAGTGTTACTGGAGTTAAAAAGAAAACAAACAAAAAACCCAACCAACCAAACAAAACCAGCTAAGTGAGATCAACACATAGTACAGAAGAAAGTAGCACAGTGATTTTTTGGGGGAAAGAAAAGCAGAAGAGAGCCAAGAGTCAGGGAGAGCACACATCCCCCACACAAGATACTGCTCTCAACTGCTCAGGAACTCCAGGTTAAATACCCCTGCACGGCCACAGGTATTACCAACAGGTGCAGAAATAAAATGTCGATTTTTAAAGGGAAATCAACATATTCTTCTGAAGAGCAAACCAACTTTAAGTCCTTTTTAACAGGAACATGTTTAACTATCCCCCAAAATAATCTAAGGATTATTGAGACAGCCCATAGCACTGCTGGGAGTTCATCTGCCAGTACCCTCCCTCCTCCAGAATTTGTTTTTTAAGGTTGTCTTAAAGATCTAAAGAAAAATCGAAGAGACTCCTATTATGAAAATATGTTTTCAAATTCCTGCTTTTAAATCAGCTCAATATGCTTTGCATTGGGGTGTGTTATCTTCACCCTTTTCCTTCAGGTGAGGACCATTTTTATCCCAAGTTTTTCCCAGTGCTGTCCTGCAAGGACTTGAACACCCAGTTCTGTTTCTTGTCAGCATCTCCCAGCCCTGCTGGTGCCCCTTCACACCAGGCACTGGGAGTCTGCTTCCTTTAGGGAAGGTAATGTACGTGTGAGGTGCTAAACATCTAAAACTGTTTGCTTTTGTTTTCTAACCCTCTATAAACAGCAACAATGCTGTAGAGTTACCAAAATGCTGTTACAGAACACCAGCATTTTTCAGTATTCCCAGAAAAGCAGAGAACCTCTGCATCTTGAAGGAGATCCATTTAACCTTAACCACTGACACTATCATTTTGACAGCACGTTTCATTATCCCTCTTCTTCGAGGCTTTGTGGTGTATCAGCTCATCAGCATAAAGATCAAAACTTCATTTACAAGACAAATACTGTAAACAAGAAATTAATTCAACAGACCCGTTATTTCAAATGAGAACGTTGATGATAATTTCAGTGTTAAAAAAACCTCTTAATCCAGTAATTAAATTCTGTTCCACCAGATATAGTCAAGCATATGCTCTGCCTACACAGGGACTGATTAATTGACCCTGGGATGACATCATCCACCCAGCAGTGGGGACCAAACTGTCCCACCTACATTAAGGAGCATTCAGAGGCATTAATGAGCTCAAGATACCACGTCCTGCTGCAGGAAAGGAGAACCTGCTCTCTCCTGCCCTGCTGAGCTCATCCCTCCTGCCACAGCCTCGTGCAGGGCTCCTGTCACCTGCCTCTCCCGAAGGTCCCCACTGCCAGGATGGAGCTCAATGTTCTTCCCTGAGGCAGAGGAGTGATGAGAAGCACAGGATGGAGCTTGGTGCTGCTGTCCACATTCCTGAGCTCCCACAGACCTGCTCGCCCTGCAGCAGCTCGGGGGTGTGTGGGCTGTGCAGGGGGAACGTGGCACAGCTCCAGGTCGTGCTGGACAGCAGAGCACAGGCTCTGCTCTGCACGGCTCTTTGTTGAGATGCATGGATAAAGCTCCAGCAGGAGCGTTTCAGCAGCCTGGGATGAGGGGCATTACTCACTGCTGCTCTGGGCCCAGAGAGGGCCATCAATCTGGCCAAGACAGGCAAACACCACACTCCCTGACCCTGGGCTGCCTTTTCTCTTTCTGAGCCCTCAGCTCCGAGGAAACCAATGGGAGTGTGAACTTCAAAGGAATCCAGGACTGTGCCAACAACAACCAATCTAGACACAGCCCTCCATTCTCCCAGACAATCCACATTAACATCCACTGCTGATGTAGAAGACAGCTGGACTTTCCTGAATCCTCTCACAGACACAGGGCCATGGGGACAGAGAACTGCACATCTGGATCCCTGTGACACGGCTGGCATCCCATGGAACCAGAAATACAACATTTTTAGTCTTTTTTCTCCCATAAATCCCCCTCTGAGAAGCACTTAAAATGTGACTCTCATCACTAAAGCATCTTTTAACTTCCTTAAACAAGAAGATAAATAATAAACAAGGAGGATGGAAGAAAGAAACCAGTGAAGTTCTGTAGTTTAGAAAGCACAATTAATATACAACAACCCTTTCTGGAAAAACTCTGAACACACATGCGGCCCTTTTGTATAATCAGTTTTTTGACAGCATTCTTAAACTAAGTGTGATCACTAAAAGCAACATTGAAATTAAAGAGCAAATATATGGGGCTGGAGCAGGTTTCACGACAACACTACGGAAGAAAAACTGAAGATGTTGGTCAGGATGACAGGATTTTGTTTAAGAACACATGTACTGCTTTGTAGCTGGGAAAAGAAAAATTGATTTTCCAGACACTGCTATTAAACATGCCAAGAACCCAGAGTAAACCAAAGAAAGCACAAGCTACAACTGGATAATAAAGCATCCAAAATTTTCCATGTGTGTCCATTTATGGGAGGAAGAAATTGCCCTACATTTAACTTGGCTCCCTTTGGCACAGGTCAAAAGACAAGAAACATTTATAGAAAGCAGAATTAAGTATTAAAACAGAGAATTATCAGCAGGGAGGAGCTGATGAGCAACCTGGGCCCAGCATCCCAGTTTGGCACTGAGCAGCAGCCACGAGCAGTAACCCCTGAGATCCCAAGAGTGGAGCCTGATGGGTGGTGAACAGGAGGGAAAGGAAAACTCCTTCTGGATGGAAACCCCATTCTGACCCCTGAGGTGACAGGGAATATGGCTATGCTAAAATATTCTGAGTCTATTTATTGTTCCAGAGCAAGACAGGTGCCTATCAGGGACCTCTCACTGAGCTCAAGGAACTACAATGATTTATACTGATATTACTTCAGATTACACTGGGTAATAATCCTTTTTTAGGCACATTTTTTAACTACATGCTAAAATTGATAGAGCCAGATAAATGAACACTACCCATGCATATAAAGAGCAAGTTATTTTTTACCTGGGTTGTCCAACACTGCTATGACATCACACTTCAGTGAAGTAAAAGGGCCCAGAACTGAAGAACGTCCTGTATTTTCTTTAACCCACAGCCATTAATATTCCCAATGTAAAACTGCCAGTCACCCACAAGGCAAAGATTTCTAATATAGCTAATTAATGTACAAGTATAAATTCCATTTCCAAATTGACTTCATTTTATATAGTCAGTTATTTTAAAGTATTTAGGCTCTGAAAGATGCAGACAGGCACACACTGGAATTTTCTATGGTATCTACCAATTACATTATATACAAAATTACACTCAAGTAATTACCCTAATGTTAATAGGAAAGCTGACTTGAGCTACTATTGTTCTATTCTCCAAATCTGGCTTTCAAAATGGCTGATAAACTATTCTAAATTTTGTTGCTGGCCAAAAAATATGGCACCTGATTTAATATTGATTTGCTCATCGTTATTAAAGCAAATACAATAGCACACCCATATCTCAGGAAAAGCTGGAAAAACCAATGTGAGGAGCAAAAAAAGGAGCATGATGACCTGAGGGAAATGCTCAGCCCTCAGCAGTGAGGAAGAGGAAGGCTCAGTGAAAGCTGCACAGGGCTGTCCCTCACATCACCAAGTGTCACTCCTGAGAATAGTCCACAGCTTTTGAACCCAGACTAAATAACTCAACTGAAATGATGACAGTAGTAGCCCAATTAATAATTCACAGGTGCCTATAAAATGCTTCAGAACATCTTCCTCAGTTTCAGACATGCAAACCACCCCAGTGGGTAACACTCCTACCTGATTCCCAATGAGGAAATATCCCACTGCCTCCAGGATCACAGAATTAAAATGTTGAACATATTCTTTTCCCTGGGGAACACTTTATGCCCTTCAATATTCCAGTTTTATATTCATTATTAATCCTTTCCAGATCATTTCTCAAGGTAATAGCTCCCTAATTACACATAGCCTTAGTAACTACTAAGAGTAGGGAGAAGCTTATTACAGTAACAGTCCTGGACACATCCATTTCCCATACATAAAGGACTTAGTGACACGGTCACCTGAGTCTTTCATTTTTACACAAGTGATCCCAAGCAAAAAGGAAAGAAAAAAAGAGGAAAAATTTGCTCCTGACACGTGATACCTGTTCAGCAAAATATGTGAAACCAGGGCTTTTCCTGGCACTTACCTGTACCCCTTGGAGCTGAGCTGGACAAGGGGCACTAGAAATGGCCACTCCTTATTTCCATCTCAGGTGAGATGTGAACTGGCACATCAAAGCCCTTCTGGCTGTGTTACTGCACAGTGTCAAACAGGAGCTGTTACCTGGAGTGTCTCACCCAGCAGCACCAAGGCTGCCTGTGCAATGCAGGGCACTGGGGGTTTGCTATTCTGGACCCAGTGGTGTTGACAAGCTCTAAAATACGATAAAACAGAACTCATTGAAAGATTTCTGGAAACCTACTTAAAAATCTGAACCATATTTGTTTTATTTTCAGTTTATCTCCTACGTCACTAAGTGAACAAAAATTGACTGGAACGTGGATAATCTGCAGTGGGGCCTCAACCAGCCCCTTCATTTGCATGTTCTACTTTCAACTTCTGAGGTGCCTTTTTATGCAGAGAGAAATAAATGTTACTTTCATTCTCCTTAAGCCCATTTTTGTGCTTTTCTGTGATAAATTATTCTTTTAATTTGGAGTCTGGGAAAGAGACTGAAAAGCTATTTTCTAAAGGCTGGAACCTCATTGTCAAAGTAAAATCAAATCATCCAGTTCCACAAATTTAGAGTTTCTTGTAAGTACAAATCTCTACAGAAATAGTGGTGGAGCTGTTTTCCAGAACCAGTGCAGCAGGTAGTGATGGTAACGAGCCAAACAATGACAGAACCAAGCAGAGATAATTCACCACACATCTCTTTTTATTATTGCTGCTTGAAATGTCCCTGGTCTCTATAGCAGCACTGCTGTGGATAAATATTTCCTTTGTTTCCCTTCCTTCTGTAGGTAAATTTACCTTTTCCTTTTTAGATAGCAACTGTTATCCCAGACACTGATTGTCATGTGGGTCAAATTCATCCTGGAGTGAATCCTACATCTTCCAAGAGGTTTAGTCAGGAAAGTATTGGATTAAGTAAATTGAAAGTGAACCTAATTCTGTTATCTTTATTCTGCTTAAACAGAAAGGGCTACGGGTATAATAAAAACTGAATCTATGGGCCAGTAAGACCAGAATCAACCCCAGATATTCTGAACTTGGGGAGAATGTGGGCCAATATTCATTTCTGCAAGTGTGTTTTGTGATTTACCTTACTTAGCCCTAAGCTGAAAGGTAACATTTTGCAGAATTTGGGCCTTAGGATGTTGTATGGCACAGCTGGAGCAACTCCTGCCCCCAGGAATTGCCCAGGGCAGCTGCTGTGATTACAGCCAATGACTGGGAGTGGCATGAGGATACTGTTCATTCCATGTCTAACCCAGAGACACAGGGGTTCACGAGAGGATCCAAGGAATGCCTCAGGACAATGGCTCTGCCCATGGGAAGCCCTCAGTACACGGGAGTGCTGCTCAGGATCATGGCACTGTGCCTTCTCACTCTCTCCTGGGACAGCAGGACCAGAGGGACACCACAAGCTGCTTGGCCATAGAGTTGCTCAGCTCTGCTCCAAACACCACACGGTGTTTCATGTCTCCTCCTTGCTCAATGGATTATCCTCTGGCATCCTGCCACCCTTGTCATAACTGATTATAATTTCAGCTTGATGAAAACCTTGTTCTGAGTCACAGCAGGGAGTAACAGCATCATTCTAGAGGTTTCATTTATACCTGCCAAACTCCAGGCATACACTGCACTGAGAAAAGACTGGAAGTGATAGGTACAAACAAATTACTCCTGTTGGAAATTTCAAATGTTCCATGACTAAAGACTCAGGCTTGATGTCTTCATTTTAGGATGGAAATGATGCAAACAATAAGACAATTCCATATTCAAGAGAGATGCAGGTAACTCTGGGACTGATGTGATGGGTCTCTTGAAATAAGAGTTATTTCCTGGCGGAAATTGGTATCAGGAGTTGGTTAAAAATGCAATAAAATGTGCCCATGGCAGCACACTAAGAAGATATACTAGAGGAGAATGGTAAGAAATCTACCATAGGAGCACTCACACGGAATACAACAGAGCTTCCTCTGGGATATCATCAGGAGCTGGAACTCCAGACAGCATGGAAAATAATGGGAAAGTTTTTCCCTCCCAAAGTAGCAAGAATGAGCAGATTTCAGCATCACTGGAGGGTGAGTCTGAAAGCCTGGAGGTAACAGAGCAGGTAGGAATGGGCTGTGGGATGAAGAGGTGGAAATGGGCTGTGGGATGAACGAGGAAGGAATTTTGCTTTTCTAGAGGACTGGACAGGCCCCTCATAGTGCATTACGGCTGCAACTCTATGTGCAGGTAAAACTATTGCATCAGCTCTTAAAGAATAGCTGTTGCTCACAGCAGGATCCAGAAGCATTTCCCAGGAATTAGAAAATTCATCCGTGTACTCAGAACGAAGTCATGCTCTGACTGCAGCAAATAATTATTCCTGCCCACAATACAGCATCAGAGATGGAAGGTTCTTGGGGAAGTTTTAACAAGTCATTATGTGATGGCTTTCAGAGAAGAGCTAATTGGATGTGTCTCCAGGTCATTGACTAAGTGGTGTTACTTCCAGCTAGAGAGGAAAAAACCAACTGTAATTCCTGTAATTAAAAATAAAACCAGTGTGTACTCAGCCTCCTTCTAACAGACCACAAGCCCTTAATGATAAACATTTGTCAGTTGTACAATTCCACCACTGAAATTTGATCTACAAACTCATCTCTGGGCAGGGTGTCAGCGTCTCAGTGCAGATGAGCTTGGCTGATCCCTGGAAGCAGAGCAGTCCTGTTCCACTGAGCTCCCAGGAGGGACAACACTGTCCCTCCCACCTCAGCGAGGGTCAGCGAAGGACATGGAGCAGCCAACCCCTGCTCTGGCCCCAGGAGGGACAGAGGGACAACTGTGCAGGAGCCAGGGGGGATTTCTATTTGCTCAATAATGGGAAAGTCTCGGGATGTCAGGGCAGCCCACTGCAGACACCACTTGAAAACTGCTGATGTATTAATTAAACAAATCCCCATTAGCCAGAGACAGGCTCCACTGAGCCCCCTGGAGTGTTCTGAACTCCACAGCTGCAAACATAATCTGCTCCTTTTGGCCTCAGAGTACAGCTCTGCTCCATAAAGAGCTATAGCCCAAATATAACCTTAATGCTGCCTTAGAAGGGCTTGTCTTCATATAAACAAGGCAAACAGGATTTATACCAGACCCTTGAAGAGAACTGGACCCAACCAGCCCATCAGCTTGTGGTTCAGAAAGCCATGGACACCCTGTAACTTTCTTCTTGAGTTTAACAAAATGCCAAAGATGAGAAAAAACAATCCTAAACTTCCCTTTGCTGGAGATAATCAGCTTCAGGGTCTCACCTCCACTGTGTTTCAAAAGAAAGTAGCTCTAGAAACTGAGTCTTCACATGCTGCTTGTCTCGCTATAACTATGTCAGCCTGTGAAATTCTTACAGAAATACCAGTGCAGCCTGAGCTAATTTATTCCTTTTCCTTCTTGGTTGTGTCTGTAGTGGTGTGGAGAGAGATTGGACAACACTGACATAACCACTCCAATTTTCTCAGGTACTGATGGCTGTAAAGCCATAAACCAAGAATGATGAGACTGCAAAACAAGTGCAACCAGAATTCAGTACAAAACACCCAGAAGTATATCCATAAAAACAACTGACTGAATTAATTATTAAAGTAATTTTATACACTCTACACTACAAATTGCAGAACTACCTAAGTGACTCCAAACTATCCCCAGTGAAGCAATTTTGAAACCCCCCCACTGCAATTACATCCTGTTATACCTCCCCTGGACATGAAACACTTTCCACAAGAGCACAGTTAAGTCACTTACCGAAATACAGGAGATGGTATCTCTCCACCACACACTGAATTGATGTTCCAGTGCCCATTTTCCAATTAAATTGGTCCACTGCACTTTATTTGGCTGTCTGACAGAAAAAAGAGTAATGGCCAAGAACTCATTAATATCTTTTTATCAGTCCACCAACTGCTAAACTAAGATTTGATCAGCAATGCAACCTTGGTATAATAATGATATCACATTGCAGAGATTATACAGAGACTGAAAATATGGAGATTTTTCTTATATTTGTATAAAATAAAATAAACCTTTACCTTCTGTAGTCCTAGAACACCTGCAGATACAGGGGAGTGGAGTGACCTTAAGCTGTATTTGTTCCTCCAGGGGAACTACCCATTTGTGAGTTATTTCAACAAATTTGTCAAGACACTGCTGCTTTCACTATTTTATGAGAGGAATAACAAAAGCTAACATTGTTCTTCAATTCCCAACAGCCACAAGATCCAACAGAGGAGTCAGCTGTTCAGTGCACACACACCCCAAATCCCCTTCTTTGCCAGATTAAACACAGAAGTGGCAAAAAGGACAGATTTATTGGGCTCATGTTGGAAAATTACTCCTCTTTATTTGCTTTGTGGTAGCCTCCAGGAGCCCCAGCAGTGGGTCTGGTCCTCGCTGTCTGAGGACAAACAGAATTCAGTGCTGATGGAACCACACGATGCTCAAAATTTGAAACCAAAATCCAGGCCAAGAAAGAAAGAACCAAAGAACTTCCACTCTGCCCACACTGTGCCAAAAGATGAACAAAAGCTCTGAATGCTACAGGACTTACAGAGTGAGAGCTACAAAAGAGCCTTAGAGTCTATTTGAGACCTTGTTCAGGATTTATCTGTGAGCCCACACCAGTTTTCCTTGGATTTGAGGAAGTTCTGACAGGAATTTCAATGGAGATAACAAGCAGAAAGTTGCCATGACCAAACTCCAAAGGTGTGCAGTTGAAGGGTTCCTGTCAGGAACTAGAGCCAGGCAAAATTATAACCAAGCAGGAAATGTCAAAAAATAATATTTATTTTTAGAGAAATCCATGAGCTTCAGAAGTTCAGTAAATATGAATGACTAATGCACAGTAACCCATCAGTGAAGAACCTGATTTTACTCTTATGATTTCCACAAGAATTATTTTTAGAGTAATATTTCATAAACTTAATAAGAAGGAAAAGAATCTTATTAAGCAGAAAGCTGCTCTACATTTTGTGGCAATTTTGCTCTAAGCAAGACATACAGCTGAACAATAATTAGGTATAATAACTGTATTATGCATGTCTTGCTTCTTGTATATGAGGTTCTCTTTCTGAATTAGAAGAATCACACATTGGTTTAACTTTGAATTTATCTACATTGACTTTTTTCACATGCTAAGAAAACTAAACCTCTCCATGAGATATCTTGCCACTGCATTTTCTTTTATTAACATGGGGCAGTTTCAGCAGCTATTGAATCATAGTAAGATGAAATGAATAATCTGAATTTAGCAATAGAGATGTTAAGGTTCACCATATAGGCATGAAAGTGCATGGGAGATGTAATTATCAATTTAGAAAGCAAACAGTGTTATGGTGTTGTATACTTTCTGAAAAAAAGAGATCAACCCACAGGGAAGTTTCAGAAGCAGAGTCAAAAGCATTTATTTCAGAGCTACATACACCTAAAAATTAACTAGTTCCTTTATTATTTTGAGTGGGCAAAGCTCACTCTATTCCACGTACCCCGAGGTCACTCCTTCCACGAGATGCAAAACCACCCTGTGAGGCTCCACAGGAAAACATGGCCTTGCTCACAGAGAGCAAAAACCCCACAGTCTGGCTCCAGGTTAAAGGGACTGCCCTAAACTGTCATTAAAGACCATGGAATTGTGGAATGGCCTTGGACACTTCCAGGGATGGGGCAGCCACAGCTTCTCTGGACAGCCTTCTCTGCCAGGGCCTCACCACCCTCACAGGGAAGAACTCTTTCCCAGCACCCAATCTAAACCTCCTCTGTGTCAGTTTGAAGCCATTGCCCCTGTTCTGTCACTCCAGGCCCTTGTAAAAAGATTTGGAATTGCAGTGAGCCCTGGGAAGCAGAGCAGTGGCGGATGGTGAAAAGTTCCCTCCCTAGAGCCAAACTGCACTGCCCCACCCAGATTCCTGGGTTAAAACAGCCAGATATTTCTGTTTTGTTAGTTTGTTTGTTTGTTTTTCCCTACAGAGCTTCAACCACTCATAAAGTCTTTTAAATCAAAAGTGCACTGCACAATTTTAAGCCCATAACCCAGCAAAGTTCACACACCAATGGACCTGCCAGGCACCATCCCACGGGGACAGCAGGACACTGATGGACCTGCCAGGCACCATCATATGGGGTCAGCAGGACATTGGATGGACCTGCCAGGCACAGCCACGTGGGGACAGCAGCCCATGAGCAGCACAGCCAACAGTAGGAATCTTGTCCTCACAACTGCCTGCCACACATCAGGGTTTGGGTCCTCAGAGTTTCCTCCGCCCACTGTTCCTCCTCGTGCAGCAGAGATGGTAAATTCCTGTGCACATGGCCACTGAGAGACCTCCCCTGGGATTTGGGACTGTAATTATAGGAGTGACTGTGCTCCACATGGAATTATCTGCATGTCCCACTGAGCCTCTCAGGGCCTGTTTTACCACTTGTGCTCCAGCCGATTCCCTTTCCAAAGGGAAGGTTTCCAGCAGTGAACATGTGCAGGTTTTGCTGTTGAAAATGTTCTGCTTTGCAGACACAAGAAAGTTCAGAGGGAAAATAAGCACAGGCTGTACAGGAATTTCACTGGTGTTGCAAAGGAGCTCTCTGCCCCATCTCCCAGTGTCCCCTCCACTGCGTACTGGTGCCATTGCAGCCAGAGACAGGAGGGGAGAAAACAGCCTCAGAGTTCAGGTTGGACATCAGGAGGAATTTTTTCATGGAAAGGGTGTATTCTCCATGCCAGTTACCTGCTCACTTAAACAACACAGATTCTCCAGGCTGTAATTTACTGGGTAAAATTGGAAAGGATGAGGTTGCTCTGCATGAGAAACATCGGGATTAAGCCTTTATTGTGTTTATTTGCAGAAATAATGAAATGTAAATCATTTCAATTCTACTGTATGCCCCCAGCTTTTAGTAACAGCAATTACAGGAGTCATGCATGATGGCTTTTGCCTAATAGATTTTTTCTTTTATGTTGTCAAAATCATTTTAAAAGCTGCAACACCAAATATATTATTGTTTGAATCAAAAGTATTATGACTAAGATAATTACTTCACATCCAATGAATGTATCATGAGTATTAAAAATTGACTGAGCTACAAAAAGAAATGTAATGGAAGTTCATCTCTTCTTACCTATATTTTTGAACAGAAACAGATGCCTGAAAATTGTGTGCCTGGTCACCTCTGGTGACATTTTGGCAGTTTGAGTAATCTATCACCAGGGAATTGGTAAATTTAGTTTGGAACTGAGGACCCTCTGGCCCTTGAAGTGTTTCATGGCACAGGTTCTGTTCTGAACCAGGGCCATTTGACCTCTCTGTTTCCATTTCCTGCCCATGGCAGACATCAATTCAAAAGGGTTGACAGTATGAGGTTGTTAATTCGAGAGGCTCCCATTCGGATTGAAAGGCAGCAGGAGAAGGGAATGGCTGAGCCTGGATTTCTCCAGTTTCCTTGCAGAGGGCTTGGAGCCTTGTGTGCATCAGTCAGGTTCAAACCCACAGCCCCAGACCCCCACGTACAGCCTAGGAATACACCCACATGTTTTCAGTGCCTGAACACAGAAGAGGAATGGTGATTTTCTTTGACTAATCTGAGGCAGATGCAGTAATGAAGTATTTAGGAACATTACCCATTCTTACTCATGAAGCTGAACAATGCTGCTGCTGAAGAACATGCTTGGGAAGGCATTTCTCTGATCCTTGCAAGGCTCTTTCAGTTCAGTAACCTGAAAAAAAAAAAAGTGCAATGTTTTTGGAAGGCTGCCAGAACCATGATAAATAATCCACTGTCCCTGATAGTTTCAATACAGCAGTTCCCTGAAACTCAGTTCAGCCCAAGAACCTTCCTCTCCTGTAAACACTCTCACTGGTCTTGTTGGTATACAATAGAAATTAATTATTTAAAGACACTTGAAGTTCTGCATTTTACTAAACATTTTGGAATATCAATATTTTGAAGCTGATTCTCTAGTTTGTGCCATAGCAGTGGCAGAGGAAGCAGCTGCAAAGGAATCCAGAGCCACAAGAGTCACCTGCAGGAGGGAATTCTCCTTTTCACTCTTTGCTAGGGAATTAATCACACATGCAGATTGGGCAGGAATTTTGCAAAATATACAAAGTATATGCATACAGAGGTTCCTCTCCTCCCTCATGCAGGCACAGGATTTTCCAGGGTTGGATGCAATCTGGCTGGGAGCAGAGGGCTGCACAGCCAGGCACTTGAGAAACAGCATTAAGCTGAACATTAAAAAAACCTGCACAGGTCAAACCAAACCCCTGCAAGGCTGTTTGAGCACATCCACACCTCTGTGCTCTTTTAAATTACAAAGAGTTTTCTGCCCAGCCATGCTCCTGACTTCTTTCTGTTCATTCCCTGTTCATTTCCCAGTTTCTTGGTAGAGTAAGAGTTTATGTTGATTCTGGTGCCCTGCCCACCAACGGATCCTACTCAGACACTTCCCAGTAGCCCACAGGTATCAGCACACACTCTCCAGCCAAGGATCTGCAGAGGGAATATGGGGGAGGTTGGCAGCACAAGGCACTGGAGTAAAATCTCAGGAGTTTGTAAATTAATTTTAGTCACATTGGCCACCTTGCAAACATAAACAGCACATCTCCAGAGCTGCAGATGGAGGAGGGATGTGTTACTCCTCGCTCCTTCAGTGCCACGGCTAACACGACACGACGTGCAGGAGCTCGTGCAGGAGCTCTCCTGGGGGATCTGCAGCAAGGACAAACGGAGGCAGAAGAGGAGAAGAGCCTGGTTCTGCCCGTGCACAGGCACCAAACTCCCAGGAAACTGTACAAGGAAAGAAGATAAAGGAAAGGTTTTCTCCAAACACAAACGCCTGCGGGTGCGTTTAATGATTAAAGGTGAGAGAAAGATGTCTGAATTAATCCCCTCTGTGCTGTAGACCCTCTGTGATCCAATGTAAGTGGGATTCCAGGTGGGACCCTGCTGACCAGATGTCAGCAGCAATGCCAGAATTCCTTAGGATTGCCTTTACACTGAACTGGGCTCTGAGTCACCCATGGAGAGAGACACAATTTATTCTTGTACCTTAATGTGAGCAACCACATTTGCTCAAATGTGTCTCAACTGGCAATAAAGGGAGCATAAAGTGATTAAATTACCTTACCTCGAGCAAGGCAGGTGAGGAAATCCTTAGCATTCCTTGGAAAAAGGCACCAAACCAAAACACACCAGCACCTGGTCCATGTCCTTGAGGGGAGCAGCACCAAGGGCTCTGAGACATACTTGGAACAGCAATTCTGAAACTTTTAGCTCATTTCTTCTGGCTGGCAAAAGGCACCTTGGGCTTTGTCATATTGTTTTTCTGAGACCTTTTTGAACCTTTTTGCAGCAGTGTCTGTGCTTTCCACTTCCAGCCTAACACTTTGCAAATACCTTACATGGCATCCTTAAAAGGTAAAAGCACTAAGTTTTACCCAGGCAGGTGAATAATTTGCCATCAGTAATTTCTTCAAACAATTTTGCTTTTGTCTCTGTTTACAGAGTTCTCAAGCAGTTGGCATTTTTGTAATGTATTCATTAGGTGAAATTTTCTGATGAATAAGTTCTGTGAATAATCCTTGGTCATAGCTTGGTTTTGAAAATTCTCACCTTTCAGCCATGTAGATGTTTAAGTACTGTTTATAAGAGAGGAATTCAGCCTCCTGCTTTGTTTGGGAAGTGAGAGGTGAAAGGAGCTGTGAAGTTGGAATACCTTGCTTGCTGGTAGCACTGCTCCTGACTGCAGAATGATGCTGGAATTATCTGCAAAGGCCAGAGAAACCTATAGACCAGGATTTCAATGTCAACAATCGAAGGAACATAAGAAAAAGCAGCCACAGGCTGTAAAAGTAATGAAAGTGGGATTAAAATTTTTCTCCACAGCAGTGCCAGTTCCTCAAGGAGCACAGAATAGTAAATTTACTCTGGGAATCCTGGACCAGTCCACCTGCAGGAAAACTTGAATGCACTCCTTGGGACCCTCAAGGGCAGATGTCACTTCTTCTTCCCATAGGAATTCTGAGCTCATGAAGGGTGTAGGCAGACATGCCTGAAGAGAGAAAAGCTCCATTTGCCAGGACAGATTTAATATTGGCCACAGACAGTGATCTCACACCTGACTCCTCATGTCTGTGAAATCCTTGACCTCAACTGAATCTGCCAGGCAAGGGTCCAAATGAGGTGATGAGTTCTACAGTGAGTCCCAAACAAGTTGCAGGACATTTATATTTACACTGACACTCGAGTAATAACTATCTTCAGTCATTATTGCTCAAAGCTGGATTTGAAAACTGCTTGCTTGCCATGGATAGTTCTGTTCCCTGTGTCTCCATGAGCTGCTCTTGGTCTCCAGGTGGTAATGAGATCCTGATCCAAACAGGGGTGCTTTAGTAAAAAAACTCTGCATTAATCATATGGAGTGGTAATGAGTTCTCTTTTTGTGCCTCTTCCTGGAAGGATCTGTGTAGTCTGACAGGCAACCAGGAACCACTGAAATGTGGGCTGCTAAATGAAGGTCACTGGGAGTCTTCCCTGCCCCAGGCATGCCACAGCCAGCCCTGAGAGCTGCTTGTCTAATCTTTTCTTTAAATCTTCACTGAACAGATTTACAACCTCCTGAGATTCCAGCTACTAGCAGGATAATCGTTTTGTCTTGTTTGTTTGTTTTTTCCCCCCCTGATATCTAAAGTAACCTCCCTAATGCACTTCAGTAAATTGCTTTTTATCCTGTCATTTGTGGTCACAGAATAACTGTTTACTGTCATCTTTATAAATGTGTTTATATGTTTGAAGACAGTTGCCATGTCCTTATATTTTGTTTTCTTTCCAGATCAAATAAAAAATTCCAGCTTTCCTCACAGCTTACGTTTCTAAGCCTCTTACACCTTCGGTTGCTATTGTCCTATCTGGTTTGCCTACCTTTCTTTAAGAGTAAGTGTAATGCTGGAAACTGGATAGAGTGCTCCAGCCAAGCCTGGCTGGTGCTAAATGGAACAGAAATAACGCCCTCTGATGTCTTACAGCTGATCCTCCTGCTACGAGAGCTCGGAGCAGCACGACTGCTCTGCAGCACTGCTCAGGCTGCAAGCCACTCCAGTCCTGAGGTTCTGCTCTGCAGTGTTCTTGCCTAATGAATAGTCCTTGTCTGACATGGGATATCCCTTCCTTGCGGCATACTACAGAATTTTTTCTCCTAGAATTTCAATGTGTGGAGTTCAGACTGGCTCTGCAGTGCATCAGGGTCATTTTACATCTCAGCCTTGCACTCCGTGCTGGAATCACTGCAAATGTAGTAAAAGCGCCCTCCATTCTGTCACCCAAGCTGGTACAGAAAACTGACCAAAACTGTCCACAGATTATTCCCTGGGAGACCCTACTTAATATGTCCTTCCTCTTTGACAGCAGAGACTTTTAAACACAGGCTTTCATCAAAAAGCTTATTACAGACTATAGCACAAAAGCCAAAACTCTCGTTCACGGCACTGTGGCCAGTAAAACCAGTCACCTCCCTGCTGCAGCTAAAGGCTGAGAGCCTGCTAAGAAACCTTTCCAAAGTCAAGTACAAATCATATGCAAAATCAGGGAGAAGCAGCCCAAGCTGACAGCCCATCGCTGACAGCCCTCTACACAACTGCTGTTCAACAGCTACGGCTCAGGAATATCAGCACGACTGTTTCTGTGTGCCCACACGATTCTGAACCACAGTCCAATTTAGTTTAGAAAAAAAGGAGGTATTTTGCTAAAATTACCATAGTATAGATTTTTCATTTGTATTGCCATGGCAACAAAGGACCTTGCCTGAAATGAGACCCCGCAGTGCTCCGGGTGAAGTGCACAATACCCACAGTGAGAGACGCCCCTTGCCCCGCTGAGCTTAGAGGTGACTGTCACCGTCCTGCACGGAGGTGCAGATCACTGCGGGAAATTCCATCCAGGAGCAGTGTCTCGGCGGGGAAGAGAAATCAGAGCCCAAAAGTATCATGGTCTCCGCACTCACTTGGAACAATAGCAAACAGGATGGGAATAGTTCGCACTTTATAGTCTGTGACAGACCTTAAGCTGCTGGTGGCTCCTTAGCCCTGGCACCAAGATTTAATTCACTGGCTTAAATCCACACAGAGTAACTTCCACTCAGATGACAAACAAATTTCATTAAAAAGTAGAGATAGAAAATACTCCCCAAATCTCTGACAATGAATCAGGGTATTAATTGCCGCTGGACGCTGCAAGGTGCCTCGGGAATAAAGCACAGGTTTGGCTCTCTTTGGCTCTCCACTGCTGCGGATCGAGGGGAGAGCCGTGATGTGATTTATGCTTTACCGGACGCCTGCAATCCCCTTCCCCAACCAACAGTCACAACTTCCCCGGAACGGGCGAAGCCGCAGAAGTTTTCCCGAGGCTGCCCAGCCCGGGACGCCACCTGTGCGCACCCGGGGCTCCCCGAGCGGGGCCGGGGCGGCGGCGGGCTCCTCCCGGCGCGGCCCGGGGCTCCTCCTCGGCGCCGGGAGCTCGTCCTCCTCCTCCCCCGGCCCCGC
>VYXB01007555.1:1183959-1205230 GCA_013397135.1 Pachyramphus minor
GGGCCGACCCAGCCCCGGGGCGGCCGCGCTCGCTGCCCGTGCCCGGAGAGCGGGCAACTCGCAGGCAAGTTCCCACGGAACTTTTCTCCCAGGAGCGGCGCGGGGCCGCGGGCATCGCACGGCCCGGCCGGGGGGGAGCGGATGCGCTGGACGGGGGCTACCCAGGACGGGGATGCTCGGGGCGGAGATGCTCGGGACGGGAGCCCCCGGAGCGGGGAGCGCGGCGGGAGGGGCGGGGGGGCCCCGCACGGGGTGTAGCAACAGGTTCTCTTCCCGCCGCAGGGATGGAAGAGAGGGACCGTCCGCCCGCGCCGTCATTCCCTGCCGGAGCCGCGCTGGCTGCGCCGCCAGCAGCGGGAGCGGGGCGGCTGCTGCCCGGGACCGCCCGGCTCGTTCCTGCCCTGCCCCGGCCCCGCCGCGGAGGAGGCTGACGGCGCTCCAGGCTCATCCATCGGGCTCCCTTCGTGCTGCTCGGGCTTCCCCTTCCCGGCTCTCCCGCTCCACGGGTCCTGTGTCTGCACAGCGCAGGATGGAGGCTTGTGTTTCCAATTTCTTCTGCTTTGCCTAATCTGAAGGTCCTTTCTAGCTTTGATTTTAAAATAATTAAGAGATGTCTTTTATGTTGATCTATTTACTGGCTTCTGCTCGTTGGCGACTGACACATCAAGTAAACTATTCTTGATAGGCAATGTCTTTCTAGCAGACTTTTTTCATTGGAAAAGACTTGGGGAGGGGGGGGAAGGACAGGACAGACATGAAATAACTCTTCCATGACTACGTATCTTCATTTCAGTGGCAAAATATTTAGCTATATAAATAATTATAAGATCCTTTATTTAAAAAAAATGTTTAAGGAATTGTTTTGAATGTGACTTGCTAAAATTTGTTGACATAAATATGTTTCACAGCAGGAGAGTAAATACAGTTACTACTCCGAATGTATTTCAGAACATTTTCCTGAGGATATAAGTTGTCTGCAAAGTTATTTCACTGCTGAATATTATCAGTAGAATAAGGTTAAACTCCATAAAACCAAACAGTGAGTAACATATTTGACAAAATTCAGTTTGTAAGTTGTCATAAGATGCCATAACTGTCGAGCTCAAGGTGAGCAATACAGAGATGGCAGCACGTTTTTTCAGCTTATCTGCTTTTCAGGAGAGTTTTGTTTATTATACATTGACCTTTTTAAGTTTTACTTTGATTTGGCTGAAGTGCACTTTGCAAGCAGAGCTGAAGTTTGTGATCTCTTCTTAGGCTGAAAAGAGCTGCATGAGTGTGGCTTGGAGTATGTCAGGAGGTACCTGAGGGTGGTACAGCACAGGAATCCTGTGCAAGGAGGGAGCAGAATGTAACACTGCTGGGAATACTGCTTGGTTAACTGAGGAAAGGCTACAGGAGGAAGGATCACTGAACTGTAAAGCAGTTTCTTATGGAATTCTCTCAAAAAAATCACTGTATTCATATTCAAACTGCACCAAAATCTGAAACTTTTCTCTTTTTTTGTTTTTATTTTAACTTAATTTCCAAATGGTAAAAAGTAACAGAGACAAGTTCCAGGCACTAGAATTGATAGAAGAGTCTAGGCAGGAGTTCTGCAGTTTCCTTGCATGCCTGTTTTCATCCAGGCACAACTTTGAATTGTCTGCACCACGGAGCAGAGCAGGACTCCTTGCAGGAGCTCTGATTACATCAGAGATGCACTGCAGAATTCAAAATACTGCAGAGGACACTGGGGGGGGAACGACACTTGCAGTGGAATTTTAGCATGTTACTCATGAGTTCTATTTCTTTCCCTCAGAAGGGCATCTTTAATAATTCTTTTCCCATTGCCTGAGAGTCTGGCATCCTTCCTGAATTTCAGCTGCAAGTCAGGGCAGTACAGATTTCTAATTTGATTTCTTCAGCAGACATAATGGATATCATCTTGTGCAGGACAGATTTTTGAAAATACGTTCTATCTTGCTTCCCATGCACAACACCCCACTTCGGTCACCATGAGCCCTTTCCACAGCGAGTTATTCCTGTGGGTTCTGGAAGCCAGAACAGTTGCCAGGGTTGTATAATGCAGTGAGAAACAATTATTTGCCCAGTAAGTTTACAAACAAAATAGGAAAAGATGCTCAGAGAGAAGCAATTTGCCCCAGATGAGAACACATTATCAGCTAGGGGAGCCAGAAAGCCGACTGGGCTTCAGTAACTCCCAAGCATTCCAAGAGCAGAATGCTGCCTCAGAAAGGAGGGATTTTGCCATTGGGCTTTAACCAGAGCAGAGCAGGTGATTTTACTCTTCCAGCATATTCTTGAAGTTCATCTTGTTTAATTGCTGGGAAAATTGTTGCTATAGGCCAATGTGCTTGTGTGACCTTATATTCCAGTGTGTTGTCTTTAATCCTTAACACATTTCTTATCAGCTATCCCTGGTGTCATTAAGCTGCAACTTAGGAAGAAAACATTTTGCTTGGGTTTTAAGCTCAACAGCAAAAAAAACCCTTCCATGAATTAGATCTCTCCCATCTTAAAGCAGTACTGACCATCATTCTGTAGAGGCACCTTCCAAAGGAAAACAGCAAACAGACAGAGAAATGTATGCATTTATTTTTCTCCTTCCTCCGTTCCATCAACTTTTTACTGTCCTTTGTTTCCTCCCACTCTTCCCCCATAGATCTGATGCTACGTGTGTCTGAGGCAGAGAACATGTAAATATCCCACAGAGGGCACCAGCTCCTACATGGGATCTGTAGGCTTGCCAGCTCTGGTTATGGAAAAGGAAGGAGCCACCTTTTACCCCTGCAGTCACTCAGTGTGTCACACAGGGGATTAATTTGTCCAATTTATTGTCTTGCACAGGTCGAGAAGCTGAGAGCAAGGAAGGAAATTCTTTTTCTTTGCTCTGTTGTTTCCCAGTTGCTGCCTTGGGGTTGCAGCATGTGTTTGACACACACAGAACATCTACATTCCCCTCTCCCCATTTCTTCCCATTGTGTCAACAGTGGATGCGGTGGGAGATCAAACCAGTGACAGAGACGAGCTGCCTCCTCATTTTTCCTGGCTGAGATTCAAAGGATAAGTTGTTGCTAACCAACATCATCTGGCATTGCAGAAGGGAAAATGGTTAACAGCTCCCATTTATCCATGGTGTTATATCAGTCATCATCTTTATTCTCCTCGGGCCAGCCCTGCCTCAGGCATGGTTGAAGCAGAGGGGAAAATGCCTGTTTCCAAATAAAACAACAGTTGCTCCAAGAGAAGGAGCCCTACATAAACAGACAGAAGATTTTCTCTATTTTTCCACATCAAACCTATAGCTTGAATTCCAGTGGCATTACTGCTGATCTTATCTTGGGAATGCTTTAACAGGAGACCAGCTCTGAGGTCATTGGGAATGCTTCACTGATGGATTGTATGGCAGGGTAATTGCAAGTTAAACTGCTCCCCTGTTCCATGAGCTCTAGTTAGCACTGTCTGTGCCAGCTCTCCCTCTCTTCAGATCCCTTCATTTATCTGAGTCCTGCAGCTTGTCCAGTGGGCAATGCCAGAGTGCCATCACCTGTCATAAACTCCACTGATAATCCCAGGTTTGGCTAGAATTTCTTGGAATGTGGCTTTTTAATGCAAGTATGTTTCGAGTTTATGTTCTTTCTAAAAAACAGACTTTCAGGTCAGCAGGCTTTCCCTCAGTCTTTCTTGAGGCAAGAGAGAGACTGAAATCCATGGGAAGCTGATTTGAGTGCAGGCCTGCAGAGTTTTGTCACTGGTCGCACCCACAGTTACTTCCACAGGAGTTTCAGAACCTCTATCCTCTGTGGAGGGGATTTCCAGAGTCATAACTCTGGAGCAAAGACAGAGCAATTCAGCAACACAAGCCACTCAGCAGGATAAGACACTGAGAGCTAAACACAGTTCAGATTTTGCCATGGAGGACAGCTGTGCTCAGGTCACTGTCAGTAGTAACAGAGACCCCACTTTGTGACACCAGTGAGGCGACAAAGCTCAGCTCTTTACTTACCTCAGGCCAGGAAATGGTACCACAGCTCTTGAAAGATCTGAATCATGCCTTGTCCATTCTTGTATAATCCTGTAGACTTTCTTGTCCATATGCCTTAAAGGTAAGTAAATGAATTCCTTTTAGTAATAGAGAAGATTATGTGTCGTCAGGGTGGACTGGCTTCAAATTGACAGAGAGCGGTTTTAGATGAGATATCTGTGGCTGCCCCATCCCTGGAAGTGTCCAAGGCCAGGTTGGATGGGGCTTGGAGCAACCTGGGCTAGTGGAAGGTGTCCCTTCCAGCCCAAGCCATTCCATGATTCTATCCAGGTGAGGAATCAGGAAAGACCACTCCATCCAAAGCTGACCTGGGCCCACTTCTTTGTAAATAGTGTCTAAAGAGCTGCTCTGTTGAGTGTAATCCCTCTTGGAAGTTTAGGAGCAGGACTGAGGGAGTGTTTCATTGAAAGCAGCATTTTAAGCCCCATTGCAGCAAGGAGAGCCTGTTGCTCTTAAACTGAATTGCAGCTGTGGTTTGAGCCCTTTGCTGTTGTGTGTTCATGGATTTTTCTTCTCCAACAGGTATGTGCCACTCCTGGTGTGGTTTATAAAGCCCAGCTTCTGAGAAGGAGGGTTCTGTGGTTAAGGAAGTGGCCCTGGCAGGGGGTGTATCCCCAGGGTGTGCAGCCAAAGGGAGGTAAGTGCAGCCAGGGAAAGAACAGAACTGAACTGCTAGTGAAGCCAATCAAGTGTAATATTTATTCCTTTCCTGTGAACTCGAGGCTAGAAAGTCAAAATACTCATGCATAAGTAATACCTATTTATTGTACACTCTACTTAATAAATAAATGCCCTTATCAAGTGAAGCCCAGCAGCTCCATGCACGAAGCTGTAGCTGAGTGTGCAGATGGAAGGTCTTGGAGCAGCACTGCCCAAACCTCCTGTGGAGGGGCAGGTTTCAGGCTGACTTTACCAATACAGCGAGTTAGGGAGGCCAAAAGTTTAGCATTCCCAGCTCCTGTTTTTTATACCCTTTTGAACTCTTCACTTCATTCAATAGGCTCTATGCCAGTGTTGTGTGAGCAGAATTTGAAAGGGATTTTCCAAGTTGTCATTAGGATTTTTCAGAGGTGAAGGCACCTTGGCTCTCAGGTGCTGATCAACCCCCTGGAAGGACAGAGCCCTATTACTGCATATTAAATGTCTGCTATAACTGAAATAATACCCAAAGTTTGGGTAGAAATCATGTATTTCTTTGCAATCTTTTGTAAATGAGGCTGTAAAAAGGGAGTTCCCATGTCATTAAATGTGTATAAACTTTATACAAACGTTTATGTGATCACCAATACAAGCGGGCTTTTTTCCCCCAGAGAGTTTCCATATGGCCTTTTAGAAAGTAGTTTTGTACTAAGTGTTCTTTGTAAATGTGTATTTACTCAACTACAACATAAGTGACTTCTGATTGTTTCAATATACTTCATGGGTACTAAAATACTCAAGATTTTTATGTATAATACTTAAAGTATACAAGTTCCTCTTCTACAAAGCACACTTGAACTGTGTTCTCATGTGACACTGTCATAATTTTCATACCTCCGTTCTGAACCAGAAATATCCTGCCACATGGAGGAACTATTCCTGCTTCCTCCTCTATCTCCTGGGAACTGAGACCTCTGTATGTGAGACAGGAGAAGGCTCCCAATGTGACAAATTTGCTGAGCAGAGCTCCTGGACATGGGAGCAGCGCTTGATAGACAAACCAGCTGGACAAACCCAGCCTTCCCAGAAGGGTCTTCTGACCGCACTCAGCCACTGCTCTTTTCTTCCCAGTTGTTTTTATCATCCATAAGTGTTTTTGAGCTCAAATCACTATGTTTGTTCAAAACTCAAAAGCAACCTCTCATTTACTCACACCATGTGGTTTTTGTTCCAGAAGACACTTGCAGAAGCAGCGAAGGGATGTAAAGTTGTCTTCCAAGATGACTCTGATGCCTGGAGAAAATTCCGACTATGACTATAGTGCCCTGAGCTGTGCTTCAGATACTTCCTTCAACCACACATTCTTTCCAGAGTCAGAAACCCTCAAGGGAGTCTTTTACCAAAGAGCCAGGCTAATTCCCCCTCAGGAGGATCTCCTCAAAGGCTTTCACCCCGACGACAGGAAGCACCACATCATTATAAACGTGGGGGGCATAAAGTACCTGCTCCCTTGGACCACACTCGATGAATTCCCGCTGACACGTCTGGGACAACTGAAATTCTGTAATAATTTTGACGACATTCTCAACATCTGTGATGATTATGATGTGACTTGCAACGAATTCTTTTTCGACCGCAACCCGGGGGCGTTCAGGACAATCCTGACCTTCCTGCGGGTCGGAAAACTTCGGCTCCTGCGTGAGATGTGTGCACTGTCTTTCCAAGAGGAGCTGCTCTACTGGGGGATTGAGGAAGACAACTTGGACTGGTGTTGTAAAAGGAGATATCTGCAAAAAATGGAGGAGTTCACAGAGATAAATGAACGGGAGGATGACCTCCTAGAAAATGAAACAACAGGTGAAACAGTAGAGGAGACAAAAATCGGTTTGTGCATGAAAAAGTTGCAAGACATGGTGGAAAGGCCCCAGTCTGGCCTTCCTGGAAAGGTGTTTGCGTGTTTGTCTGTTTTGTTTGTAACTATTACAGCAGTGAACTTATCCATCAGCACCATGCCTGACCTGAGGGAGGAGGAGGAAAAGGTAAGTTGGCTTTTCAGGATGGAAAATGGTATGTGCTGGGAAGAGCAGAGCAAGTACAAGGACTGAGGATATTGATTTCAATGGGGATTTTACAGCGGTCCTTAGAGGGGGAAAAACACCACAAAGAGTATTTGAAATCTTACATGACTGTTCAATTATTTGTAAGATAATTAAGCACATCCAGTTCTATGTCCAAAGAAAATTTTGTTAGTGTACAACTGAATCTTGCCTTGTTAGACTCTTTGTGTTTGCAATTCAGAAAGACTGAAATTCCCAAGCAGTACCTTCTGTGGAATAAGTATTTCCTTTCTAAGTTTTGCATATAACTTGTTCCAAATTGTCAGTGTGTTTCCCCATAGCAACAGCTCCAATTCCTTTAATATTTTGGGTTTAAGAAAACCCACACAGAAACCTCTCTTCCTGTCACCGCACCAACTAAAATAGTTATTTACCCAGTGCCGGTTACAAACTCCTCCTCTTTCCTGCAGGGTGAGTGTTCCCAGATGTGCTACAATATTTTCATTGTGGAGTCTGTGTGTGTGGCATGGTTTTCCCTGGAGTTCCTGCTGAGGTTCATCCAGGCAAAGAGTAAGTTTGCGTTCCTGCGGCGGCCGCTGACGCTGATCGACATAATCGCCATCCTGCCCTACTACATCACGCTGCTGGTGGACACCACCTCGGTGGGCTCCAAGAAGCCCAGCTCTGGGAACATCTACCTGGACAAGGTGGGGCTGGTGCTGCGGATCCTGCGGGCGCTGCGCATCCTGTACGTGATGCGGCTGGCGCGGCACTCGCTGGGGCTGCAGACCCTGGGCCTCACCGCCCGCCGCTGCACCCGCGAGTTCGGGCTCCTGCTGCTCTTCCTGTGCGTGGCCATCGCGCTGTTCGCGCCCCTGCTCTACGTCGTGGAGAACGAGATGGCAGATTCCCAGGAGTTCACCAGCATCCCCGCCTGCTACTGGTGGGCCGTCATCACCATGACCACCGTGGGCTACGGGGACATGGTGCCCAGGAGCATCCCCGGGCAGGTGGTGGCCCTGAGCAGCATCCTGAGCGGCATCCTCCTCATGGCGTTCCCCGTCACCTCCATCTTCCACACCTTCTCACGCTCCTACCTGGAGCTGAAGCAGGAACAGGAGAGAATAATGTACAGGAGAGCACAGTTCTTACTGAAAGCCAAGTCTCAGATGAGCAATGAGTCACAAGGGAGTGAGGTTTTATTCACCACTCTCTCTTCCGAGACCAGGGACAATGAATGAAGTTTAAGTTACGATTTCTCCTGCTGTCGAGTAGTTTTGTTGTATCAGATTCCATCTTTTAATTTGCCTTGGAAGCATTTTGCAAGGGTAACCCTCACACTAAAATGAAGAAAAGGAGCTATAGCCAGGAACTGATGGGATTTAAGAGAGCTGTTATTATGCTGTTTTTTCCTACAACCCCCCCCGCCCGTATAATGTATAGGACAGATCTTGCACTGAGATCATGCAGTGGGATTTAAGGAATTTTTTAAAGATCCCTGACAAGAAAAAAAAAGAAGAACAACATATAATTAAGTACTTGACAGGCTATTTTGCCGTTTGTAACACACATTTTCCCAACCAAATCACAATGTATATAATCATTAAACAGGCTGCCATTTCTCTTGTTCTTCTTGTATATAAATAATGTAAATACCACAAAATTAATGGCTAAATTATCTCTCAGTAACACGCCTTGGAGCGTAACGGAAATAACCACAGATATTTGTCCCATTGTGGTTTTAAAAAAGTGTCAAGATTTGTCACTCACAACAGAACCACCTATTTCTTTGCAAGTCAGCCCTAAACACAGCAGAAAAGAGGGATCAAGCTGTTTATAGCATAACCTTGCTAAAGATGTAAATACTTAGAGCTCCTCAGCTTCAAAATTTAATTGAGATTACAGCATTGATTCTTTGCCATCGAATGCAGCATTCCCAGGAACAAAGCCTCAGAGTTTTGTAGCACTTAATATTATTATCAAGAGGTGAGTAGCTGCAAATGCAATGCAATATGCATGAGGAGATGCCAGCCTTCCCCGCCATCTGTCCCAGATTTCACTGTACCTCAGCTCTGGAAGGGGACTCAGAGAGGGCGTTTTCCAGGGGACCCCCCCACCAGTGCTGGGCAAATCCATGCTGGGCTCCCATTCCCACTGAGCACTTGGTTCTGTAAAAGGAGCAGAAAATATGTGGTCGTGGGAAGTTGCCAGTGAGGAAAAAAAAAAACCAACAAAATATCATTTGAGTCATGGAGTGGGGTGCACTGACAGCTTTATCCTGTCCTCAACCAGGAGGAACTCAAGGCTTCATTAACTCTACTTTTGCCATCCTTCCACACGTGGTAGGAAGGCAGAATATTTTTAAATAGGGCATGAAAAACCAATTGAGGTCCTAAACCACAACCACGTATTTGTGAGCCACAGGACTGTCTTGGTCCAGGTTCTGCTGAAGCTGGGGGAACATGAGGGTCATGAGATGCTCAGGTTTCTCTGCAAGTTAATGATAGACACCCCATATTTATTTTAGAGGGAATGGTACTGCCTTGATAACAGCTCAGGAGAAAAACTCCAGAACTTTAATAAAAATTAATTAAATCCACTGATTTTATTTCATGTGTGCTGAGAAGTAGAGGAAAGCTCATCTGAAGAGTTTCACCCTTTTCCCTCCTCTTTTTATTAAATTTACTTATTAGCAGGTTAAGAGTTGGGCAATTTAGAAGTTCCCATCACACTGACCAATGCTTCTCTATCTTGATTTTCAGAAATGCTATTTCTTATTGGCATTTCTGGAAATGCCAGAATGCAAGATGTTTTATGATTTAAATTAAGGCCAAGGACACAAACACTGTCCTTTCAAAAGAAGTAAAATTAGTTTCTTAGGCTGTGCTGTTTGGCCAAGCCCACACTATGCTGATTTTCTTTTCAAATATCTTTTAAAATACAATTTGAAGGCGTTCTGGTATGCTTGTTCCTGAAGGATAATTCCAAAAGTTTTTAAAATGCACTTTACAAATAATTAGGGCTCCAGCCTGTGGTAGGGAAATGTGCCTATGGAACATTGCTGCAGAGTGCTAAAATATCCAGCCTAAACTCTTGGCAATTAATTCTCCGCCAAAGCTACAAATGAACCAGCTTTTCACTCTTCTTCTTCAGCTTTAATTAGAGTTGGACAAAAAACAGGAACATCGTGACAAGAAAGGGACACGTTTTCCATTTTATCCCCATTTTTTTAAATTTCAGAACCGTTTGATCATCTGTGGCATTGGCTGCAGCACAAGTGCTATACATCTTCTACCTTGGTGTCAGCGTTCGTTATAAAAAGAACTGGTAATTAGATTGGTCCTGTGAGCAACAGTTGCTTATCTAAGAATGTGTTTGACAGGCTGAGCCATAAATAAGAAGCTGTAAGTGAATATAAGGAGAAATCAAGACTTACCAAATAAAACCTAAGCTCATTTCCATGTTCTGCTAGTTAATAAATGCTGTAGGGCCATCCATTTTTCTCAATGTCTTTACATTAATCCTCCTTTATTTCATGTATCACTTTATTTTTTTTTTATCCCCAAACCAAAGCTTGACTCTAAAGTTCTTGTCCAGGAAAAAAAAAAAAATTAAAAATATCACCCCGGAGTTGGGTGTTGCTGGAGCAAAACTGTGAAAGCATCTTGCCTGTTGCAAGTTCTGCCTAAGCCAGGGACAAATAAGCTGTGAGGATGTACCTACCCCGTGTAATTTTGTACTTGGCAACAGCTCCTTGTAAGGATATGGCCATGTTTTACTCTGAATCACTGTAACAAACCTGGCTGTGTTTTACAGGAGGCAATACAGACTGGAGTCCTTATGCTAAATAAATCCAGCTAGAAGAGAACAACATTAGTATGAAACCCACACGCTGTTCCAGCTTTACTGGGAAGGCTGAGGGTCTCAGATGATTATGCCTCTTTACAGTATAGTATCTGAATTTTTAGCCAAATTCATGAAAATTGTGATTTGACTCAAAAGCTGCCTGTTCTGAGAGCTCCCAAGTCAGCTATCACTCCTTTTTTGGCATTTTAGCAGCATGTGCAGCCAACAAGACAGTTGCAATAAAGCCACGTTGTGCTTTCCTGACACAGGAGGGTTGTTTGGGTGCCCCACCAGCAGTGATGTCTGTGACAGCAGCAGGCACTGCTCTGGTACTGCCCTCTGGATGCTCAGTACATGTACAGAATGAACCCCACAGCAGGAGCTGTGCTAGTGTGGATTAATAAAGTGTTGGGCTCTCCTTGCATTTCCATGTGCTTCTTGTGGGACACAAAGCCTGTCACACCTGCTAAAGGGGTGTGACAGTGTGGGGTCACTGTGGGAGGGGAGTGGAGCTGAGGGAGGACTGGGGCTCTGAGCGTTTCTGACTGTGACAGAAAGCATTTACTAGGAAAGAAAATTAATCTCACTGTAGAAAAATCAAGATTGTATAGGGAAACCTCTTCCTTGCACGTTGTCCCAATAATCACAATCACAGTTCACTGGGATGTAACTTTAGACTACTTTAACCTTTTAACCAAAGGATCTAACAGATTCTGAAGAGAACAGGAAGGATCCATGAAGACTGGGAAAGAAAAATCCCTGATGAAACCAGAATTTCCAGGTAAGAGTGTTGACCTTGTCAAAGGATCTCAACCCCCGCTGGGAGATATATTGTCTTCTCTCCTTTTTGATTTTTAGTAGAGCCCAGAATGAACCAGATCCCTAATTCACTTGTTACATCAAAAGTCCAGTGTTAGGATAGATGGAGTATGAAATCATACAGAACCACCAATAGCTCCACATGATTTATCCTTTCCACATCTCATTCACTGTATGTGGGGAACCAAGGAGTGGGAAGAATCCGGATGTAGAGAGGTCAAGTTGTTCTTGTTCAGGGTCAGTCTGAAACAGTAACACAACAACAAATACACCAGCTCTGAGCAGCTCATGGCTGGCTGCAAACCAGTTCTGTTCCATGCAATTACTGATTGGTCTTGCTTGGATAAGAAAAAAGACAAGTTAAAACAAGAGGAAAGGGACAGATACTTCTCATAGCTGTGTGTGTTCTGCCTTCTAACACAGAGTGTAAGTCCTTAGGACAGGATCCCTTGTATAGTGGCTGTCATCACTATGGAAAATCACACCCCACAAATAAAGACAAATTTCTACACCACTGGTAAAGTCAAGGAGAATTTTACCTGTACTTCCAGACTGAAGTTTGGCCTATTAATTACTAACAATAAAACTAGTCCTTTCCCCCTTTTTGCTCATTTTTTTATCATTTTCCAGCATCTCACATCTTCTGAAATACTCCACAGAAATCACTAATGAGATGGAGAATGTTATTAGCTCCCAGCCTGCCAGAAGCATGGTGAGGAAACTGCAGGATCAGAATATCAGGGGATCTTCTGCCCTCTTCAGCGGGGCTTTCACTTCCTCTTTGCCTGCGGGAACTAATGCAGAAGCAAATGTCACTTGAACAGAAATAAAGTCCTGCCGTAACTGCAACAACAGCAGGCCAATTAGGGTAATTAGAGCATATTTGCTACACTTAATAAATATTCATTCATTATCCCTGTAGCCCTTGTGACAGGAGTCGAAGAGCCTTGTGCATCTCCAGAGTCAGGCAGGGCACACAAACACGTGTAAGTGTGTCAGGGAGAGGGCTCAGCTCCTCCTTTGTCAGGTACCCTCATTAACAATGCACCTTTGTGGCCATTCCTAATTACAGTCATAATTTGATTCCTACATCCATAGTGGGTCTGGAAAAACAGGGCTGTAAACTACAGTACTACAGCCTGTAAACTACAGCCTGCTCGAGAAGGGGTGGTCGAAGGCAAGTACTTCCCAGCCATCATCTGGAGATGGGAATTTTTCAAAAAACACAGCCATTTGTTTCCAAAACTAGACAGTTCATTTTTCAGTTCCCATTCATGAAAGTGAAGTGGTCAGCAAGATAATAATGTTTATCTTTCTGTTAAAGATAACATAATTTATATGGTGCCCACCTCAGAAACAAAGTGCTGGGGACTGGCATAAATTTCTATAGTTAATCATATAGAGAAATGAAGTTTTGACACAATTGCTGAATGATAAATTGAAGTAATGCTCTCATTCTCATTAGTGATGCACCCCAAGTCACAACGAAGCTGAGCGATATCATCTGTAACTTTTACAGGGATGGCAACTTCCAGGTCAGTCAAAGAAAAGATGACTCAGTTTCACTCATAAATAAAAGAACATTTTGGGAAATCAATAAATACCATCCTCAGGCAGACCACATCCAACACGGTGGAGTTGCAGGTGTCTTTAATTTGGGAGAGCAATAGTTCTGAGGGCAACTTGAATGGGGAAGGTTAAGGCTGCAAAGCATCACATGGCACAGTGGGTGAAATTATCTTAGGTGAGAGCAGAGAGCACAAATTCAACAAGGGATCACAGGATGAAAGCAAAAATAATTTGATGGGAATGGGAAAGCAGCATCAGCAACCACAGCGTGAGGCAAGGCTGGATCCTCATCCCACCATGGAGGTTCTAGAACCCCTGAAATTGCACTAAGAAAACATTCCTTTGGGTGGGATCTGTGGAAACCCACCTGTGCATTTTCCCCTGCTCTTGCTCTCCACTGACAGCAGGAGCTCTGGCCCACAGCTAAAGTACTGCGAGCACTTGTACAGCCCCACGAGAATTCAGGGGGAATTTCTTCCTAGAAGGGGTGGTCAGGCATTGGAAGAGGCTGCCCAGGGAGGTTTGGAGTCTCCATCCCTGGAGGTGTCCAAGGAACGACTGGATGTGGCACTCAGTGCTCTGAGCTGGGGGACAAGGTGGGGATCGGGCACAGCTTGGACTCCAAGGTCTGGGAGGGCTTTTCCAACCTCAGTGATTCTGGGATTCTGTGATGAGATATGCTTAAATTTTTGCATATCACTGACAGGGAAAGCCACAGGGCAAGCATTCCATGTAAATCCGACTCCCGTTATTTGCTGACCAGGAAAGGGACAGCACTCCAAATGCAGGCCTGGCCCCAGAGGCTGCTCAGTGGTGGGAGAGTAAAAAAATCACTGAGAACACCATAAATCCAAAGTGTGAGTCAGTGTTTGGGGAAGAAAACGGGCTTTCCTCCGTGCCTGATCCCAGGATCTTACATTGCCATCTATGGGCCGCTCCAGGCAGCTCCCGCTGATTCCCGGTCCTGGAGCTCCCACCTGCAGCAGTCGACATGAAAAAAGGAGCTATAAAACATTTTGGGACATTCTTTTTAAAATATAGAGGAAAATATTCGATGCATTGCACACGTGGCCTGTCATTTCCAGGGCAGGCTGGTGGATCTGCAGGGATACAAGGACGAGGATACACCATCACCAGAGCTTCCTGGGAAGTGTGAAGGACATACTGACACTACATGAACACTCATAAAAATATTTATGCAGCAGTTCTTTGGCTGGAATATTGGCCAGTGACTTTTTTTTCAAAAGGCTAATGCAACCTGATCTGACTAAAATTAACAAACTTCAAGGTCACAGGAGGCAATTTAAACACCTCCATCTCTGGTACAGGAGCAGCTTGGGAAGGAAGCAGTTATTGTTTTTTGTGCAAAAGAAATTACAGAATCTACAGGAAAGTCATCTAATTGAAGATGAAAAAGCATCTACAGTGTTTTAATTAGTTCAAATCATTGTCACACTTGTTACCTCCCACTACTACAATAATGAAATGAAACTGAGAGCAGAGTTTAAAAAACATGTTTGAAGTGGACAATATGCAAGTCCTGGAAATGACTTTTATAGATTCTGCCTAACAAGGGTCTGTCACAGCATCTGAACCCACCTGTGCTCCAGCTGTGCACATACATACCTGTACATAAAAATACACATAAAAAACCCCCCAAGTTTAAACACTTTATTATTTTAAGAATTTCAAACCCTTACCTAGTCAAGTTAGAGGTCTGTTTCCCAAAATAAGAACTTTTAGCAGGGCCTGTAGCAATGGGACAAGGGGTAGTGGATTTAAACTACAAGAGGGTAGGTTCAGAGTAACTGTAGGGAAGACTTTTATTACAATAAGGGTGGTGAGGCCCTGGCACAGGTTTCCCAGAGCAGCTGTGGCTGCCCCATCCCTGGAAGTGTTCAAGGCCAGGCTGGATAAACTTGGAGCAACCTGGGATAGTAGAAGCTGTCCCTGCCCATGGCAGGTGTTTGGAGCAAATGATCTTAAAAGGTCTCTTCCAACCCAAATCATCCTGTGATTCCATGACCCCTTTCACCACAGGTGAATACCCCTTTGCCTAAGAGAGTACATTTCCCAGTCAAATATCTACAGAGCCATTTTAAATTGGAAATAACCTTTCTTTGCAAGCAGGGATTTGGTCTCTTAGCAACAGCATGAACACCTCGTGAACCAAACTACGGCTTCCTGGCACAGCAGGGCCTCGTGCCATGGGCATGGAGAAGTCACAAGAACACCCAGCTGCTGATTCCTTCCTTCAGTGGCTGATGGCAAAGGGGCAGGGCAGCAAATCCCACAGTGAGCTCCCCCAGCAAGGCCCCAGTGGAGGTTGGCAGCTGGACCATGGACAGTGTGTTCCAGCCTGGATTGCTCTGCCTAAGCCATGTTTCCCAGATGTTGGTTCTGGCTAAAGCTGCAGCCCGACTCTGGCTTTCAACAAACACCATCATTTTAAGTAGCCCTAATGCAGACCAGGAATAGCTTCTTCTCTGGCTGGGAAACTTGTACCACAGCAGGACTGGACTGAACTGTTATCACCGTGCTTTTCTGATAAGATTCAGATGACAGCCATCATTTTGGAGGGAAGCTGTTTTTTGTTCTTAGCATGAGCATGAAATATTAGAATTGCAAGCACTTCACAATAAAAAGAACAAGAGGTCAGAGCAGCACCATCACACAGATGTATTTCGGTTGGCTTTGACTATCAGCTGAATCAGTCACCTAAAATATATTGTGAAGAAAAGATCAAATGAACCTGTTCAATGATAAAAGACTAGAGAATAGGCAAAGAGGGCATTTTCCCTTCTCTTTGCTGCTGTATGGCACAATAGAGATTAGAATGGACTTGTGCTCTAAATGACCAAGCTTTTGTTGTTGCAATACCCCCCTGCCTTGTCCAAGTCACATAACCCATGAATCTGAGCTCTTAGAACTGTTCTAGAACAACATGCTCATTAAATTGCTTCCTTGGATTCTGGTCACTGGGGACGCAGTGGGCACACAGCAGAGACTGGGGAAAGAGTGACTTGCACAGGAGTGCAGCCAAAACTTAGCAGAAACTCTGCATTTCTTCTGTCTTTTGCCTTGTTTGTGAAACCATTGCCCTTCTGGAAAGCTGAGTTACTGGAGGAGAAAGCTCTGGGAAATCTGTCTCCTTCCTAACCAGAGCTCTAATCAAGTACTGCTTTTCCTTCACTGTATTTATTTCCCCACCAAGATCCTGAAGCTGCAGTGTGAGGTAAGGGGTTGATATATTTAACCAAGTAACACAACCTACAGAAAGTTAATACCACAAGCCAATTCATGTGTGTGTTCTCCTGCCATTCACATGGCTAATTGTGCTCCAAACTTTGCTGCCCTAATAGGTGTTAATATTCATCTCCATTTAATTCTATTTCCCTGGTCTTCTTGCAAAAAAGCTGTAAAAAACCAGCTCTTTCTAAGCTTGAATTGCCTCTCTCAGCCTGGGGAATGCTGTGGTTTATTAACTTGCAGTGCCACCTAGCACACAGCCTTCACATTATTTTTTCTGTAGTTTCACAGAGCTCCAAGTTTTCTTTTAAAAAAAAAAAAAAAGACAACCTTGTGCTTGGAGTATTTTAAGTATCTAGTGCAAAGTTTTGTTTTGAACAGCTAAAATTTTATTAGAAATTATGCTTTCTAATAGGATATTAATAATAATAAAGATGCCCACATACCTAAAATTCTGGTGTGTGAACTCTGAGGACTAGTTTTGGCTACATCCCTTATATAGTTGTCTACAAATAGTTCTATTAACTGTTACAGGATTTTTTTTTTAAAATCCTACACTTTGATAGCAGGTCAGTGATGAATTTATTGGGGTTTTGAGATAACAGAGATTCCTGCCAGGTTATCAAGGCACATTAGTACAGTGTCTGCAGACATGTTTTAGACTTGACCAGCTCCATTTGCTTTGCCTTTAAATACCACCCATGGCCCAGGAATGAACAAGATTAGAAAGGAACTCTGCAGCCATCCCAGAGAGTGACATGTGGGAGACATTAAAAGGCAGCAGTTCAGTCCAAATGCTGCAGCCACTGTGGATCCCTCCAAACCCTGAGGTGGGAGCTGTTCCTGTGCCAAATCCTAGGAAGGCATTTAAAGAGAATAAAACCAAGCAGGCAAAAGGCAACCTTGGGACATCGAGGGAAGGACAAGCAGATAAACCCCCTGTGCTGCCCGACCTTCTCCCTCCTGGTAACACACCCCAGAGCAGCCACATCAGAGCTCCTTGGCCAAAGCACCTTCTCTTCACTCACAGTGGCAACACCCACCAAGATTTCGACAGGACTTTGGCAGCATTACAAAATCATAAAGTTTTATTGCATCTCTTAGAATTTCTAAGTAGAGTTTCTCTAACAGTAGAGAAACCAGCAGGTGTTTTATAGAGCTCAAGAATTAAAGCACGTCAAAATAAAAGATAAGTTTGCAGTAATAAGAATGGTTTGGTGCTTAGATATGATTTTATGATCTTTGATTTTTCAGCTTATCTTCACAGAGCCCAGCACTGCTGAGGACTGTATTTACAGGATGACCTGTGTGTCAGTTCAGCAAGCCATGGGGAAAAATAAAATAAAATAAAATAAAATAAAATCCCTAGCATGTAAAGAGTGAAATTTGACAAGCACTATGGGCCTAGCTTTATCTGAGAGGCATGGAAGATGTTTCCATATTTGCTGAGGATTTGCTATCCTAAGTCAAGGAAGAGAATTTTTTTTTCCAAAGAAACCTACATTTTGCATACTCCCTTGAGAGCAGAACTGAGCCACCAGTTCTTTCCCTTCTCTGTAAAATACTCTCCTTTATATTGTCTGGCCCAATGAGTTCTGTACAGAACTTTCCTTATGTAAAAAGCAGAGATGCAGTTCAGATGCTGCACTCCTGTAAGAGCTTTGGACATCAGTCCCTGTGGAATGGCAGGAATGGTCTTCCCAAAAAGCCATTTTAATAGAAAAGATCCTTGAAAGTTTGTCTCTCATCAGCCTGAACTGATGCATTTTCTTTTTTTTTTTTTTTTTTGCCAGTTCTGATGTCAGTCTGGTTTGGGCCCATTTTCATTCATCCTTATCACTGTGTTTCCACAGGATTCTCCAGAACCTTCAGGTGTTGACTCTTTTCCATAAATCACAAAGACTCACGGTCTGGTTTCCCGCTTGAAAATGCACTTCAAGAAACTGAGGTTTAAATTTGCTACAAAATATCCTCCTCCTTCTGTCCCAGAATTTGCAAACACCTGCTGCTAAATGTTTAACCAGAGTGACAGAATATCCTGAGTTGGAAGGGACCCTCAAGGCGGCGAGTCCAACTCCTGCTTGATTGATAGTTTAATGAGTCCTGGGAAGGGATGAGAACACCAGCAGAGAATGTGACGTTTCAGGACAACACACTGGCAAAACAAGTTGTAACAAGGGAAAAGACTTCACACCACCCAGATTTAGAATCCAAGTCTTTCCCTTCTCTCCAGATCCTTGGGTTCACCTTCCTTGGAATAACTGGAAAGGAGCCCCTTTTTCAGGGCAGATGGGTGTGTGACATACCTCCTACTGTGGGTATTTCAGAATTACTGCTACTGCTGCCTTTAGTGTTCCAGTTTCTCCTTGACATCACAGCAAAGACAGAAAAATGAAAACACAGGTCAGGCATTTCAAACAAGTCCCTCTGGTTTCCAGTTCCCAAAAGAGGCACCCACCAGGGCCCAAACACTCTGACTGAGCTGAGCCTCCACTGTCCATCTGAAAAGCACACACCAGAAACACTAAAACTTAGTTTATAAGTCATGTCATTCCACACTTTGATTGTTCTCCAAACTGTGAGATACAGCTCTGTTTATAAACTCACATCCCTGCTTCCTTCACAAGACTGTCATTGCCAGAACCACGGCATCTTATAAGGCAGAAGTGTGGCTGTTCTCAAATTTATTTTACTAAAATATGCCTTTTCAACTACTAATTACAATGGCACTATTATTTTTCTTTTTTTTTCCCCCAGTACAATGTGAAGATTAAGTCATGACAGGTGTTCTTTATCTCCTTGGGAAGTAAAGAAATCCATACTTTAATTAATATAAGGAGATAATTACTATGCTTAAGTGATGAGGCCTCAGACAGCTCTGTTGAGAAGTTATTTATTTCTCTTTCTTTTCACTCAGTTCAACTACAGATACTTCTCAGATGTGCAGAGCTCTCCATGACAGTGAGCAAATAAAACAAACAGGGAGATACAACTGCCAAACAGGGAGAAAACTGAGGAAATAGGTCTTTGATCTTGCCGAAGGAAGGATAAATATGTACTTTTCCTCTCCCCTCCCACTCCTTATCTCTCAACCTCTGAAATCTAGAAATGATAGAAGCATTTTCTATCTGTTTTACAAACTCCCTGGGGTCAGATTTACATCTTAGTAACAGTTAATCTCAGTTTCTCTATTCAAGTTGGAGAATCCACTTTTTTGCCGGCCCACAAGTGGGGATGGCTGGCTCTGGAAGTTCTTAGCAGAACCCCCTTGCTGTAGGTGCTGTTCTCTGCCAGAAATACACAAAGCTCCTACAGAGAACTGAAAGATGTTGACCACAATGGTCTCATCAGTGCTGCCTTGGCAATTCCCTGTGACAGATTAGTAGTGCCACAGATCAGCTAGAGATTAACAGTTTGGTGGTTTTTTTTAATTGCTTCATGCACTGTTTCCATCTGTAAAGGAGTTTGGAGATTGAGTAAAAACATGATTCCTAAGCTTTGTCATTTTCAGGTTACAATTAGTAATTAGGAGCCACTGTCAATCATTACATGCACAATTCAGTAGTTATACCAAGTTTTTACTATTAAATCATAACCAAGAAACACATTTCTTTCCATTCCCATGGACAGATTCACATCTTTGTAAAAATAATCAGACATCTAGAAAAATACATATTGTTTTTGGTGAAAAAAAAGTAACACAAAAAAGCAACATGGTATTTCTATTTTTTCCATGTGATATAGTCATTACATAGAGAAGATGAAAACCCATGGAACCTACTCTGAAAACATGGGGTTTTTTTGCCCTAAATTTCTAATACTGAGGGAATGTTGGATCAATTTTAGTGGCCCAAGCCATGAGCCCCCCTTTAATATCCTTTGCTAACAGAGAACCAGATTCTTTGGCAAGCAGCTCCTGCAGGATTTTTACAGCCTTCTGGGAATCATTTCCCAATTTGCAAACAACATATACAGGAAGAGATACTTGGTCATTAGTTCTCTGCTTCTCTTCACAAATTCTTTTTTCTAAATACTCCAGCTGTTCTTCATCCTTCTCTTCCAGTTTGCTCAGCGGGATGTGGACAGCATGTTCCAGGCGGCAGATATCCACCTCCACCTGCGGGCGGACATCCAGCAGCACATGAGGGACTTTGTCATCCAGCACTTTCTTGTACTGCTCTACCGAGATCCTGTCCTTGCTGGGCAGCAGATGTAGAGTCCTACACTTGTCTGTGGCAGAAGAACCACAGAACGCCTCGTAATCCTGCAGGCAGGTGACGGTGGGGTTGTCCCCGCACACGGCACAGTCTGGTTTCTTTGGTCTCAGCTTGATGTTGCGAAACCTCCCTTCGAGGGCGTCGAACATGAGCATGAACCGGTTGAAGGAGGAGCCCATTCCCGAGGCGATCTTGAGCACTTCCAGTGCCTGGATGCAGCCGATGATGCCGGGCACGACCCCCAGCACGCCCCCATCGGCGCAGCTGGTCACGGTGTCGGGCGGGGGCGGCTCGGGGAACAGGCAGCGGTAGCAGGGCCCCCCGCGGTAGTTGTACACGACGAGCTGCCCCTCGAGGCGCAGGGCGCTGCCGGACACCAGCGGCTTCCCCGCCAGCACACACGCGTCGTTCACCAGGTACCGCGTGGGCGCGTTGTCGGAGCAGTCGGCGACAATGTCGTACTGTCGCACGAGGCTCAGCGCGGAGCGCGGGCTCAGCGCCCCGCAGTAGGGCACGTACTGCACCGCTGAGTTCAGCCGCCGCAGCGCCGCGGCCGCCGAGGCCGCCTTGGGCCGGCCCTGCCGCGCCTCCCCGTGCAGCCCCTGCCGCTGCAGGTTGCTGGTCTCCACCACGTCGTGGTCCAGCAGCCCCAGGCGGCCCACGCCCGCCGCGGCCAGGTACTGCGCCAGGGGACAGCCGAGCCCGCCGCAGCCCACCACGAGCACAGCGCTCCGCGCCAGGCGCAGCTGGCCGCGCACGCCGAGCTCGGGCAGCACCAGCTGCCGGCTGTACCGCGCGATCTCCGCCGCGCTCAGCGCCGCGCGGGG
>VYXB01007555.1:1205566-1216508 GCA_013397135.1 Pachyramphus minor
GGGCAGCGGGGCCGGGCGGGGTGAGCAGGGACAGCGGTGTCTGTAGGGCTGGGGATGCACGGCCGTGACACTGACACGGGGACGGCACAGGTCAGGAGGGCAGGAACATCGTCCGAACCCGGACTGTGCTTCAGAATCACAGAATCACAGAACCCAGTGATTGGAAAAGCCCTCCCAGACCTTGGAGTCCAACCTATGCCCGATCCCCACCTTGTCCCCCAGCCCAGAGCACTGAGTGCCACGTCCAGTGGTTCCTTGGACACCTCCTGGGATGGGCACTCCAAACCTCCCTGGGCAGCCTCTTCCAATGCCTGACCAACTTTTCCAGGGAGAAATTCCTCCTGATGTCCAACCTGAACCTCCCCTGGCACAGCTTGAGGCTGTTCCCTCTTGTCCTGTCCCTCACTCCTTGGGAGCAGAGCCCGACCCACCCACAGCACGGCTCTGACCCCACGAAACCACTTCTCTGGTCCTCAGCTTCCTGCCCTTCACAGGGATTTAGGGAGAGAAACGAGGTTTTCTGTTTGTTCATTGAAAACTAATTCTCATTTCAGTGGAATCGATTTTGAAATTATCATCATTGATGATGGAAGCCCAGATGGGACACAGGAAATTGCTGAGCAATTGCAAAAAATATATGGATCAGATAAAATTGTGAGTTGTGTGTAATTTTTTCCCATAAAAATGAAAAGTAAACTTTAAAATATTTTTATACCTTGAAAACAGCAACTTTTAAGGTGTCACTAAAATTAATTAAAAACTGTACTTCAAATAATATATGCGTCTTTTATATTTTCTGCAGCTTCTGAGACCCAGACCAAGAAAGCTGGGCCTGGGTAAGTCCTTATTAACTCTGATTTAGTAATACAAAAAAAATTGCTGTATACTTTGATTGATCTGGTGCATAAAAATCCAGAAAGAAATCATTGTAAAGTACCAAAGAGGAAATGTGTGTTTTCATCAAGTTGTTTGAAAGCAAACAAGGTTAAAAATGCACACATAAAAATCCCAGTGTGTTTATAAAACGTTTCCTACAACTTCATACCTGCTCCTTTCCCTCCCACCCTCATTCCCTGAGCACAGAATGAGGGTTTGAACTGTCAGTGATATTTGGAGCCTGAATCCTATTTTAGTTTTAGTGCCTGTAGTGCTTTTGTGAATGAGATTTCAGGTAGTGACCCACTTGTGCAGTCAAGTTTCTTTGTGCATTTCTGGTGCAGTGGTTCATATTTATAAAATCCAGGGCTGAAATCATAGGGAAAAGGAATAAGAATTTTCATGTTTCTCCACTAATATGTCATTTAAAAATAATTTAGGAGTTTTTACTTGATCGTTTTCTAGCAGAGGTTTCAGAAAATGAAGGGAAGACTGTGGCTGGACGATTGCACATGTTAAAGTAGTGAGGGAAATATTTCTGTGCTGTTTTCACCAGGCACTGCTTACATTCATGGAATGAAGCACGCCACTGGGAATTTCATTGTCATTATGGATGCTGACCTCTCTCACCATGTAAGTCTGTGTTTCGTGTACTGTGGGTTTAGCCTGTTAAAATTAAACTTTCATTGGTTGGTTTTATTTTACTCCCACCCTTTTGTCTTTTCTGATCTGTTTCCCTTCCCTTTCAGCCAAAATTTATTCCAGAGTTTATCAGGTAGGTGCCAATTATAGTATGAAAATGCAAATTGATCTTTATAAATTATTTATGAACTCCTGTGTGAAATTCTGTGCTATAGTGGGTAAAAGGTAATCATAAGATCCCCTGAAGTAGCTCTTTTTAAGAAAACAATTAACAAGTGTCTAAATAATGCTCATAAGCACCCTAACTACTGCTTTCCTCTCTTCTCTTTCTTATTTAAACATTTGTAAACTTCAGATTTTGTACTAAAAGAGTGATTGTTCTTACTTTGAAATTTGCACTTTGAAATATTTCTCCCGTTTTTCTGATAAAACCAATTGTTTATAGAAAGCAGAAAGAAGGCAATTTTGATATTGTATCTGGAACAAGATATAAAGGAAATGGAGGGGTATATGGCTGGGATTTGAGAAGAAAATTAATCAGGTTAGTGTTTTTCAGATATTTAGAGTTAAAACTGTTATTTATAAGCAATAATTCCAAACACTTCATCCACGTGAGCTGAACTGAGTCTTCAGTCAGCAGAACTGCTGTACCTGCTGGGCACTGCAAAATCACATTAAATACTACAAATGTGCACCACAGGCAAGTTGTATCCTTGTTTTGTCTTCCTAGAGAAGTTCAATAATTACTAATTATCTGCTTTTGAAAAACAAAATGTTGGGTTTTGTTTTGATTTGAAGATTCTATAATTTATTAATCAAATCTAGAATTGAAAACACACCAGAAATCTAATTTTTTTCATATTAAGCAATAAAAGTTTTGTTGGGGTTTTTTTTTTGGGGGGTGGTGTGTACTTGTTTTTTTAGAAATTCTGCTTGATCTTTGGGAATTGTGTGCTGGGCAACTCTGACATTCACGTTTTCTTTCCCAGCCGTGGTGCCAATTTTCTGACTCAGGTTTTGCTGAGACCAGGAGCATCAGACCTCACAGGGAGTTTCAGGTATGGCTCTGGTTTGCAATTCATAAAGTTCATGGGAAATTAGGAAACTGCTGAACAAGGAGCTGCAGTAAGAACAGCCCTTCTTTACTGAGGGCTCTGAAATCAGTTTGGGAAGGGTGGAAGAAATAGTGGATTGGATTGCAAGAACTGCTGTTCCTGGGAACAGCAGTTGTTAAAGATTTTATTAATAGTCATGAGATGAGTGAGGGATTGTAGTTCAGATTCCCACACACTGCCTTGATTTCCAAATTTCAGGAATTGTGCTTCAGGTTTCATTTTCTTTGTAACTGTTTACAGGTTGTACAGAAAAGAAGTCTTACAGAAACTCATGGAGAAATGTGTTTCTAAAGGCTACGTCTTCCAGATGGAGATGATTGTTCGGGCCAGGCAGTTGGGATACACCATTGGAGAGGTACAGGACAAGTTTAATAAGGATCTTGTGCTTTTGTGTAAAGGGACACACAGATTACTGAATTTCTTGAGCTCCCAAGAAGCAGCCAAGATTTTCAAACTAATATAAAGAAATTACACATATAGAACTCTGTTTTCCCAGCTTTGCCAGGTGAACACTGGATCTGAATTTCCCTCATTCCCCTGACTGATAAGATTCTGAGATCCCTCCCTTTTCCTGTTGCCACTCCTTTAGCTGCACACAATTTTACAAGGTTCTTCAAAGGAGGGCACTATGCACTGTCCTATTAAGAAGTCATCTCCCAGCCAGGGTGAGACTGAGCTGTTCCGTGGTGGTGGGAGATTTGTGCTTCCTGGGGCACTGAATGGAACAAGGGAAGTGCTGGAGGTTGGTTTTAAGCCCCCAGGCTTAAAACACTGAGGCTGTTCTGACTGGTACACCATCCAGCCACTGAGTAATGCCTTGGGATCATCTTTAAAGGTGATAAGCCAAATAATTTTGTGCTCCTGAGGAAGAAGCGTGAAGCCACTGGGAAGAACTGACACGAAGGAAGCCAGTCTGGTGCTTGCCTTGTTCCCATGCCTGAAAATGCTGTGGTTCAAAGGCCATTCTTTTGTGTAGAGAATCTCTGATAATTTAGGTTTTGAACTTTAAAAATAGTTTTGCTTGTTTCAACAGGTTCCTATTTCATTTGTGGACCGTGTCTATGGAGAATCCAAACTGGGAGGCAATGAAATAGTCTCCTTCCTAAAGGGGCTCTTGACCTTGTTTGCCACAACGTGATAGTTTGTCCTAAATTCACTTTTTTAGTCAAATATTTTCTGACATCTGTGTAGTTTTTAATATGTAACAGCAGAAGCTTGATAATCTGTGTGGTGACCAGAAGACCTGCTAGAAGCTACCAGTTAAACAAACCACCAACAATAAACTAAATCCACTGTCTCCCCGAATGCTCCTTCCAAAAGAAATGAACTGTATGTTAAACTAAAAACTAATAAAGGCTAATGATTTTCTATTTTTGTAAAAACAATCAAGTCTTAATAAGGAACACAAAGCTCAATCTTTTGCAGTTGGAAATGAATCATTATTCAGCAGAAGCTAAAGATGATTTTGAAATAAAGACAAGCCAGGACAGAGAAAAAAAAACCCAATGAAATTTCTTATCTTTGTTCTGTGGTTTGTAGATATTCATTTAAATGAATGTCCTTTGAATTACTGTCCATTCTTTCCTCAGCACATGTGTCTTAAAGCAGCTACATGTTTCTACAGATGTGATAACACCTGGTGTAGTTTAAGAGTTAATACAGAGTACAGTGATTTGTTCCTAGACTGGAAAGAAGGAATATTCTTTGGATAAGAAAGAGAATTGTATGTGGAATAATTCTGTATGCTGTGTGTTGGTCCAGAAGCAGATGAGTCCCTTTTCTTAACTCCTTTAGGAACTAAATAGTTTTGGAGTCTGTACAACAGGAGCCTGGCACCTCACAAAGTTCAGGGTAACAGAAGACCTCAGTGAAGATATTTGAGATTTTTTTGTCTTATGTCAAATAACAATTTGCAATGTGAAGTCTGTATTTGCTCCAGATCCTGAGGAAGGAAACACAAACAGAGCAATACGAGTTTTTGTTTCATGGTTTGGTAGAGCCAGAACACAGAAATTATTAAGCCCTTGCAATCAAATGTGCATTGGGGAGGAAGGTGAAATTATTCTGATAATGGCTTTATGTATATGAAAAATTATGTCCTTTTTTGGGGGTCAGGGGAGGATATTTCTGTGGGTGCCTGTATCAGAAAATTAATGGTAGGAGAGGAGAAGCAACAAATGTCTTGAAAATGCTGCCTGTTTGGCTTGTGTTTGTCTGCATTCCTTTATACCAGATACAGTTGTTACTATTTGAAAAAGAAATTTAGAAAGTCTGTAGATAAATGATAAATTCATATTTCAGATAGTCTTTTATCACATTGATAAAAATAATTAAGGAAAACTTTAAAACAAAGGTTATTTCCTAGTGGACTGCTTTAGAGCTCTTCCTTTGTGCTTTAGTGGAGTTGTACAGATACAGTTTCTCCTTTTCTGACTATTCAGAGCAAAAGTTTCATATTTCATATGCTTAAAAATAATTAATAAAAAATGTAGCTGTAAGTTTTTGAGTCTTCATGTAACTGGATCACAGTGACTGAACCGTACATTTTGTGACATTTGCCTGTAATTTTTCCAAACATATATAATTTCATTTGGTGCAGACTAATCAGATCTAATAATATGTGCAGAGATATGTCTCTGGGTCCACAGGGCCACTGAATCTCCAATAAGAGGTTTCATCTATTTATGTTTCATTTGGAGGTTTCATGGCAACCCCCAATATTTTAAGTTGAAAACAGGTACAAAGTTTTTAATGCCTAAATAGTGAGGGTTTAGATGTTTATTTAAATTTATGTAATACTGATCATTTGCTAGAATGCAAATTGGGGAACAACAGCAGGAGGACGTGGAGCTGCTGGAGTGAGTCCAAAGGAGGCCACGGAGATGCTTCAAGGGCTGGAGCCCCTCTGCCCTGGAGCCAGGCTGGAGGAGATGGGGGGGTTCACATGGGGAAGAGAAAGCTCTGGGGAGACCTGAGAGCCCCTTCCAGGGCCTAAAGGGGCTCCAGGAGAGCTGCAGAGGGACTGGGGACAAGGGCACACAGTAATGGGAAAAGGGGGGTGGCTGACCACTAACAGAGGGCAGGGTGAGGTGATTTATTGGGAAGAAACTCTTGGCTGTGAGGGTGGGGAGGCCCTGGCACATGTTGCCCAGAAAAGCTGTGGCTGCCCCATCCCTGGAAGTGTCCAAGGCCAGGTTGGACGGGGCTTGGAGCAACCTGGGACAGTGGAAAGTGTCCCTGCCCATGGCAGGACATGGGATTAAATGAACTTTAGGGTTGCTTTCAACCCAAACCATTTCATGATTCTATGTTCCCTATTTCTTGTTCCCATTTTCCCTTTTCTGTGATTTTACAGACCCTGTTTATCCTCTCATCATACTCAGTCTTGTGTTTTTCATGTCCCCAGGGAAGCCACACTACACTTGCCATACTCCAAGTGTTAGTAGCGAACTGTAGTAGAACAGCAGTTCTATGATCTTTAGAGTTCAGGTGCTTAGAACTCCATACAATGTCTTCAATATTCATGTACTAGGGATTCATAAAGTGACATTTTAATTCTCAGTTCCTTTCTTAATACCATTGCAATTCCCTACTTGCCTTGTTTTGGCCACCACGAAACACTGACTTGACATTTACAGAGAGAATTTTTCATTTTATGTCCCTGGTTTTACAGTTCTACATAAATCAGCTTTTCTTAATTACATCCATATTCATTTCCTATGAAGGCACAAATACTTTGCTAATGCACTTTCTCTATTATACTTTCTTAGGAATCTGTGTCTGCAAGCACTCAATCATTTGGCAAGAGCAGGAGCTTTAATTGCTTCCTGGCTCAAATCAGTGTATATCAGGGATATATTTGGTCGGGCATGTTTAATGAAGGGGGGAAGAAGGTAACTCACATTTCAGTTTCCCCTGAGCAGATTTAGGTCCGTGATTCACAAGGCCAAGCAGTTCAATCCCTCTGACCCAGACCTTTGGGATCCTGAGGCTGGGACAAAACAGCTTCAGACACCCGAGGTTAATGTGCCCAACAGAATGTGAAACCAGGAGCAAAGCAAGATCCCTGCCTGTCTGGGTGAGGGTTTGTCTGATCTGAGGTTGCAGGCTTCTGTTTTGGTTCAGGTTCTCTGTGCAGTCTTTATGAGGCTCTAATCTGAGCCTGCAATAAAGATGTACCCAGCTGCCAACACAAACACAATAATCAAACATATTTTCCAGTGGACTGTGTAGAAATCCAACGACAAGGTTCCACAACCTTCTGCATATCAACAGTAAAAAATAACGGTGACTAATCAATAATATTTACTTAAGGGTCTATCAGGATTCCAAGTCTAAGCATGGATTGAAATCTTGGCACAGAGGAATGAAATGACAGATTGCCTGCTCAATTCAATACATGGGTGACTTCGGAGACAGATTTCAGGGGCTGGCATTCCAGAGCCGCAGGCAAATGGTAATATTGGGATCAGCAGGAACAGGGGATGTGCAGAGGAGAGGAATCCTTATCAAACTTTTCATTGTTCATGACATTACCTCCACTTGATGCTGCAGAAGACATGAGTAAACAAGGTAACTACTGGCAAAGCACAGAATTATGAGCATCCTCTCGTCCTCTGCCCCTGCCTCATTTTACCTTATTTCTCCAGACATTGTGACAATTTGAAACTTCCTTACAGACGGTGATTGTTACTGTTCAGGGGAAATACATTGAAACTGGAGAGACAAGACCAAATTGCAGCTTTTAATCCAAAATTAGATCTGAAAACTCAGCCCAAGAGAGGAATTTCAACAAAGCAGCAGAGGGCAAAGAGCACAAAATGGAGTGTTATCCCTGCAAGGGTAGTTGCACTGACTGTTCAACACAAACTGCTACCAATGGTGCATCATAATAAATAAACACCACCTTAACCACCTTGTGTTTGGCTCACAAACTTCTCTCCTGTTCTGACTTTCTGCAAACATGTCACATCCCAGTGGGTGAACCCAGACAAAACCACAGCTGAGAACTTGTTTCCTGGGAAGCTGAGGGTGGTTCTCTAACACAGCTCCTAAAATGCTGTGCTCTCAGGAAGGGGAAGATCTGAGCGCTAAAGGATGCTTGTGCTTTTGCTCCAGAACAGGAAAGATGTTGACTGAACTCCTGCAGTTACTGGGAATGCTTTAGGCTCTTTTGTCCCTCTAAGTCTGTGCTGGGGGATCCCCAGGAAGGAAACAGTCGGATTTACTTAGTACACGTGAAGTTCATGCCATGACTGCAGCGTGTTTGGAGAGCTCCCACTTCTAGCCCAGGTTCCATTCTGCCTGCCTTGCAATGAAGGCACATGGCAGCACTTCTGATGGGTGGATCCTATCAAAATAATGACATTTCTTATTGTATAGTGTAGGGGACGTGGAAAAGACAAGCTGCTTGGAAGTGATCAATGACGGAAAGACTGAAGTTTTGATGTTTTAATTCTAATCAGTCTCTCACTCAGTAAATCCTACCTGAATGCAGTGTTTCTGAAAGCACTGACAACATGTGAGACATCCACAGAAGTGTAGCTTGTCATGGCATCAGCCCCAAAGGAGAGGACACTTGACTGACCAGCTTCCACGAGAAATTGTTATTTATGACATATATTTCCTATTGGTCTGACTAAGGAACTTCCAAGTTATCCCAACGAACTAAGCAAATCTATCCTAAGTGTCTCTAATCACAGACATGCTCAATAGGAGTATTCTTTGAAAAAGCAAGGAGAAAAGGAGGGTACTCTGTGTCAAGGAATTGTTCTTCCCCACTTTTATCCAGATCCAGACTAAATTTGATTCCTTCCTTGTGACTTCTCCCAAAGCCAACTTGATGGAAGAAGGTTGGAGAATGCTGACAGATGATGAAGTGCCACAGCTCAGAAGGTGGGTGGCTTAGTGAGTCTTAAAGATCATTGTGAGACCTGTGATCTTAATGCTGATTAACTTACTTTATTTGTTACATAATTCATTACGTGTAAAGCCATCAAGAGTTGTCTTAATTATTTTGTATTTGAATAAAAAACAAGCATAATACTGCTCTTAAACTAGAACAATGATGAATCTGGGCACAATTTTGACCTGAATCAGCACCACACGTGCAATTAAACCTATTCAGCTTGGGAGTGCTAATTGTCTCCCCTCTGGTGTGAAGTGCTTAGACTCCTACAATGCTGTGATTTTACTGATTTTTCTAGTTTGAGAAACAATACCCACTTCTGTGATATAAAAAGTATAATAAAATCATTACTATCAACTTTTGCTTCATTTTGCTCACCTCATTCTGCACACACAGGAGAAAAAAGGAGAAAGTTCTCCTGCCTGGACTCCAATTGTTTGTGCTTGTGCTGTTGTATCCTTCGCACAGATCTTCATGTTGTGTTCAGTCCCTTAGGTATTTATCAAATATAATTTCTACTTCCAATTGCATTATCATGTTCCTCCAACCTTCAGACACTTCTGTTTTCTCAAATTCCACCCTTAGATTAGAAGGTCTGTGGGTTGTTTTCTGGAGTTGTTGTATTTTCTTTGTTTTAAGTGATGGCTCCAGAGTGGTCACTGGTAAAGCATAAATAAGAGTGTTGAAATAGGAAGGTGCTTAAGTTTGGGGTGGTGTGTTTTAGGCAGGAGCAAACTCGCTCAAGCAGCCATGAAGTTAAGAGTTTCTGAACGACTTCACGACACTTCAGAAATGTTTTCCAGCAAAGTATCTACTCTTGGAAGGCAAAACAATGTCATTACAGAAAAAACAAACCAGCTTTCCTTGCTTTCCTTCCCCCAGACGTAGTTCATACAAGTGTTGCAGAGGAACTTTGGAAGTACCTCAGTTCCAGGACCATTTTTAATGCCAAAGCACCGGCTTTGGTTTTGCAGGTAAGTTCTGTGTATTTCCACTTTTTTATTTACATTTCCATGTAGAACAAAGACTCCTTCAGTGACTTACTGACTCTTGTGACCACTGATGAGAAGATGCCATGGAAGCACCCAGTGAAATCCTGGTGTGACTTGCAGACAGTGACAAGCAGTGGATTTCTACATCCCACTGAATGAGGAAGTGTCAAAGCAGCCTCCCAGACACAATAACGTGTCACCAAATTCTTCATAAAAGCTATTTAAGTGAATTGTGATAAACAGCATGTACACACTGCTAGGACATCAGTCACTTGAAAACGCAGGAGATCCTTGAGTCATATGAGGTCTCAGTAATTGGTGACGAGTTTTCTCTACTTCTGCACTTCAGGCAATGCTTAAAACACGTGGACTTTCCTTTCTAGCATTGTAAGGCTGAGCTGCAGTGTGCCACTGAACCAGAAAGGATTTGAAAGGTGAGGATGGAAGGAATTGCACTTTACTTCATCCTCCAAGTGCTTGTGTCTTTCTGAAATAGCAAAAACCATCATTCCCTTTCACTTCTGAAGGGTTTTTTACTGTACTATAGAACTCAGCCTCGATTGCTGAAGAGGTCTTGAGCAGATGTGTCCTGATCTACAAGGAAGAGTTACATGTGGGGTCTTGTCCTGATCCAGATGTTCCTGCTCCAAAAAGTGAAGTCCAGTGTCTCTGCACAGGTGTGTGTTAGCACACATGCACAAGGCTCACAGGAACATCACACACATGCCTTTTGGGTGCTGCCTCGGCTTCAGGAAATCAACCCAAAGCATGGAGAATTTGGATTTCTGAGAGTGGCAGTGTGTAAATCACACATGTCCTCTGATGCCTCTCCGGATTCCCTGACCAAATCCACCACACTCTGGGGCACATTTGACAACGGGTGCCACTCACCTGACACCTCCTTCCCTCCCTCAGGCTGAGCCCAGCCTGTGGCCTCCCCAGGTCCAGCCCCAGCCCTCCCAGGATGGGTCAGGCTGGAAGGGCCCACAGTGGGTCACTGGTCCCACCTCCTGCTCCAGCAGGGCCATCCCAGAGCACCTGGCACAGGATTGTGTCCAGATGGTTCTGGAACATCCCCAGTGAGGAGACTCCACACCCTCTCTGGTGTCTGTTCAGTGCTGGGTCACTGCACAGGGAAGTTCTTCCTCATGTCCAGGTGGAACTTCCTGGGCATCAGGTCCTGCCCGTTCTTCGTGTCCCATTGCTGGGCCCCCCGAGCAGAGCCTGGTCAGTGTTCTGCCCCTCCCTGCAGGCACTGACAGACAGGGGTGGGGTTCCCTCTCAGGGTCTTCCCTCGAGGCTGCACAGCCCCAGCTCCCTCAGAGATGGCCCGGGCCCCTCACCGTCCTCACCGCCTCCACTGGGCGGGCACGGCGGGCGCGGGGCCGCCTCGAGGCCGGTGCGAGGGG
>VYXB01007562.1:0-14467 GCA_013397135.1 Pachyramphus minor
GTGCCAGGGGAGGTTTAGATAGAAGATTAAAAAAAATTTCTCCATGAAACAGCACTGGAACCAGCTTCCCAGGAAAGTGGTTGAGTCCCCTGCCCTGGAAGTATTTAAAAAATGAGTAGTCATGGCACTTAGTGACATGGTTTAGTGGTGGACTTGGCAGTTCTGGGTTAGACTCGATGATCTTAGAGGTCTTTTCCAACCCAAATAATTCTATGATTTTCTTAAGATTTTTATTGTGTCACATTCAACAATTGAATCTTTTAAAACAGTTTTTAAAAAATTTAAATTGGAGAGAAGGTAAAAATAATTTTGTTTTTACACATGCTATGTATTTGTTCTGTTATATGAAACTACCCTGTAAGGAGGTAGAAGGTGCAGATTTTTAACCAAGTGAAATGTCAAATAAAAATCTGGAAGCAGAACACAGGGAAAAAACATAATAATTACACTGGCTTTTTAGAAAGTGTTACCATTTTAATATGGCCAACTTCTGCAACTTTGCCATCATGTCAGGTGTCTAAAATAACTGGTCTCATGTTCAAAGGTATGCCAATCTTCAAGGTACTCATATATACATAAACATGCTGTAACTGGAACGATCACTTACCCGAACACAATGTGTCACAAAGGAATCAATGTAGTCCTTCGCCTGGTGATTATTATAAAGACAACATCTAAAAGAGAAATATCCATGCACATACATATTTTTATAAATGTCACCAATCTATATAGTACAAAATTAAAAAAGAAACAGCAACAGTTGCAGCAACAGCAACTGACTCCTTCATACATAATCACTAAGTACAAAATGAATATGTTTTTTGTGCATTTGTCCTTGCTCTTGTAACCAGAAATATTTTTTCAACAGAGATGTAAACCGATGCAAGTAAACTCAAGATCCACTTACTTTGGAGAAAGGACTGGAGGACTGACAAAAGACCTTAAAGCATCTTTCACCATGTCTTGCATTAGGTGAGTGCCAAACACCTTCTTATTATCAACTAGGAAAGTTGTCTGAAAAGTAAAATGTGTTTTTAGAAACCTATTTAAAGTTAAAACTAATGCACTAGGAATTACTTACAGAAAGCTCTTACAGCATATATTATATATAAGAAACTTGTAATATTCCGTCTAGGATTGAAATGGTTCAACTAGGTCCATGGTTACAGACACAGAAATGGAGACATATCGAGATCTGACACTTCTTTGATATTCCCAGGACACAAAAAACAGCTCCGCTACTTGCATAAGACAATGCATGCAAAATTATTTTATTTCTTCCACTTTGAAGAAGATAAATCAGACAGATATTTCTGAAGATCGGCATGAAATAGATTATGTGCCTTCTCTGGAAGCAGATAAAAATAAACCTTCAAACTACTGCAGTTTTTTCTACCCCAGGGGATACTACTGCTTTCATTGGTCATGTCTGATGCTCATTTAACTTCCCTGCACAAGTGCTGTGTCCCTTTCTTACAGCAGGACAACAGTCCCTGGTTCTCAGCAGTTGGAGATAAATCTCCGCACAAACACATGTAGCAGAAAGTCAAACACACATGCTGTGAACACATTCTACTTGCCTATAGTTATATTCTGCTGGCTCTATACATGGCTTAACAGGGATCAAATGTAAAGAAGTTCTGTCATCAAGGAACACCCTATTATAATCAAAACCTCTTATAAGGAATTATTTACTCAGAGTTGAGGAACGTCTAATGCACTTTTAAGGCAAGTAAAGCAGTGAGAAGAAAAGTAATAGCCTGTTCTGCACTAACCATCGGGTTTACTGTTTGTTCCAATAGAGGCTGTCTACACATTAAATTCTGTCCAAACAGGGTGATAAATACAAACACCGGCCCCAAACTGAGACAGCATACAGAAGACAGCACAAAAACGCGTGTACAGGCACAGCATTATGGCAGTGAAAAATATGAACACTTTCTGTTTTAAATTAGCATGTGGTAAAATGATCTAAGCAATAGTATTTAAAAATATTGTAAAAGATTAGATAAGCATCCATATACACAATCAGAGAACACTTTGTATTGGAAGGAACCTTAAAGATCATATAGTTCCAACTCTCCTGCCATGGGCAGGGACACCTTCCCAGCCCTGAACATAACTTCTTTAGACAACCTGTTCCAATGCTTCATCATCCTCACTACAAAGGATTCCTTCCATAATACCCAATACTTACATATCACCAGAAAATCCGTACCTATAATGAATGCCAAAGTATTTTATTCGAAGAATTAGATTAGGACTTGCCTGTAACAGGGATCTTGAAAGAACACATGGTGACTGCTCACTAAACTCACAGAAGAAGTCCTAATTTATATTTAGGAAAAAAAAAAAGGCAATTCAGGTTAATATGTCAATTTTTATATATATATATATAAACACACAGAGTGACATTTTTATACACACACACACACACATTTGCACCTCTTATAAACACGCATATGTAACTGTGCAGATACACTTATATTTTGTATAAAGGCACACATATAAACACAACATAGCTTATACAACTTGCAAGAAAGTGACTTTGAATAATTTGAACAGAAGAGATTATAAGATAAAATCCATTTTTTTGTGCAATTATTGTTATTTAACAGAACAAAAAGGTTTCTGAATTTTCAAATGCAACAACTGGAAAGATGATTATAGTACAGAAAAAAACACTGTGAGACCATTAAGATCTTGACATGACCAAACCAGGTATTGAACAAAACGTTTAACTGATACCAGATGCTTCATGCAAACACTGCTTTAATTAATTTAACAGGAAATAGGAAGACAAAGATTTTTGTTTGATCTATGAACTGATTTAACAATTCTCTCTTTTCTCAGTCAGTGAATACACAGATAGTAAAAAATATTTCAAGCATTCAAGTGTCTTCTCATAATTGTAGGCAGTAACTGAGAATCACTTATTCAGGAAAGAACATAAGCAGGTGCTTAACTTTATGCCCATCTAGGAAATTACATGCTTAAATAAACATGTATTAAGTGCTCTCCTGTGCTATAAGCACATACACAGAATATGCTTAATCAATCTGAAAAAATTAGGCATATAGCAAAGAATCATATTCTGGTGCCATAAATGCAACTCTTCAACCAAAGAAACTTGCTTGACCACTAACATGTCTAATTACTTCACAAATTACAGGAAAAGTGGGAAGTTTGAGAGGAGAAAAGGCCTTTGTCAAAAAAAGAAAAATATTAAATATCAGGAAAGACAGTAAACTTTGAAATTGTACACAATGAGAAACTCCAAATACATACATAGTGCTCAGTTTTCTCTCCAGTGAGCCACACCATGCATAGATGAAATGACTTTTTGCAAGTTAAATTTTCAGATCTTATATTTGGCAATAAATAAGAAATATTCATACTTACCAGTATACAGTGCAAATTAGTTAAGTTGACTACTTCACATACAGTTTTTATTCTGTCTATTAGTTTGGAAAAATAATTGACCATTTCTTCCCTTTTAATTATTTTTGCATATCGAGGAAAAGTTGGTGGCAGCAATCTCTGATTAACCAGGGGTTCGAAGCCCATCATAATAGGATGATCTAATGAAGAAGAAGGGGAGAGAAACAGAGAAAAGGTGCATAAAAGCTGTGTTTTCAGAACTTACTTCAATCTTGCAAGAATAACACAAATTATGCAATTGGCCAAAATGAAGTTTTTACCTGTGAGTTAAGTTCCAGAGAGTCTAATTACCCAATTAAGACAGTGATTACTATTAAAAAAACTTCCCAACCCTCCACACATACCTGTACAAACAGTGAGGTGCTGTTCCCTATTTTAAAATAACACATGCACTGATTTGAAGCACAATACACTTAATCAAAAGTTCACATTATCTCTGGCTAGGAATTGACAGTATTGCTTCCAGGAGAATCACCATTTAGTGAAATAAAATCAAAGAACGCAAACCTGTAACAACTTGTATAACGAGTGTTGTATTTGAAAGTAAACTGGTTTTAACTTCTTTTAAATACACCAAGATATTTACATTTATGAGGAGACCATATTTAAGAAAGGAAAAAATGGTATAATTTGATACATACCTCCTTTAGTGGTATCATTCTGTGCCTGCATACCATGATGTAAGGAATTGTGGATAGCAGAAAGCAAGTCAGCTGCCTGAGTCATTAGTTTCTGAGCTTCTGCAACTGCACTCATCTGAAAGGCAGGAAACAATTATTCCCATTACGAACCAACATATTTTGACCATATAATTAATGCTAGTATAAGAAAAAAGAATATTAAGGTTCTGTTGTTCCTATACAACCGATTCTGAACAAGAAATTCAACATTTTTGTGCAAAAACATTCTTTCTATTTTACGTATCTATACATACATTCAATAATGTATAAACCTTTACAATAATTACAACTGGAAGTCTTGTATACACTATGTGCGAGACTACTATTTGGGAGCACGTGATTCTATCCCTTTGCCTTAAACATGAAGTTCCTTCCCCTTTCAGCAATTGAGAAATCATATATTGAAAAAAACAGGCAAATTTCATGGAATGCTAATACAACTCCTCCTCTCAGACCAAAGCTGTACAAACAGAAATTCAGTATTGCATGCAAGGAAAAGCTAACAGTTCTTTAGAGATGGGCAAAACACTGTCCAATGTCAGGTAACTCCACAGGAGGAGACTGAAATCAAGCAAGAAAAGTTTTGCTGATGTGTGTGAAAAGCATAATTTGAAATCCATAAATATTTTAAGTGTTTTATAATGAATACTCTGTCTCTTTCTGCAAGGTCATAATAATGTCAGCTACTAGCCTTCCCTGTGTTTGAACAAAAACTGAATGTTTGCCCCTTTTCAACACTTCACCTGCACCCACATCAATTCTAATCTCCTCAATCTAGAGAATAATTGCCTGATCTTCATGAAAATGAGTATTTCACAAGATCACAATGTGAACACAGAAACACCAAATGAACATACCTCCTTTTTTGTAAATGCTATTAGAACAGTCAGCAGTATCCGGGTAAACTTGACTCTGCTGAACACAGCTAAACATTGTTGATGCTGTAATAAAATTATATTGTGAATTACTAAGCAATAGGCATTAAATCACAGAATCATGGAATACACTGAATTGAAAGCGACCCACAAGGATCATCCAGCCCAACTCCTGGCCCTGCACAGGACCACCCCAAGAATCACACCATGTGTCTGAATGTTTTATAAATGCTTCTTGAACTCTGTCAGGCTTGGTGCTGTGACATCCCTAAGGAGCTTGTGGCAGTACCCAACTACCCTCTGCATGAAAAGTTGTTTCCTAATATCCAGCCAAAACTTCCCTGACCCAGCTTCAGGGCATTCCCTCAGGTCCTGTCACTGACCACCACAGAGATCAGTGCCTGCCCCTCCTCTTCCCCTCATGAGGAAGTTGTGACTGCAATGAGGTGTCCCCTCAGTCTCCTCTTCTCCAGATCGAACAGACCAAGTGACCTCAGCCACTCCTCACATGGCTTCTCCTCAGGGCCCTTCACCATTTTCACTGCCCTCCTTTCTAAGAGCTTTGTAACCTTCATATATTGTGGCACACAAAACTGCCCACAGGACTCCTACTCTCCTTGCACAAACTGTAACACAAACTGCCTGAGCACGCCCTGGCTAATGTGCCCTGCTCTGTTTGCATTACACTCCCCAAGCTGCTTTTTATATGCATGGGTGTGGTTATACCACACTTAGATCTCCTATTTACATCCAAGAAATCCAGGGGAAAAAGCAAACAATTCATTACTTCAAGTTCAACTTCTGGGTCTCTCTCTTCTCCTTGTCGACTTCGAGTGCTCTAGAAGGTAAAGAAATGTCAAATAATTTATCAAAAATTGCAAAGGGAAGCTACTGATAAAATTCCTTTACCCTCTCTAGAACATCCATCTGTTAAATAAGCCAAAAATCAATTCTCAAGTTCAAAACAACAGTAATGAGATGTATCTTAGTAAACTCTGCAAATAAGCAAGGAAAGTGCATGAACATTTTATAGTGTAAACTGTGGTAAAGGAAAATTACATAACTTCTTTAACATTACATAATATATCTGCCTAGAACCCAGAAGTTAAATTCATACTTTCTGTGCCCCAGCCCAGTGTTATCTTCTCCATCACGATTCCACCTTCTACTAGTGAAGCAACTACTAAAGAGTATAGAAAAGTCTGAGGACTTCACCATCTTTAACTATAAAGTCAACCTAAAAGCATGTAACACAAACTATTATGGCAGTTCTTCAAAACCCCCACCATTTAATGACACAAACTTCCTACATTCCTCATAATCCAACTGCCTTTCCCAAATCTATGTTAAGTACACCTGAAATATAACTGACAAGGCAAATGTGAAAACAATACCTTCACTCGTCTTTGCATGTCCTCTTCTACATCTTTCAGCATACCTGAAAAAAGTCACAGAACAATTAAGAGCTGAGAAGCACTCCAAGGCACACCTACATCACTCAGAGGAAAAAAGTTTTGAGGGTAAAGTCAAGTTTTGGAGTGCTTTACATTGCCAGAGACCACACAAAAAAATATTCTTGTAGGAATGGTAGGGATGTTGTGCAACAATAGAAAAATCAGAGTATAGACCAAGTGATTCAAAGCTAAAGTGTTCACAAACTTCTCAAAAATAAATCAATAGAAAGCTAACGTAGATACAAAAAAATAGTGCATCAAAAGACTAACATACATACTTATGTACCTAATCACATATGTATTCACAGCTGTAGAACCACTAGATTGCATTTTAATCTAAAGCAACCTGTTTTGACAAAAACAAATTGTAAGGCAAAAAACCCAGAATTTAAGCAAGTGTACTTCACAGTCATCTGTATCCATCTCATGATGAGCTCACGCCCAGTCACTTTGTCATTCTATCTAAAAGCACTTCTTTTTTTCTCATAACAACTAGACAGCTGAACCTTTTCTTCAAGGAAAAATAATTTGATCTCTTTTTACCAAGTCAGCAATTTCCACACGACTAATAAAAAAACTTCACAGTTGAGACTCATACCAATATCAGGTGTGGCTGAAAGTAACCAGCTGCCCAAAAGAGAAAGTGACTGATGGGCTGATACACAGAAAGCACAAACTGTACCTGTAACTCTCAGATCTGTCACACTGTTGGCCATTTTAAATCCATAAGTCATTGACTGAAAATCTTCCTAAAAAAAAAAATAATCAAGGAAAATACATAGTGAAATAGAAGAAGTTATAGCTACATTATCAGGTTAGGATTTAGGATTTTCTTTTTGTTTGTTTTAGTTTTTGGTGGGTTTCCTTCTTGGGTTTTGGATCTTTTTGTTGGTTTTTCTTTTTTTGGGGAGGTGGGTGGGTATGTGCACAGGGTGTGTTTTTGTTTAACTCCATCAAGTATAAACGTCCAGTTTTATTCTACGCAGTTGAATACACTCAGTGGCTTGGGAGACTTTCTTGCCCAAATCCAGCTTGATGTAATTATTCTCTGCATAAATCCTTAATACCCATATACCTTTCATATTTTCATCAAGTGACACCCTACCAGAATGTTTACATATTTAACCACAGGAGATACTAAAACACATACCTCCTCAAAAACAGCTGCTTTGTTAACCTTTTCTCTGGCAATATCACAGATTTTTAGGATCCCAAGAGCAAAAGCCTTCATAGCAGGATCTTCTATGAAGTCTGGATTATGAATATAAAGGCAAGTGAATACCGTCTGTGCCAAGGAATGTCCTTCTAACCATGTTATCTAGAGAAAAGAAAATTAAATGTTTTACTCCTGACACTCAAGTCCTCATTTTTATAGATCCATTCTGTTTTCATCTTACTGTGCTTCAAAGACTCATTAAGGAACTCCTTACCATGGCAACCTTCCATCTACCAAAAAAGGGCAAGTGAAGGTGTTTCAACCTTTATCCATCTGCTAGCTGTGGCAGATAACAAGTTATTAAAGGCTACAACCAGCCTAAAATTCTAGTGTTGGATACACCTCTTCTATAAAGTTCAGTTGTAATCTCTGTGACCTCTTAACATTAAGTTAAGAGACCATCAGATTTACAAGCTTTTTCTACACAAATACTGAATGAAAAAATGCAAGTGGTTATGAAACAACTCATTAATATTCTGCATGTTCTTTCTCTTCTGTGACTTAGAGCTTCCTTCACAATCCCCTCTCTCTACTTTCACATTGCTTTAAGCTACAGGGAACGCTTCAGGAATCTAAACTTAAGTTTAAATTTCTAAAGTAGGACTATATTTTTAATATGACCACTGTCCCTTTTCAAAAAAGTGCACTTTGGGGGCCAGGGGCAGAAGACAAATTACATTACACTGTATCAGATATATAGTCACTAACTGATTTGACTAAACTGACTCGAAATGTTTTAAAAAAAAAAGTTATTGATGTAATTTTAAAGAGTAACTGAAAATTAGTATCATTTACTGAGGTAATCAAAGCATATACATAGGGAAAAAAATCACAATTCGCAAATAAGTGATACTTTACTTATTTTTTCTAAATGGATTTATTTTCTTTCTTCAAAATGCCCCTGTAAGCTCACTCAATTATCGCTGTACAGAAAGGAGCAACAGAGTGCTACAAGTTACAGGACACTCAGTTTCCAACATAGTCATATATTAAAACACAGCAGGCAATCAGATAACACATATTCATAAAACCAGAAACTATAAAACCTTTTTTAAATCACTAAAAGTTATTCATATTTTCTATAGTAAAACAACAAGAAATCAATATTATGCTTTTATAATAGCCAATGCAAATAACTAAGCGGAAATTAAAATACAATGCATGTATTTTCTAAGCCAAACCATCTAACTTGAAGAACAGAGAAATGCTTACCAAACAACAAAAACACGTATCCATTATTCCTACCAGCTCAGGTGAAGTGAGATCCTTTATTTTAATGGTGCCATCCTTAAAAAAAAAGAATAAAACCCTAAACACTATGGAAGCATATAGGTAAAATACAACTTATTTGTACCACCAAAAATTAAAATTTGCTTAAGACTTCAGAGTAATTGTATGTCACTAGCTTTACTGATCAGCTTCACAATCTGTCTCAAACTCTGAAAAACTCTGTCTTCCCATAATTGTGTTAAACACTGAACAAACATAAAGCTACTCAGAGAGAATGCTTAAGTATGATTCCTGACTTATGAACAGACAATAGAAGTTTAAAAACAGTTAACTGTCAACACTAAAATCACAAAACAGTACATATAATCATATTAAAGATTGAATAAGGGATAATATGCAGGACCAATTCTTTGAAAACTGCTTTTTAAACTGCAGATACTTGTACAGTTTTACTGTCAGGACCAAAACGACTGCAGCTCTACTCTGACTATTTTATTTGTCCAATGTATGCAATCCTGCATACATTCTAAGTTCTCTTAGTCCATTTGAAACAAAATCCACCATAAAAAAAACTTTTGCCACTGAGAGCATTTTTTTCCCCAAAATAACAGAAAGTCTTTTAATCTTCCTTAAACCAGTTTACCTTGATCATAAATCAAAAGTTAATCATTACTGTGACTGTTGTCAAATTAGCCAGCTTGTGTTCAATGCTAATAAACTGATATTATCATGAAGTGTTAATTTCTGGCTTTTGTAAGGAAGTTGGCTTCTATTCAGGCTACATAGGGGCTAACAAATACACCTTCATAGAAAAGACACATTTAGGGAAAGCACAGGATGACTTGCAAAAACATTTCTAAAATATATTTACTTGAGGTATCAATACACAACAATTTCACAATACTTTTCACTGAAGAGTTAGCATCATTGCGATAATGCAGGAAACAAAATTAAAAAAAAAGAAAAAGTAAACATCACATGCTGTTTCTTACTTTTCTTTTTACCTAAAATTAAAAAAAAAATTGAAAACATTATTTATGCTGAATTGTGCTTAATTGTAATTTGATAAAACTGTATTATATTTTTAGAGACACTGTAGGCAAAACCAGGAAATTCAAACGAACCTTAATAGCTTGCTCAAAGTTAAGAACCTTTCTGTTAACTTGGTTTCCAATCATACCAGCATCCATCTTGGGATCCATCATTTCGATGGCAGACATGGCTTCAAAGAGACCAAAACTAAGAACACAGATTAAAAAAAACACAATGCTGAATGTAACTGTTTTATACAAAACAGTCTTCACAAACTCATGTAAAAGCATATGATGACACCATATTCTGACCACAGACAACAAGGTATGTGAACTTTAGCACTGATCTTCAGAGATCATGGTTTTCAGATCCTCACAAGATGAGGATCTCTCAACAAGTTAGTAGGAAAACAGACAGCTGAGAGTAGAAGAAAATTATTAGCCTTTCTTTAAAGCTGAAAAACAGTCCTGAGCTAAATATCCTATTACTACAGCTATGCATACTTTTTTCTGTACACCTCATAATGATAGCACCTTTTTAAAGATCACCTAATATAATAAACTAGTATTAACTTAACAAGCTGTTCTTTATTACACCACATCCAAAAATTCAAGTAAGATACGTACCCCACAAACTAACAACAATATGTACCTGACACAGGCTAATATATTCAGCAGTATATTGAACTTGCAGTCAGGCCATAGAAGCCTGCAGAAGAACCACACCAAACAAAGACAACTATAGAACAAGGGATACAGTGCCTTGCTTCTGGTACACATAACATTCATCGGAACTGCTGCACCAGTCTTTATAATATAAAAAGGTTATTGCATGTGGTACACTTAAATTCTAAAAAGTGTATTTGCTCTGAAATGCTCTTATGTATAAAACTAAACCTGAAAATGTGCTTTGATTCTACAGAGCATGATGACATCCTTGCACACATTTTTGAACAGGTTTTGATTTAATAAGGTGCTTCTCTTTTCTGAGCTATTAGTCTCAAATAAGCACTTTTTGCTTTATGCAAGTGAACAGATTTGTGTGGCTAAACAATTTAATCTTTAAAATGTATTCTTTAATGAAATCACCAAGCCTTTCGCACATGCTTTTTTTTGAAATACACTTTTTCTCAATCTGTGAAGTTCTCACTTTCTATTTTAGCATATTATTTAAGTTACATTAAAGCATGTGGATTGTTTACACTAAACTTCATAATGACATTTGAGGCAACCAAATTTTAAGTCCTAAAGTCTTTCTGGCATTTTTTTAATAAAATCATATCCACATAAAATAGTTCAGTAGGTTCAGTAGTGTCATCACCACTGATCATAAGATGTGCTACGAACTTCTTAAATATATTGATTCACTGAAAATGTAATGTTATACTGACACCATAAGAATTGTTCAGCATTCATACATGTGTAGCTTATACATCCTGCTGAGGATAAATGATACTCTGAATACAATTATTTTATTTAAAGTAAAACTTTAAAAAAGCTTAGTTATCAGGAAATACTAACATACTTGAACTGATCCTACCTAAAAATGAGAACTATCCCCCATGCATACTTACAGCTTGTCATGAAGCAGTTCTCCTAACTTCAGTTCTACAAAGGAACAGGACAGAATAAACAATTACCATCATCCTGCTAGTACAACTTTTCCAGCATAGTCTTGTCCCTTACCAAACCCTCTCATGCTAAGAAAAAAGGTTTGGGAAGCAGATCAGACCCTTCTATTCCACCCTCGTTTGCTTTTACTTACAAAGCACTTTCAAGACTGAAAGATTATAAAAAACACAGTGTTTCAGAGTATACCCTCACTTCTCTCTGTTAAAGAGTTAAATCTCTCTGTTAAATAGTTAAAGAGGTTTCAGAATTACTAAACACTCTCTGCAGTTGCAGCCCAAAAAAACCTATATCCTGGGCTGCATCAGAAGTAGCATGGCCAGCAAGTTGAGGGAAATCATTCTGTCTGCTCTGCTCTTGCGAGACCTCACCTGGAGTGCTGTGTCTAGGTCTGAGGTCCCCAGCACAGAACAACATGGACCTGTTGGAGTGACTTCAGGTGAGGATAACAAAAATTACTTGAGGGCTGGAGCATCTTTCCTATGAAGACAGGCTGAGAGAACTGGGCCTGCTCAGCCTGGAGAAAAGATGGCTCCAGGGAGATGTTCTAGCAGCCCTCCAGTACCTGAAAGAAGGCTACAAGAGAGCTGAAGGGACTTCTTACATGGGCATGCAGTGATAGGAAAAGGGGGAATGCTGTTAAACTAAAAGAGATTTAGATATTTGAAGGAATTCTTTACTGTGAGAGTGGTGAGGTATTGGAACAGGTGGCCCAGAAAAGCTGTGGATGCCCCATCCCTGCAAGCATTTAAGATGAGACTGGATGGAGCTTTGAACATGTTCTGGTGGACAATGCTCCTGTGTTCATGGCAGGGGAGTTGCAACAAGATGGTCCCTTCCAACCCAAATCATTCTATGATGATTATTCTACGAAATAGCAGCATCAGCTCTTTCCTACATTCCTTTGTGCAGGTGTCTTAATTTTTTCCAGAGGAGACTACTGAAAGGCTTGCTTTTCCTCATTATTTTTAAAAAAGTCTTCAGCTACATTTGATGAATACACACATATAAGTAATATACAGAAATTATCTGATGGCATACAGAAACTGTGTTTAGCATCATGTAACACTGCATGTGGTAAGATGCAGTTTTGTATTTATTTTTCACTAATGTCATCATAAAATCAGTTGAAAAACTGTAAACTAGCAGTAGCATCTAACAACAATAAAGGCACTGTTAAAATGGAAGCAACTACCTTCCTGTTACTGGGATTCATTACATAATTTCAGAAACTCAGCCTTGCTTCAGAGATGAAAAGTGATGCACTGATGAATTAAATGAATTCTTGGACCCTACAGATCCAAAAATATACAGGAAAGAAAAAAGTCTTGATTCTGCATGCATGAATGATATTTCCACTTGGCAGAAGAGACAGGAAGAAATCTTCGCAAAAGAAAAAGAACATGTGAGAAAATGTATAAGACAAAAAAGTGAATTAAAAAGATATTTATGTAATCTGGAAGAAGCAGCAAGGTGGGATGGTTCTGGCATTTCCATCCTCACATTTAATACAGAATCAATGTAGCTCACTCATCTGAGGCTTGAATCTGGGTCAAACTACAGACCAGAAGACCTCAAATGACTACGCTTAGTACTCCAAAGGATTCCAAGTTTTCTCAGAACACGAGGAATACAACTCACCTCTACAAGCTTCTTCAAAATCCTGGGTTATATCTATCCAGCTTGTATTACTCTTTTCCATCTTGTCAGGCATACCAAGTTCCCATCCTGAATCATCATCTTCTACTGAAGCTTTCATAACCATGATGCTGCACCTTCAAATCCCTACCAGAGACACCATACATTTGCACAAATTAGAGAAAGTGCTTCATAAGAATATTTTTTTCCTTTTCTGGGTAAGAAAGAAATACTTACTAACCAGATTTTATTTAAACAGCTACTGTTACGTAAAACCAACAAACCTAACGTTATTCATAGAAGAATATTTTAAAAAATCGTTTTCTTATCCATCATTTCTCCACAACTAGCTTGTAGGCTGTGAAACCTCAAAACCTAAGGACACCAAAACATCAGTGGTACAGAGCCACATAGTGTACTGTCAAATAAAATGGGAAGCATGAAGTAGTTCTCCTTCACAACAGATGCACATATAACAGGGTTTTTTTTGTTGTTCTTTTATGCTATTAGACTATATATCTTCCTACTGTTCTGCAAAACGAATTAAAAAGAGAGAACCGTAAAACTGATCACAAGCGAGTGTTATTTATAAAAAGTGTATTCAAACGAATTTGTGAAAGAGGGTTTATTTCTTCTGATTTCTTCAGCAGAAAGCAGTATCAGAATTACAGCACGCATGTTAAGCAACTTCAGACTGTAACATACGTCTTAAACTCCACCGACCAGTTATTTCAAACAGGTTTTGTGCTTTCTCAACTTCCCAACACCCGGGGCAGCACTGAGGAATTTCACGCTTTCCCGACCAGCCTGTCTGTAAGACACCAGCAACGCTGAACTCCCCTCATGTGTCTCGCAAGAAAGACCTGGGAGCACGGCAAGCTCTGAAAAGCTTAATCACAGCCGCCACGGAAGCTTTCAACAAAGGCCCCTGTGGCAGCAGACCTCCCGGGCATGGGGAATTAACACAAACAAACGGGGAGCGGAGGCATCGAAAGGCCTTTGAACATCAGCCCAGGGATCCCCTCGCCCCAGCTCCCCGCCGGGGGCGTCAGGATGGCACCAGTTCTCAAGAGACCGCATGAACTGCTAGGTTCAGCACGCTGCGACGAGGAAATAGGTGCAAAAACAATTAAAATAAATTAAATTCCCGCCTGGATTTCAAGACATTTAGGTCTCCCGGGCTCTCCTCTTCCTTCACGTCCTCCTAGCTCTGGCCGCTGCCACGACCGCGCAGCTCACCGGGGGCACCGGGCACTGCCGCACGGCCCCACGG